>CM042856.1:14581104-14753604 GCA_023658055.1 Thaleichthys pacificus | reverse complement strand
GGCCTTGTGCTGGCAGTAGTGGTGTGTGAGATATGCTGGTAATCTTCCTTCAGACAGACTAAGCTACTCAGACACCTTGCAAAACTCACAGTCCTGGACCGACCGTTGACATTCTCTGGTTGCAATGTTACAGCGGTGCTGTGATGTCCCACATTTGTTTGTAATATGGTTCAAATAAGGGTATTTAAGTTCAATGTGGGCCCACACAACACTTACGCTGTCATGGATGAATAAAGAAATGTACTAAAGGGCTCATTTTCTTTGACTCACAGGAGAAAATGGCCAGGAAAGACACAATTAGTCTTTTAGAAACGCCGTTCTGTGATGAGGAAATCTGTCAAATTGCTTTTGCAGTCAAGAATGAAATTGTAGGGATGACAAGATAACGCCTCTACTACCAAACGTAGATGAGCAAAAACAACGCAGGACAACAAAGCATGATCAGTCTTAGAAATGGCAATGAAATGCGTGCATCGTAAATCGAAACGTGTAAGCTAGCCGATTCAAGTGTCCTTATCTAACTGGAAAATCAAATGACTCTCTGCTGGGAATACAGAACATCCCTTCATACATGCTCAAGTTTCAACTGCACATGGGGAGGATGTGCCATACGCAGAGACAGAATGAGCATGGGACCAAGGGAGTCAGGTGGCTGAGCGGTGAGGGAGTCGGACTAGTAATCTGAAGGTTGCCAGTTCGATTCCCAGCTGTGCCAAATGACGTTGTGTCCTTGGGCAAGGCACTTCACCCTACTTGCCTCGGGGGGAAATGTCCCTGTACTTACTGTAAGTCGCTCTGGATAAGAGCGTCTGATAAATGACTAAATGTAAATGTAATACAAGTATTGATCATGGCTCTAAGAGGACAGCTTGGCCTGATGTGGAAAAAGGCTGCTATGGCAGTATGCCACGATGATAACCGCTCAGCACAAACAATCGACTCATTAGCATGTTGTGGATTCGCTGGTTTGTAATAACTCTTATCACTATCCTAAAATTTCTAAACACTTTGGATCATTTTGTTCAAGTGTGCTACAGTAAATTGACTCTGAATGAATGAAATTCTGCTTCACACTCAGGAATGACTGTCTGCCATTGTTGGTCATGATAAACAAATTTGTCTGTTACTACCCTATTGTTGAGGTCAATATTTGACAACTCACAGACGGAGGACTTAGGCAATACTGGGGTATAGAGATAATCACCAACTGGCTGAAATAACATTAGTCCTAATCAGACATGGAAAACAAGGCCATTGTTGGCCCAAACAACACTGTGGTTGTAAATTGCATTGCAGAAAATGGACGAAATCCATTACACAAACATGCCACTTTGCTAATGACATTTAGACCTATTTGTTATGTTGTCTATGGAGCACTATCTGTTTACCCAGATGCCAATAGCTAAAGCTCTAAATTGAGTCATCTAATCTGTTCAAGCACAGATACCTGAAAGTTATATATTGACCACAGTTTACACATAACCTTGTTTTCTATCATATAAAAAAGTGAACGTTTAGCGAATGTGGAATTTGATTAGACGAGGTGAAAGGTAGCTATAACTTCTGCCAAGTCTGCAGGATGTAGAGAGGTCTATTAAATAATGCATCTGTGCCTGGATTTGAAATGTGAATAATTTAGCTTATTGCAGAGAATAAGGAAACAAGGGTAATATGGTGCTCAGTCAGCTCTTATATATATGGGTGAATACTGCAAAAGCAAAATGATGTCTATTTATCAGAAGAATTCAATGACTGGTTCCTATTATGATGACTCAGACTTAGTAGTACAGACAGAACTACACTGAGTGCCTTCTACCAACTGAAGAAGCATTTATTTTTATTTGGGAGAACTGATTTGAACCAAATCAAGGTATTTACCGGTCCAGTCTGGGTGCTGCTCATGTCGTGGTGGAACCACTAACCAGACAGACAGGCGGTTAAGGAGACAGACAGGCGGGCAGTTAGCAGACGGGCGGGCAGTTAGCAGACAGGGCGGGCAGTTAGCAGACGGGCGGGCAGTTAGCAGACGGGCGGGCAGTTAGCAGACGGGCGGGCAGTTAGCAGACGGGCGGGCAGTTAGCAGACGGGCGGGCAGTTAGCAGACGGGCAGGCAGAAACCCAACGCCGGTGCAGTCCCTCCTGATGAGTCGTGCCTTTTGTTTATCCATGAGGGAGAACTTTAACACAGCCTGAGTCCGTCACAAGACCTCTCAGTACGAGCTAGACAACGCCATGCTGTTTCTCATTGGCTGAGTAACAAGCAAAGAAAGTACATCTGCTAAGAGAAGAATGAGGACAGGGTTTGGGGTTCTCATTATGATCTGTTCATATACTCACATAGACTACGCCTTGCCTTACATGCAGCACAGCAGTAACCATGGCTGTGTACTTCTGGCATGTCCAATACGGTGATACAAGGGGTTATGATATGCAGGGTTTTTGTATTTCATCAATGACTACACCTACTTGCCAATATTTGAAAAGAAAAAGAAAAGTCAAAGAAAGAACTTTCAGACATACTGTACTGACACAGATTTGCCTCTCTTAAGGAACTGCAGGTCACATATAGGCATAGGTAACCTGTCTTTACAAAAAGAAAACAACAGTCTACAATTCGATGCCCCCGCCCCCCGTCTGAACAACTAAAGTTTAGCAGTTGTAGTTCACACCAAAAGTCTGTTGCTTCAGGGGCCAGCACCCTTCCATCCAAACCGAAGGGGACCTGAGAGTAAAACATCAGAGGTCCTGACCTCATTCTTCAACGCTAAGATGAATGTAGCCGCAGTCTGCCCACCCAGAAGAGAGGTGGAGAGGTCACCATAGGTCAGTCTCATCCCTCAGTATCAACAAATACACACACGTGCACAAATACACTTACACAAACACACATCTCAGCAGAGACACACACTAATAAACACACACATTATTGCAAATACTGCTCGTGATACCCAACGATCACAAGGTCACTCTCACCAAACTTAAGACAAGCATTTATTGTCATTCTTTTGCCTTGTACAGAGGTACATCATTGCATTTTTCCATCACCACGGTATTCAAGAAGACCGAACAAGCAGATGGTTGTGTAATCACATTTCATCCTTGTTCAGCTATCGATAAATAACCATGAATGTCCCTTACGGCATGAGACAAACAGCCAAGTGAAAAGGTTACAAAAGAGCTCTGCAAAAGCAAGACTACTCTGTGACGCACGGCGAGATCAAATGATTCAGATTGATGAAGATTCACAGAATGTTGCATGAATGGGAGAATGGGCTATAGAATGCAGCCAGTGCTCATATGCATTACAATAGAATAACCACACAGAGGCTGCAAGTAATGACAGGGCACAGCGCACACTGAGACCATCTGGATAATTGTACCCAGTGCTCCTCACAGTCAAGTGTTGCATTGGGACGTTGGGTTCTGGAAGCGAACCCAAGGGCAGAGAGCGCCCCCTACTGGGAGGTCCACAGCAGTAAAGTCTGCCTCTCCCCATTTTAATGAGGAAGCGATTGAGAGGAAAATAGGATTCATCCCACTCATTGATAAAAAAAGGTGAGGTATTACTTTTGATGTGTTACATGGTTAACACTGATGCTGCACATGCTTAGGTATCAACCAAATAAATTTATGTTAAACATCTAACTATGGATTGTTATTTTTCTATTTACCTTTGTTACCTACAGTGGTCTATGTGTCAGTTTAGAATGCCGTTGTTAAAGGACGTATCACCAAACACACTGACTTGTGCTACTGATGTGTCTTGTTTGGGGTGATGTTTACTCTTTATCAAATCAAAACTTTAAAAAAATGCACCCACCTCCTGCACCTCCCCCCCCCTGCACCTCCCCCCCCCCCCCCCCCCCTGTGTGGAGAGGTCACAGGTCACACCACGGCCCCTGGGAGAGCTCCTGCTCCTTCATGGGCACCGCTGACATGTCCTCGCCCAGCACAACCACCTCAATGACACGTGAAGGACACGGAAACAACAGGAATCCATGGCTGAAAAAGAGAAGAAGAAAAAAAGGAACTGTGAGATTAGATATTAGGGGACTAAGGAGGGTATGGGGTTACATGGACACGCTTTTACCCTATGCTCAGATTTCTGCTGTGTACGTGCTCCCTTGAGCCAGGAGGTCAGGTCAGTCTGGCTTCATCTAGAATCTAGACAATATGGTTTTGAATATCTAGATTCTAGATATTCAAAACCATATTGTATTTGTTTATGCCAAAGAGCGCTTCTATTCTATCTGTTTATACTGAAGAGGAGAGGCTACACCACATGTGTTTATAGAGGACAAGAGGCCACCAAGTCAATTCCCTGATCACATTTCCAATTTTTATTGTTCAGTGTCTGGCCTCTGATTTACCTTTGGATTTATAGGCTGGGCCCAGGTGGTGGTTCTTCAATCACGAGGCCGGCTTGTTGCATGACCTGGATGAAAGAGTCAATAAAGAAGCTCCTAAATCAGCAGTCTGCCTGCATCGTGACAACCAGATGGCCCTCGAACCTCCCTTATCATTCCTCACTCAGATTGAAGTCAAAATGGAAATCAGCACATATTTAGACATGCATGCACACAAACATGTACAAACACGCACACACACACACACACACTCACAAACATGTCTGGTGTAGGCCTATTTTCCACAATATTGGAATTAATTTTTGTGTGAGGTCTGTCACCATGGCACTGCTCTGCATTTTTCTTTAATTGCCATGGAAACTGAGAAATTATGACTGGCCTCTGCCTTCATGTGTAATGAGAAACACAATGTGTTCAGGTGTTTGAAGGACACAGATATTATGTAGCCAAACCATGCTCCTAAAGGCAAGGATTGGCTGACCTGTTGCCAGGCGTCCAAGCTGACAATGCCAGTTTGAGTGAGGTTTCGTACCACCATCTCTGATTACATTCTGATTGGACCAGGGTACTTTGTTAAAATGCCAAGTGAGTAGTATATGATTTTATTGACTTATGTCTAATATATTATCATTATTTGTCATCCTAATGGTAATTCTACAACTCCAACAGCAAGAGAAGCACTCAATTACATTGTCACACAGTTAACCAAGTATTTATCAGGAGAAGTACACTATACAGAAATATTAATGCAGTTTAATTCAAAATAGCGTAAAAACTGTTCTCATTTGAAAAGGACCAAACAACTAATATACAGTTAACCAAGATAATTATAGTAATATACAAGAATTTTAATAATATAGTTGATATAGAATATAGTAGTAATCTATTTGAGAGCAATGATAGAAGGATTGTGTTGTGGCTCCATCTTGTGGTGATGTTGAGTGGCTGAGATTTAGCTGAAACACCAGGATATTTAGTCTGTTACCAAATTTGAACTGAATAAGAATTGTTGTCACACAACGAATGTATCATATGTTAGGCATTTCAATCCTGATATAATTCTGTACTGAATCAAAACGTCTTATATCACATTATATTAAGAAATGTTGGTTAGAGGGGTAAATGTATGGTGATGATAGCAACACATCCAGTATCTCCTCTGAACACCCTACACTGCCCCCCCTGTGGTTAGATATCTAACTACACCAAGCAAAAGAGCACAGATAAATTCCTGATACACCTGTAAGAACAATAGGGGATGCTATGACTGTTGATGCTACTGTGAGACCACATAAACCAAGGGTGAGTTTCTTGGTAAAACATTTCGTTGGAAAATAAACAATCTCATTCGTTGGAAAATAAACAATGTCATTGTTGGCTCGCTGTTATGTCAACTAAAGGCTACAATAAATCTCATCTAAATTCTCCAGTCATTGCTTAACCACTTAATGCTATGTAAACTAGGCTATATGAATATACTGTAGAATCTGTGGTCAATGTAATTCTATAGGCAAATGTGTATGACCAAATTGTATATAATCCCCGGAATTTTGCAAGAATGTACAGGTGTGACCAACTGTTTCATTACTTTAAGTGGTAAGTATTACGGTCAAGTGTAAAATTACAGATAAAAGTCTGCAGATTGTATGTAGTATGGCTTTAAATATTACTTTGCTTCTCGTTTGTCAAATCCACTTGTTGTCTTTTGGAGAGCAAAAAAAAAAGAAGCGAATAAATTAAAAACCTAACAAGGATTTATAAAATGCGTTAAATGGGTCTATAGAACTTGATATATCTGTATGATAACATGATGTTAACCGTTGAATGACGGTTGATACCCAATATTTAACATAAGATAAAGAGATGCCACTGAGAGCCATTTTGGCCAGCAGTTTTTTGATCCAGAGCATACCTGTTCCATAGGCATCGGTATCAGTCTGGTAGAAGGAAGACTGAAATGTAGCCGACTTCTTTATCGTACCACAAAACAAACGTAATTGAGCGGTCTGTCTAATGGCGCCCTCTCTGCTTTGTTGATCGGTCCTCGGTTGCACCCCTTGTACGCGCGTGTCGCTGTCCTCCGCCAATTCCTATCTCCAGGGCGTCTGACCGGCGGTGGGCGAGTTGGGGTGTGTCTGCGAGCGAGCGAGAGAGAGGGAGGGAGCGTGCGTTTCAGATAGCTTGGACACCACACGACTCAAGTGAGAATAAAATGCTGCAAAATCAGAAATTGACACGACTCGGGCTCTGGCAGTAATCTGACACTTGTTTGTTCGCCCATACGAAGAGACAGCCTGGAACCATGAAGAAACACCAGAACCCGGCAAAACAACCACCAGCTGAAGTCACCATACCAGACAACGAGGTTACTGTGCAACAACTGAACGAGCTTCTGTCGAATGGCAGTGGATTTTACAGTTTACCAACACAACATTTCAACGAGGTCTTCCCCAGAATATACGTTGGTAACGCGTAAGTCATTTTGTCTGTAATCAAATTCAAATATGGGTTTCTCTGTATTTTTTCCCTCCAAACAGCCCCCATGTCCATCAGATGACATGAACAGGTATATGCTACTTTATCGTAATATAGGACCAGGATCTATGTTCAGTCACGACGAAGACAACATTTGGTTTTGAAATGTTGTAGTGTCCTTCCTGTTATTTTTGTTTTCAAAATAACAACCCTGAGCCTCATTGTCTGCCAAAACAAGTACGCTACCTATTTCCATATTTCACCCGACAGCCTGCACCTGTACTCCTCAATGAAAAGTGTTTCAGGATATTTATAGACACGATTGACTATAGTTAAGTATAATAGCAGTATTATTAGTGTAGTCTTATACATCGATAGACTATTTGTCAAATATAGTCTTATAATTTGGAATACATGGGCATTTGTGTTCTGGTTTCGAAAAGAAAAGACAAATAGACGCGCGAGACCAAATTGATGCTCCCGCACGCTGATGCTCGAATCTGAAGGGCGATGCAAAGACCCATTTTTCCTCAATGAAACGACTCCATAGGTCATTATCTGAGCCATCTTCTCGTCATCCGTTTCATTCAGCGCCACCCATTCTTTTAGGCTACAGTATCACGATTTACGGAGGACGAGATATGACGTGAGTACGCCTATAAATCAATTGAGTAAAATAATCAGAACCACATGTGCAAGCTTCATCAGTGATAAGTTGCAGCCTGGTGGCGATTGATTACATTGTTTGGATCTTGAGAAATACCGACTAAATGAGGAATTGTCTACATTAATATGTAGTAAATGCTGTTACTGTTCATTCTCCGCGTGTTAGTTTTGTTAAACAATACAAAAACGAATGAAAATAGAACAACTTAAGACAAATCAATTAAAATTAATATATTTATATTGATTGGTGTAAGTCACTTTTATTGTGTTTTAATAGAAGGAACACAGGACACCTAAGGAACAGGAACCTAAATATTACTTAAATGCTGAAACACACACAAACATGCACTCACGCACACATGCACTCACGCACACACAATTAAAGGAGTCTAGTGGGCTAAGGCAAACTGTCCTATGGTATTCCCCTAACCCATATATCTGAGGTGGTTGACTGGGTACTATAGGCTATGCAATGAACATGCCGACTCACCAGAATTTACGGTCCACATTCCGGTAAGGTCAGTTCTTGGTATTGCTGCACTGTATGCTGATCGTATGGGAGAGGTGTGGTTTGCATGTAAAGAGGTTTATTTCATAAACATATGCATCACTTCAAGACTCAATGCAAATTGAACTTACTGTAACATTGGGGAGTTGACCAAGTGACAAGAACCCACTTTGCCCATGTGATGATTAAAGTATCGAATTTTCTTTCATCCCAGAAGCAGATGTAGATTACAGTATAATACCATAACGCACAGACTGTAGACTACCTGCCTACAGGATTTCCCATATAAGGAGCCATGAACAGGAAGTGTTTCTGCCTAATCCATCACTTGGCTCCAGACAAAGCTAAGAGATGTGTACAGTGGTGAGCAGGACAGAAAGCAAGCACATTACCTCTGTGCTACAACAAAATCAATTTGAATATGCCACTCTTCTGAGCCAAGTCGAAGGCTGTTGCTGTTGCCTCTCCTTCGGCTCTGCTCTGCTTCCTGAGATGCCGTCACTGGGAGTTCATGTTCTCTAGGCAGCTGGATTGTTGTTGAAAATGAGAAACGCAAAATGCTCCAGGTTTCTGTTCTAGTGTTTGTCTGATAGAGGACATTGATCCACATCGAGCCCCAGTATTTCCTGCTGGGAAATATCAGCAAAGATATTTTGCACCATATTGTGCATGGCGTCTCATAGTAGGTGATGTCAGAGCTGAGTGAGATGGGAGGTATGGATTCACTATTGATCAAGCTCTGCACGCTAATCTGACCACTCTCTTCTCCACTGGGACCAGAGGAAGGAGCTATGGCGGTTCAGATCCAGCGCAGACCTTGTTCAGTATTGTCCTGGTGTCTGAAACTACTGTCTGTCCACAACAAATGGGTTAATTAGCGCCCATATGCTACAAATTGTCATTGAACATATAGGACAGGGACACAAAGACCTAGATAAAACCAGAATACGCTTTCCAGCGTTGATCCGCGTAACAACGCTGTTTATGGAAAGGTTCCTAGGAACACCTCAGCCAATGCAAGGACAGAAAACAAACTTCAGCAGATATTAGCACTGCTGAAGTTTGTTTTCTGTGTGTGTGTATATATATATATATATATATAAAAAGCAGCACATTCAATGGAATTCAATGTTGATGGAATCTATGATGTAAGCCGTGCTAAAATGCTTTTATCAAAGAACAGGCCTGCATCTAAAAGCGCTCTTTTACGGCGGAAGTCACTTCCCCAGTCATTAGGGGTTGTTTTTCCAGCGGACGTACAGTACAGTATGGCTCTGCTAAGCGCTGGCTAGACCTGTGGTTGACTGCACACTTTGGCTCTTTGTGGGGCTGGCATTAATAATGTATGGCAGGGGACTGCAGAGATCACAGCAAGGAGAGGAGGACAGGACAGGTAAGAAGGGAGCGAGTTCAACCTCAATCCCGACACACATACATACACACAAACACCTACACACCTACACACACACACAAACACATCTACACAAACACACACCCATACTTTGTGGGTGGGTGTTTGGCAAGCACATAACAAGCAGACCGACTTACACGCTGACGTGTTTTCCCTGTACACGCTGAATGCGTCTCAGACCATGTCGACAGACCTGCGTAGTCACACAGTCAGCAACATATTCGTGCACACATGCTCCAAGTGACACCTAACACAGTGAGTCATTGTCATTGCAGGAGAAATATGACTGCAATCTGCTGTGGCTCTGACAGGTCGGAGAATCACAGGGGGGCAGAGAGAGAGAGAGACAGAGAGAGAGACAGAGAGAGACACAGAGAGAGAGACAGAGAGAGACACGGAGAGAGAGGGAGAGAGAGAGAGAGAGGAAACACAAGTGTGTGTGTGTGTGAGAGAGAGAGTGTGAGTTATGGGTGTCTGTGAGCTAATGTGAGACCATGTACAGAGCCCATCGCTCCATCACCTCAGGAGCCTTGGCCCCAGAGGCAGTCAGACACGGAGACAGATGGGCAGCCTCATCGTGCTGTCGTAAAGCAAAATGGTGGCAGACTTCATCTTTATTAGTCAGCCGCCGTGGGTGGAGTGCCCCCCCCCCCCTCGTCCCCCCCCTCCCCTCATCCTCCCTGGAGACCCTGACTGGGTCAGTCAGCCTGGCCTCTGGAGTCTGAGATGGCCTGCACGGCACCATGGGATATCTCACATAACTCATGCCCTCCTTGACCTCAAGCCACTGTGCACTACATGGCTATGGACATAGTGGTTGTAACATTAAGTGTATGTTAGTACTCTCGGGTAGGTCAAACGAAGAGGGGGAGGATCAGATTGATTCTTTCTGGGAAGTTGAGATGAGGATGTAGGCAATGTGCTGGAGTGGGGTGTAATGGTGGTTTGATCCAGTGCTCTGTATAAGTCAACAGGAGTCGACTGTATCTGGAGAGAGAGAGTGGAGCTCTAGCTCTCTCTCCCCTCTGCCCATCACTGTCTGGCCCTCAAATACTGTACATCTCTCACTGTCTAATCCCCTTAGATAAAAAAACAAACACATTCTTAGCTTCTCATAGGATCCTATTCTTTTACAATCCTTGTTACTTTCTCCCCTCACATCTCTCCGCCCTCTCGCCCCCCCCTTGTTATCCGAGCCCTATTTCGGGCATCAAGCAGGACACCCGTGGCTCTCCGTCAGGTCCCCTGGCTGCCAGCCAACCGTCTCCTTGTGTCTGTTTCTGCTTTGAATCCTGCCCTGTCCCCTTGGGGCCACGCCGACACGGCCAGACATCTCCTCTTGTCTAGATGCAGTTCCACTATTTATCCCCATCATCTCTGTCATCCTCCAACCAGGCATGGCAGAGCCAGGCCAAGCTGCCAGAGAAAGTGGCCTGGGCTTGAAGGGCGAGGGTTGGGGGGAGTGGGTTGGATTGGGTTCAAAGATTTTAAAGCACAAAAACCGAATTGTCCTGGCAGATTGGAAGATGGGGAGTTAAAGCTATGGGCTCTGAAAAGACAATGTAAAGGTCTTCCAGGGTTCTGGTGGGCACAGTGTCAGCTGGAAAACGTGTATCTCCTGGTCTTGTTTGGTTTTGTCACGGTGGTTTTCTCAAACTTGCGGTCGCAAGACCTCTTTTTGGAGCACCTTATTGACAATAATGGTTTCTTGTCAAAATACCAACTTTTTCCGTCATCCCACCGACTTTACTTTTCCACACTAAAAGCGTGCACCTGCAGGTGTACATCATTGTGATTCATATCAACATTGATGTATTTCAACGCAGGGTCCACAGAGTGTTGTTCTGTGCGTCTGACAATAAAAGACTTGAACGTGTATCCCTGGTTAATGTGCCTGCTGGGTGTGTGTCCACAGGTTCGTAGCCCAGAATGTGATGCGCCTGCAGAAAGTCGGGGTGACGCACATCCTGAACTCGGCGGAGGGCAACTCCTTCATGCACGTCAACACCAGCGCAGGGTTCTACTCGGGCACGGGCATCACCTACCACGGCATCAAGGCCAACGACACGGAACAGTTCAACCTCTGCGCCTTCTTCGAGGAGGGGGCGGACTTCATCGAGAAGGCCCTGGCGCACAATAACGGAAAAGGTGAGTCGGACGTCTCCCCCGTGACGAGGGTTCAGAGGTCGGACCACACGTAGTTCCTGACCTCTTAAACCTTGACCCAAAGTCTCAGGAGGGATACAACGTGTGCCGACTTTGACTCCAGCCAAGTGACGAGTCTTGGGTCCAGTTCCCCTAATGATCAATTCAAGGGCCATTAATTGAACGAATTGAATGATCATGCAGAGTAACTGGAACTAACTCGAGTGGAATGGACGAACGATTTCGATTTTCCTTGCAGTCAGTCTTTATTCGGTCACTCTGATTTGCAGTGTTAGAAAAGGACAGTGTGATACTGTGTTGGTACACATAGTAGTCATGACAGACGGCTCGACAACACGGAGGGTATTTAAACATTAAAAAGCTCCTTTATTGACTCACAAAGAAAAGGGTGTGCCGGAGTGAGCGAGGTCCTTCAGGGCGCAAGACGCGAGACATGCTTTAGTGATGCGATCGCCGTGTCATCGTTCCTCCTGAACAGGGCAAACGGGAAGAGTTAGACCTGAATATGGCAGCGTCTCAGGCTAAATCCGACTCACTCCTGAGCCCTGCTCCACATTCCTCTGTCAGATCTCCGTCAGGTCTCTTGTCAGAACGTTGCCTCAGATAGATGCCTCGTTGGTTCAAATCAGACACGTCCCAACGTTCGCTGTGGAAGGGACTGAACTTCTAAAGGCGTTTTTTTTTATTTGCAACGATTCATGTTCAGCGTATAGGCTAAACGAGCAGGAGGGTTTCAAGTGACTAAATGGAGAATTCAAGGAGGAGGAAAAAAACTTTTTCCACCTTTGCTAAAACACCATAACTCATCCCAAGCCTCCAGACAGCACCCCCACCCCTCTCCCCACCCCCGCAGAATAACAACACTCGTCCAGCACGAGAAACCCTCCTCCCAAAACTTCCTCCTAGTGTTGACACACCCAGGGGATGCATTTAATTGGTGCCTTGAACTCTATGTTTTATGGCATGGATTTAATGTCATCTTTGACACTGAGGAGCAATTATAAAGCATCTTAATTCCCAGCCAATTTGGCCGCGACGGCCCAGCTCCGAGGTAAATCAGCAACAATGTCTACAGCAGGCAACAGGGAGGACACTAATCTTTCCAGAGAAGCGGCTGGCACCGCATCACCGCCCTCACAGTGTGCTGTATCCTCCTGTAACACGTCAACAAGCTGCCCGTGACATTTCAGGACCCCCTCCTCCAGAGCGGTGGAAAAGGTCATGAGTCGGGGGTTGAGAGGAGGGATGGGTAAGGGGAGGGACAGAGAGAGAGAATAAAGGAGGAGAGGAGGAATGAAGAGATAAGGAGGGAGTGAGTGGGGGAGTGTATGTGTGTGTGCGTGGATGGGTGTGTGGATGTGTGTGAGGGTGTGGGTGTGTGCGTGGATGGGTGTGTGGGTGAATGAGAGGGTGTGTGCGTGGATGGGTGTGTGGGTGAGTGAGAGGGTGAGGGTGTGTGTGTGTGAGGGTGTGTGAGTGAGAGTGTGTGTGTGGATGAGTGAGAGGGGATTTGAATGTGTCTGACTGATGTGTGGGAGGAGAGAGAGCTGCAGTCTGGGAGGATCTACCAGGAAGACCCAGTCGGCTCTGCATCGATCTGCAGGAGGACGCTTGGTGATTGGGTATTGAAGGGGTCACCTCGATGGAAGAGAAACAGTCCCTGAACTGAACATAGCAGAGAGAGGAGAGGGGAAGTGGACAGGGGAGGAAGAGGGGAGGGGAGGGGAGCAGAGAGGGGAAAGGGAGGAGGATGAGAGGGGGGAAAGGAGGAAGAGGAGAGGAGGGAAGGAGAGGCAGAGGAGAGTAGTAGAAAAGGAAAAGAAAGGAGGGAGGAGGAGTGTGGGGGTGGATAGGAGTAATGGGGAGAGGAGTGGCATCGGGTTTCAAGCTTGCTGCAGAGTCGGCAGATCTGACCTGAGCGTGAGCGGATCGCCTCCACGGTGAGAAGTTGGCAACATGAAGGTCTCCTGGGGCATGTTCAGGTCGATAATGAATGTATGAGTAAGACAGGTTAGGGTTGGGGTTAGACACACACACGCGGTACATAAACAATGTTGGAGAGCTCACACACTCACAAGAAGACAGTCTCACAGCACGTGCGCACACATGCGCGGCTCTAAAAGTAGGGCGTTGTTTAGGCGCAGTGTAGATGGTTTGACATTGCCTTGTCTGTCGTAGAGGTCATTCAGGCCTTTGATTTGCATCTCCTGGCTGGGGAGATGCTTCGCTAGGCAGGTTTGGACTGAGCATATGGTCCAGAGCCCTCCCTCCCTCCCTACTGGAATCCATCCCTCCTTCCCTCTCCTTCAGTCTCCTCCCTAAGACCCCAGAAATGTAAAATGGCTTCCTTCGTTGAAGGAACTCCCCTGAAATGAGACTCTGCCTTAGTTCTGTCTCCATCTTTGCCCAACAGGGAAGGTGTACGTCCACTGTCGAGAAGGCTACAGCCGCTCCCCGACCATGGTCATCGCTTACCTCATGCTGCGCCACAGAATGTCCGCCAGGCAGGCGGTCGCCACGGTGAGGCACAAGAGAGAGATCGGCCCCAACGACGGCTTCCTGCGCCAGCTGTGCCAACTCAACGAGAAGCTGGCGAAGGAGGGCAAGCTGAACGGAGAGGTTGGCAAGTTAAAGACCAAATGAGAAGGATTGAGAGAGAGACACAAATCCTTCTTCCATTCTGCCTTTACAGGTCTCAGCTGCCCCCGGAGGAACCAACAACACTTGACCGACCCGAACCAGCATATCCTCAGACACACCACTGCAACACACACACTCACACTCGCACATTACACACACATTTACAAGTTAAAAACACTCACAGTCTCACACATCTATTTCTCTCCTCTTCTTCCTGTGCCACACACACACACACACACACACACACCCCTACACACATCTGTCACGCTGCCATCCTCCTTCTCACCATCGCTTTTCCCTGCAGGTCTGTGAGGGTACATCTGCCTGATATCCGGCTGCTCTCACACTGAAGGAGAGGTTAGGCAAGGAGAGACTGGAGCCTTCTCCAAACACGGCTCAATGCTCCCCTCTCTATCTCCCTGTCTCCTCAGGCCCCACAGACAGACCTCTGACTGTGCCCCTAGACCCCCAACACGACCCCAACGTGTCTGTGTTGACCTGAGATGTAAAGCATTCCCTTAACCACACATGTAGTTTACTTTCACACGCTTCCCTTTTTGGAGCAAAGAAGTTTGACAATGTGGTTTAAATCCTAGATTATAGCACAACTCTCGTTTCCCAGTAGATTGTAACCATTCCATAGTTTCCCACTGCCCTGCAGTCCCTGCCCTGCACCTCAGAGTGTCTGAGGAGACAAATAATGTCATAGCATAAAAAGACACCTTTCCCTGCTCTTCCTGGAAGTGTGGGATATTCCGAGACGTAGACATTAGGAGGAGGCAGTACAGAGGAAGTAGTGTAGGGATATCAGAGCATCATGGCGATTCCTGTAAAAGATGCTGCCAAATTTTATATGAAGAAAGAAGATTAAACATTCCATGAAGAGAGAGAATACGCCCCCTTGTTTAGACACTTCAGCCTTGATGACCCACACACCCCTGCAGACACACACTGAATGAATCCAGAATCTAGTATACTTGTGCCCCTGCGTGTGCACACTCGTTCGTCCCAATCCACCCTAACTCAACTCAGCCTTTCTCATTTCCTCAGCCCACAACCTCCTCCCTTTTTCTAGCGGATCAAGTGCATTTACACGGGAAACTCCCCATTCACAAAGACGCACTTGCCATGCCAGACAGTTATCCACTGCCAAACCCCCGTGACACCAACGTTGTCTCCCGTTCCAACTGTCCAACAACGTCAGTCGTTTGTCTTAGGCCTGTTCATGTCCACTGCCTTGTTCCTGTATGTATGTAACGGGAGTTAGAACCGTGAAACTCCCTCCTCAGGTATGTAACAGGCCACCCGCGTCAACGAAGAGCTAGCTTTTCTTTGGCGTAGCTGGTAATGGTCACGCTTGGCAAGTCGGAGGTCGTGCGTTCGAGCCCAGCGAGTGGTGAACGAGCCTTGTCGTGACGGAGCGTGGCTACGGCTGTTACATACCCGTCACATGTGCTAACGTCTGACAGCGTCTGGCTTAGTACACAGACGCAGGGGTTTTCTGTTTGTCTGTAATAGTACATTGCAGTATATGTCAATATGTCAATCATCCCACTATGTTTATGATATATCAACGAGAAGGCCCAAGACATGACAATGTATGTATTATATGTTACATAGACACATGATACTATAATAGCTAGTAGTCCAGTCTGTATTATGGTAGGCCTCGGATTGGACTTCATTTAGTGTAGGTAAAAAGTTGGCGCTGTAGAGGACGCGCGCTTTTGTGTTGAAACCGACGAGCTCGCTCGACTTCAACGCATAGAGGATGTTGGCCCCTCAAACATTCACACGAGGTGTTAACCCTTCTGACGCTCCCCGGGTCTCCACTTCATGTTCCAACTGAGCCGCCAGCCCTACCATCAGCCAGCCCTCTCCAGTCACACTAACGAGGAGAGGGGAGAGAGTCCGTCACTCGCCGTAGATCCCCTTCGATTCCGCCGCGTGCACTAAAGAGGGCGCTAGTGCGCGTAGCTCGCGCGGCTCATCCCACGAGTCAGTTCTCGTAGCGCTCACGCTACGATGCCCGAGGGCTCATCTGCGTCCGCGACCAAGCCGGCTCCGCTTCTCCCAGAGAAGACCGACACTAGGAAACTAGGTTACATTGTGACATACAACACTATCTATTCCTCTTTTCGTGTCTATATACATATGAATATATACATGTACTGTATATACATATTTAAGTGTTGACATATATGAATGTAACAGCAATGTGTCTATAATGTGTAGGTATCGTAAGTACATGTGTTAGTCCTTATGTATCATTCTGTAATTAGATATTATACACCATTGCAAACTTTTACACTTGGCAAACAGCTTTTCATGTCAACATCACCGTCCAGCCCTGTCTTTATCCCCTGCTGTTGGTGCTGTGTAGTCCATCAGGGCTGGTACAGCTTTCATGGGTTTGTTTTGACCTTAGTTTTCAGGAGAACTCGAAATATTGTAGTATTCACAGAATAGGGGGTTGGATTGTAGATGTATTGTGAGTAGAATGTATTGATTCTGTGAGTCACAGCAGGTGGAAAAGGATTGTCCACTTTCGCCGTTATTCTGTGTTCTCTGCACACCAGTCATAATCCCATCAGCCCTCCCAACCGCCTGTCACCAGCCCATAGAAGGCAGTCCTGTGAAGAGTCAATCTGAGAATGAAAGGATAATCTGAACCTATCATTAAACATTCCTGTGTAATCCCAACATCTAGGATTTGAATAACGCTCGAACTAACATCTTTAGTCACAGAGGAAAACCTCAGTACCATGCCACAAACCAACCACTGCGCCAAGACTATCTGCTCTGCAACCTACTGTTCAATACGTCTTTTTAAACGTTTTTAAACTGAATTTGTGACTCAACACACTGGTTTGTTTTGCTCCAATATTTGTGTCAAACGTAGGAGTGATTATCCTACCGAAACACAAAAAGCAACAACTGAATTTTAAGATTTACAGTTCCTTTGTATGAATAATACCTTCCAAACGGTCCAAGATGAGGGTATTTCTTTAAAAGCATTAACTGCCTACAGTTACACCCGTAGAAGTGGTTCACAGGGAACTTTGTTAGTACCTGAGTTCCACAAATAAGGTTACTTTCAATTAACACAAGTGATCAGGAAGTGAAGGATCATGGGACCGAGTTGTGGAGCACCATCATCTGTAGACTCACCCTCTCATACGTTGAGAAATACTGCCACCTGCTGTTTTCATGATTCCAGTGGTCTGCACAAATTATTCAATTATTTCATAGCTATTTTGAGTCCTTGTTAGATACATTTTCTGCAGTACTTGATACACATTGTCAGTATTGTGAACCAATAACTGTGCATAAGGCAGGACTATGTTGTTCTTTGGAATGTTATTTGATTGGTTATCCAAAGGATACGTTGTACTAAGGTTTAAACACATTATCTTGTGGTTATGTTTTTGGTATGTGCTGTATTGTCAAGAATGTCAATTGTGACCTTCCTGTAGTGTGTAATGCTATATACTGGGTAAGTGACATGCACTGTGGCTATTGTGAATAATATGACGCAATGATGACAGTTACTAGATATTTTCATCAGCCCACTAGTAATATACGCTGCAACACATGTTTTTGTTTGTTTGTTTTGGACAAGGACATTGAATGTTGGGTAAGACTTGTGTGCATCAGATGACCCAACTGTATGGAGTAACTGTCCTTTCTGCTAGTGCTTTCTTTGCCGTGCCAATGAATGCTGCTCTTGTTATTATTCTTGTACAACCCTCAGAAACGTAGAGGCCTCCCACATAGGCCTCTTTCACATAACTCCCCATATGGACCCTTGTCAGCTGTCACCGACGGGATGTCAAACACGTTCCCATGACGACCGTGCCACCTCTGTTTAGGCACTAGCGGGAGATATAGCACAAATGACTCCACTGCCTACACCCATCCACCTGTCAACGTCGTCACCTGACGTTCTCCCGACGTTCCATTTATGTTGTATTGATGTCACTGAGGATGCACCTCCGTGGGGGCATGGTTACGTGTTGTTACGGCGCGCTGAAGGGTTGGGTTTTCATCCAGTGGGGTCCTTTCTCATGACGGTGTTTAGCGGGGGGCACTGCTGGGAAAGGGGGGGAGAAGGAAGACACGTCGCGACAGGAATGATACAGCATCCCACCTAAAGCCTTACACTGAAGATGGATTGGATCTATTTTTGATTTGTGTATTCACTTCACACTCTAGGTGGGACTGCACCCCTCAGGAGGTGACACTGTTTGTGGAAGTGCACTTGATTTTAAACTTGCAATGTTATTTTTCTTACCTTTGGAAAGTTGTTTCTTTCTTATGTTATACAATAAATGGCTAAAGATGTTAACCTGAGCTGGGAAAGAGCGTGCTTACTGTCCGGTACATTAGTGGTTATGTTGATGTATTATTCAGACACACACACACAGACTTTCTTTTGACGTAACAAAGACACAGTTAAATAACCCCATCAATCACCTGTAAACGTAGTAGCTCGTTTTAATATGGTCATTATTGCGATATCCCACAATGCTTTGGTTTCCTGAGCAGATCCAGTCATGAGAAGGGCTCATATTTTACTGTGCAGCAGTGTAGTTTGCATGACAGTCGTCTATTACCCCATCATTTTTCCAAAGACCGTTGCAAGCCCTTGTCTGTTTAGATGGGCCTTGATTACAACAGAGTGAAAGAATGTATTTGTGAAACAGAACATCATTATTTAAAAAAAAAACACAAAAAGAAAACAAGGAAAGACAGCTTGAAGACTAGATAAATACTGTGGCCCAACCTGAAGAGTCTGGATCAAACCAGTCTGGGAAGAACTCCGCTAAAAAACAGTCACTCAAGTGTCTGCATACTGTATTCCATACATTTACACGTGGGAAATCAAGGAATGAATAAAGGAGAAGTTGTTTAGCTTTTTCTTGGCTGCTGAATAGCTTTAATATTGGGCATTGAAGATACTCGTCCTTGGCCGGGTTTCCCAGATTCGTTAAGAAGCTCCTTAACGAATCTGGGAAACCCGGCCCTGTTCGTTGTGTGTCTCTGCGCTGTGTCTGATGGCCATGAGATGGAGACAAACTGCTCTGAAGGACCTCAGCAGAGCTCCACACACCGTCTCTCCCTCCCTTCTCTGTCCGGCTCAGTCTACGTCTTCCATCCTCTTACATACACATACACACCCATGTCTATACATTTGGATGTCAATGCTCATTTAGGTTTCACAACATCAAGAGACACACACCTGGCTGGGATGCACAGGCCCGCCCATGTCAGGTGGACCTTTGAAAAGCCTCTAGTCAACCGGCCTGATACTGCAGCACTCCCCCCATTCTCTCCATGGCTCCTTGCGCTATGCAATTACTGCAGGCCAGCTGTAGGGTCCCAGGTGGACCCCTGAGTGCAGGGGCCTCCTCCCTGCTATGTCAGACCCATAATCTCTAGATTCAGGGAGTGTGTGTGTGTGAACTTTAGAGTGTGTGTATGGATGTACACAGAAGTGTATGTAGGGCCTACTGTATTTGTGTTTATGTGTGCCTGAGAGTGTGTGTGGTTGTATGCATGTTGTGGGTATATACTGTTAATATATACATAGTCTGGGTGTGTGTATATTTGTGTGTATATATATACAATAGGCCTATGTAAATATACACACAATGTGTGTATGTGTATATATAGGCAGAGTGTGATGAAGTGACATCTATTTCCGCAATGCACAGCAGTGGTTTTCTTGTCTAGTATGTGTAGGAATCTGTTGGTGTCTAAAGGACAGCAACTGCAGCAGGCACAGAACAGTAACTCCATGTCCCGCCCACAGGTGAAGCTTCTAGGACGGCCTCAAAAAGGAATGTGAGAGAAACTGTGGTTCTTTTCAAATCAAAAGAATACTATCCAAAGTGCAATAAATCAGCAAAGCATTCGATTTCTTTATCTTTTGACATTTCTTAAGTGAAAACTTATCTTTCAAGTGATTCAGTGGTGTAGTGCCTTTCACATAATTTCACCAAATAAAGGTGTCAGTGGCCTTTGAAACGTTTGACACTAATTTATCCCCTCAAGTTTAAGACAAAATACCAGAGGTTTAAGTCCCATACTCACCCAACATTCTGGGTTCAGCCCATATGTTAGAGTTCACGGAGAGTCTCAGAACTGAATTCAGTTTCCGAACAGCAAAAGGTTCTCATGATAATTCTCCACAGTCCTTTTTCTTCATGTAAGGCTTTTCTACTTTCATCTTTGTCCTCTTTTTTTAATGACTTTATCAAATGGAAAGCACATGATGCTCCCCTTAACTCCTCGTCCTAATACTCCACACTCAAATCCCTGAAAAAAGGACAGGGTGGAGGGAAAGGGGGAGGAGGCAGGAGAGAAATGCACATCTGTGGCGCAGTGCTAATTATTGGGAAATATTGAGAATGGGCTGTGGAATGGATGGCCTTCAGATCCTCTTCCAAGCGCCTGTGCCCGTGGTGGTGTTGCTCGTTTCATCTCCTTCTGCTCTGTTGTTTTACAGTGCCTGGTCGCTCCTGTAGAGCCTCGCCAAACACAGGCCTGATGTTTATTAAGAAACCGTCATGTCAGGACTGGAGCAAGATGGCCGCCGCAATCTCCTGCAGGATCCCTGGGTTTTTGAGTCTCTAATATGACATTTTACATTTATTCATTTAGCAGACGCTTTTATCCAAAGCGACTTCCAAGAGAGAGCTTTACAAAAGTGCACAGGTCAATGATCATAAACAACGAGATAGGCCCAAAAACATTGCGGGTAACCAAAACATGAAGCATACATTGTGAAAGTATGTAGGCCTAGTTAAACAAATTACAAATTAAACAACATGAACCTCATAAGTGCGAGATTTACAGTGAGTACAAGTAGTTAAATCAGTTAAAAACTAACCAACAAGTGTCACAAGTCACTCAATAGGCCTAAGTGTCATTGTATTCCTGGAGGAAATAACCTCCACATCGGATCCAACATATGAATGGTATTAAGGAAAATAATAGACCCTCAACTAAGAAAAAAACAAAATGTCTTCTTTCTTCAAAAGAGGAAGACAAATGTTTTACCTCCATCTTAGATGTGGTGTGTCAGTATTTTTTCCCCCTTTGTTTTCATGTAATTTGTGGCGGAGACGATAATCATACAGAGACTGGCAGGAAGGATGCAGTAACTTCATAGGAACTGCTTGAATATTACAGCAGATCACACAATTATGTAGTCAAATTATCCACAGACATAACCTCCACATGAAAAGCTTTCTGCGCTGTACTGCAATATAAATACGCATGTATGTGGAAGCTGTTGACAGACAGGCACCATACAAGTGCTACATGCCCTCAACAGAAAGGTTAGGTTCAAACTGCTCACGTCTGCTAATGCCGCTAAACACACTGCTACACTTAGCTACATTACGTAATCAATTTTCATATACTATTGATGGATGAACCATCAACAGAAGCATCTGGATTGTGGCCTTGGCTGAATAACTTGATATTGTTAACATCACAAGGTTACATTCGGCTACTTCTGAAAGGCTGCATGACGAAAATTACAAAACAGGCTATTTATCTTCATCGCCATGTAAGGCCCTGTGTTTTCACATTGCCTTTATATTTTCAAGTTTGAGAGAAAAGTTCCGCCCTGTTGTTTTAGGCAGCCTTCTCAGCAGAAATATTCAAAGTTACAGCATGACCAAATGGACGTTTGTTAGCATGTAGCGGTTATATCACAAGCACAGCCATGACCATATTACACCGTGACCATTTCTGTACTAGGTCTACATGCTACCGGTGGTTGTTATGACAACGGTCCCTTGAAAGCCTACATGGCTGAAAAGAAAACATCAAATCTAAGGAAACCCAAAGTTATTCCAGATAACTTCTGTTTAACCTGCTTCTACCCGCATCAGATTTGTTTTCACACAATATGTCAGTATTGGTTTGGAGAGGGAGGCTTTTCTGGAAGCTGCTGGGTGGGTGGTCCCAGAAACGCCTCTCTGGCGTGATAACCAGCTACCTTTACGTGACAAGCTGTGGCATGACCCCTTTTATTATCCCTGTTTATAATTACACTTTATTGGATTTGATACCAGGGCTCAAGATTATTTTCACATGCTTGTTATCTTGTTTTATTAATCCCGTAAAAAACGAACTTGTGAGAGATTCTTAAAACGACTATTGAAAATACATGTTGTCTGCGCCCGGAGAGTTTATGTAAATTCTTGCCTGTCTCAGCAGCTGAGGCTGTTTGTGCTTTCATGGGTAATTAGCACACCTTGCACTGTATTCCGGGAGAGACACAATTGAAGAATGTGCTGCCTTCCGCTAGATAGATTCAATGTTGCTCATTCATCAATAAGTAGCTTAGGCTACTGTGAATTCTATTCTATTAGCGCAGAAATCGGATTTAGGAGAGTCAAGTGTTCACTTGCAAAAACATTGTCAGTGACTATCTGATACTTTGAAAATACCTCAACGTACACATGGACGTATTCGATATCATACAAGTCAGAGTATCTGAAGTAGGAAATTGTAGTAGAAAAACGAATAGAAAATCAAAATCCAGACTAATTTGCAGTAGGCTAAATCAAAATGATGTGGTTTGAAATGACCAATGACTCTTGATGGGGTACCCTAAAATGTAAAAATTAAAGTTTCGAAAGACTATTTTGGCGATCTTACACTTTCTGGCGTTGAATAATTTCTCAAGAAATTGATTTCTGAATTGAATCCTGTAGTTTGTTTGTAGTTGGAGCATGAACAAATGTGACCTTTCAACCAGGATAGAAATCATCTGCCCCCACACTTCTTCTCTCAAACATACACCTCCAACATACACCAGACATTACATGTCAGCATGTCCAGCCATTGTAAAACTCACAGACCCACAGCCACACACATAGAAACAGAGAGGTGCACGAACAAACCAGATGGCCACAATCCCACTCACAGACCTCAAGCTAAGCTACACATGCAGGGTTGAATAAACATCACACAAAGATAATTTACGGCCTATACAGAATAAAGTCTTGTCGTTTTTCCATCTAAGTAAAAACATCGACAGTGAACATCAATGGCAAACATGGGTCATGGGGAGAATGACAATGCCAAACCCATTAAGAGTCAGGCGGGTGGTTAGACGGGGGAAATGACTGTGAAGTTGCTCTGCTGCGTCTTGCTTTGTAAACCTGGTCTCCATTTGATAAAAGTGTTTCCAAAGTAGCAGTTTGGATAGCAACAAAGCAGAGCTGCATCACAAAGACTAGTAGGAAAAACACACCGTCCATGAAGAATGTAGGATTTATGTATTATTAAGGTTGTTTTTTGGAAAGGGGAAAGTTACATTCAAACAGTACTTATCATGTGGTTACACAGTGGCTGTTACGTGCAAAAAGTCCAGCTCTCTTTCCCAATTCCCATGTTGCCTAAGCTGTGTGTTATTTGGTGACAGGTCAGTCTAAAAACCAGCTCTATCCTCCTCATAACCTACCACCATGCAAGAGAGGCGCATCTTGTAAAACGTAAAGAAAAGGAGCCTATTGAGAAAGGTTTACATTGGCAGTGAATCATTTCCATGGTTAATTACTCAGGCAGCTACGAATAGTCAGTCAGATGGTTGAGCGGTTAGGGAATCGGGCTAGAAATCAGAAGGTTGCAG
Organism: Thaleichthys pacificus; assembly: GCA_023658055.1. NCBI lineage: Eukaryota > Metazoa > Chordata > Actinopteri > Osmeriformes > Osmeridae > Thaleichthys > Thaleichthys pacificus. Next base: position 14,729,716 of record CM042856.1, on the reverse strand, counting down.
GTTTGATACCCGGCTGAGCCAAATGACGTTGTGTCCTTGGGAAAGGCACTTCACCCTACTTGCCTCGGGGGAATGTCCCTGTACTTACTGTAAGTCGCTCTGGATAAGAGTGTCTGCTAAATGTAATGTAAAACGTAAAACGAGAAAAGGAACCCATTGAGAAAGGTCTACATTGGCAGTGAATCATTTCCAGGGTAATTACTCAGGCAGCTAAGAATAGCACCTGCAGCAGTCCGTGCGGCAAGTGGTGTGTGGAGAGGGGTGTGTGGAGAGGCAAGGCTGGTTAGCACATGGCCCACTGTGGCCTGTGAGGTCTGTCAACCCTGCCCAGTCAAACCACAGCTGACGTTCCCCCAGTTCAGCCGCCTCGCATGTATCACTGAGTCTGGAGAGGGCTTGGTTCAAGGGATAGCGACCTTGTGGTCTGTAAACACTCTCTTGAGTTTATTTAAATGATCTGATGAACAGGTTTGGAGGGTGTGGGTGAAGCATTATTAGCCCTGAGTTTCGATTGTGTTTGAAGTATAAGCGCTTTACCACAAGATGCTGTGAAAAACAAAATAGATATGAGTAAAAGTGTACCAATTCAAGTTATGACAAAGGCTAGCTGAGATTCTAGCCTCGTTCTTCATGTCTTAGATGTTACACATACATGCTCGGTGTAATTTCAGCTTGAGTGTTGTCCGGTTGAAGTCAGCAAACAGAAATACTTTTCCTGCATTGGAAATGTACGCTTATACTGTGCAGGGTGTTACTTTATGACCGTGGCCATACAACATTGTACTGTATGTTGATAAATCATTTCCATTGTGTGACAATGTGCAGATGTGGTTTAGAATGAATTGTGTATATATGAGCCGTTGATAAATCAAGTGGCTGCACTGCTGGAAAGAAAAGAAAAGTAGTCCTGGAGATATACACAGTGATACTATGCAGAGCCTTGGAGAATGATGTCAAACTTTTAAACATATCCAAGGTCTACGTGTGGGAATTGATAACCTTTTCATTCCCTTAGGTAGCTTGACTGTTACCGATTGAAACATTTTTCAAGCTACAACACCTATTTAAAATCCCATAGCCCTTCCAAGTCAAACTTCAAACACATTTATCTCTTTTTGTGGACAGAAGGTTCCATCTTAGTCAGACAATATGATATAGCTGTTACAAGAGATAAGGTTTACCCCGTTTTCCTCATCCTTTTCTCATCTATTTTCCCATTCTGTTTTCTTTAGATTAAGTTTAATGTGCACAATGTGCACATTATAAAGTTACATCAAGGACATGAAAATGAGACATACGCCTTAGTTTTTTTACAATGTTACTAAGAGTACTGGTTTACACTATAAATGACCCCACAAGTTCAATGTAAGATTTTCTGCCAGCATTGCCTCTCCAAGAATAGAGGAATGGGTGCCAGATATATGCAGCATGGTGATTCTCTCTCTAACCGTTGTAGACAAAGACGTTCTTCAAACAATGCATGAGGTAAACACTGCAGAATATGGGCAAACCATATCATACAAATATCATCTTATTTATTTTACTGCCCCCTAATTATGGTGCATTTCACAGGAAATGACCATGCATTTCCAACCTGTTCAGTCCCCCTGAGAAGAAAATACTTTGTTTATGTGGCTCGGACATTGTTTTTCTCATACACTGAAAGAATCTCTCTGTCTATATTTCTCGCTCTCAGTGCTGGCAGTCGTCACAGAATCTGGTGAGCATCTGATTGTTATTTAGGCCTGGTCTGTTATCATGATAAAACGGCACTGGAGCCCTGAGAGCTCCTTAAAGAAGTCCAGAGAGGTCTAAATGGGGACAGTGAGTGATGGGCAGGGAGAGAAGGGTGTAATCAGGACGGGCTTTGTGGTGGACACAGTGGCCGTTCCACACAAACACGCTGACAGGACCCGAGGACTGCAGAGTTAGTAAGGACAGTGAGGGGAAAGCTGTCCTCAAAACCGCCTGAACTGGAACCTAAATTATATCCTCCGTGGATCAGGGCCTAAGAATACATGGGCACGAATGCAAAATGACTTATGTGGAGTCAATGTATATCTATGCAGATAGACTTCAAATTATTTCATGAAATGGGTAAAACAACCTGCGTTAGGAAGTACTGTGGGTTCCTCTCTCCATGGGTTTAGATCAAACTAGAAGGGCTCAACATGACATTACGCTGTGTCTTAGATCCCAAATGAATTGGTGTCAAAGAATCTGTCACAACATCTACCAGATCAGGTAGTGTAGACCTTTTTTTCCCCTGAACTCATTCTTCATACCTTGCCTTTGTGTACTGTTCTCTAGGCATGCCAGTGCCTGTCCCCCAGCATCTCCTCTCAGTACTGAGGATGTCAGATTGATCAGAGGTATAATCCTTCAACTTCCTTAGAAGAGATGGCCTGTGTGTGTTCCCTCAAGAGGGCAGTGTTTGTACAAAAGGAGCTTCAATCTTTCAGCACAATCAAGGTTGTGATTTCAGGGATGCCAAGACTCACTCCGTCCAAATAGTTTTTATGCAAACCAGACATTGGAAATTAATTTATAGTTAAAGTATAAGCCAGGAGACGTTATCAAACAAATCAAATCGAAGAACTATTTGCTGTAAAGAGTTGGTCAATGCATTCCGTTTTCCATACAAAATCTGTGATTACTGATAAATTTACTAAATCATCAAAGGATACAAGAAATATTTGCATTTAAAAGTAGCAACTGGAAGGACAGTATGACTTTAACACAATCCAAATAAAATAACTTCAAAAACACAGGAATACTTTTGACACGTAGCAGATGAATCAAGATAAAACAGCGACAGAGATGCACTGTCTCTCAGCGTTCCCAAACCGCGCGCAGATGCACCTCTCCAAGCGCGCGCCCACCTCCCCTACAGTTTCTCAATGAATTTGGCAATGCTGGACCCCTCCCACTTGGTGTAAGCACTTTAATTGTTAGGTTTGAAAACCGTGGTACTTAAATAGCGTGAACGCCTCTTGGAAGGTTGGAATCGGGCACAGTTGTCCCTAAGAGCATCTTTCCGACGTTTTCCAGCTCTATACTGTCGACAAGTACAGATAAGGATGCAGGTGTCTCTCGCGCTTCTCGTCTCCAGCTCCATGCTGCTTTTGCTACAAGGATGTTGTACGGCTGTGCAAGGATGGAGGGTACTAAAGAACGATGCCACGGAGAACATACCAGAATTCACAGGAGAAACACAGACACCCAAGGAGCCAATACAGACATCTAATAATAATACAATGAACAGAGCTAAAAACGGTGGAAGGAGATCCTCGGTGAACACACCGACATATAGTGAGTATTATATTATACAATGTTTCCTTTCAATATCTGAAATATATGTTGCTCATATCCATTATGTTTAACTTATTTTGACACTGCTTAAAAAAATAGATTTTTTTTTTTCAAGCCACAGAAAAAAAACGGATGCCTAATTATGCGCGCACAGACGCTTAAATAAACTTTAAGTCTTAAGTGTGTAAAGTATTTGCTTAATTTGTTAAATAAATCAGTATCACCCTGGGAATGAAAATTGATAATATGGCATAATTGGTCATATGGATAGTTTATAGCAAGTAGGCTATCTCTTTTAGACACATTTAATTGTAGCCCTCACTGCTAAGCATTATAATGCTTGCAGTTCAGTATTGTGGAACCTGTGGAACAGATTGGTTTTAATGTAATTTTACGCTAATCACGAGGACATCCTATTCCAGACACATGGTCGTGGTTTCATCCTCACACTTTTTGAGGTGATACACATTAAGTAAAGATAACATTGTCCTCTGTGCTATTTCGTCCTCGTTCAAATAATCAAGGTCTGCCAAAAACAATTTAATTGCAACAACATGTCTCTAAAAAAAGCGAGTCTGTTCTTAGGGGATATTTGGAAATTGCTTTTTTAAACGCAACACTGCTTTTGAGAATGACTCCCACCTGTGGCTAGTCAAGGTTATGCTGTAGTAATGCGTGGCCTGTATGCTTGAGTGAAATATCTACCTTGCTTCATAAATTCAACATGCACTGTGAAATATTCCCTCAGCATTTCCTTTATTGGATCACGTCCATCTAGCAATATTACAATGCACGTTGCTATAATGGCTAAAGAATTACGGTCTACAAAGTAGATACCATTTTAGAAACTGCTTTAGGAGAAAATATAATTTGAGTTATTTTTAAAAATAAAAAGTATTTCGTATATTCAATTAATTAGTTATTTGTCAAACGTCTTGTAATTGTTGTCACCAACAACAGTAAATCCTCAGTGGGTTTGAATGAACATGGAACATGTATTTGTATGTATTTGTATAATCATGGCCAGTGCAGAGTACGACCCCATTTAGCATCGCTGAGATGCTACAACAACTTCTGTTGGGTCATGACGTGTGATAAGAGTCTTTATTGATGTACCCGTCTCTCCTTGTGGGGCGCTGAGTCTTCCCATGGTCCTGTTGAGGTCGTAGCAGAGACGATGCTCCCCCGTCTGGCTCCCCTCCAGCCCACTCCCCAGGCACACCTCCCTGAGTGAGGGAGGACAGCCCTTCTGCTGTGGCCACAGAATAACACAAGATCAGGTTCTCTTGGCCAGGGAAAAAAAAGGAAGTAATCGTACATAAATCCTTTGTTCGCCCTTTTGCAAAGAAAGCCACAGAGGATAACAGATCCCTCTCAGAGTGTATCGTTTCTTAACCGACACTTCCTCTGCCATTTTACACACTGCTTGTAAAAAGAGAGATGATAACTCGTGCATATGGCTAAAAGGTTAAAAGCCCCTGTGGCAAAGCGTTGGATTACCAGTCATGCTCTGAATACCATCTCCAAAATATAGTTTGGCTGATGACCAATATTGTCAAATGTTGCATTACCAAATGTTAACAGAGGAGCATATCCAGTCCTCACATCCTCATGCTTGCCCATTCTGTACACCAGCTTTTTTTTTCAGACTTAAATCTCCATTAGGTTTGATTGAGCCGTTTCATGGCATTCTGCTCTGGCTTTGCTATCAGCTGATTATTACCAGCTGTAATTCCATGTCAAACCTAATCGCCGTGCACCAATCAAATCATGCATCAAAGTCTGTGTTGAGTCTCATGGGGCGAGGCCTTAAACAAATGTGCAAATATTGATATTAAGATAAATTTATCAAACCTACATGACAGGTACATGTTATTACAGTACGTAAATACTTAGGGTGAAGAGGCCTTGTGTGGACACGCTCAGTGTGTTAGAGAATGCCCTGCAGAGCTGTGTGCTTGGCTGAATGGACCTGGGAACATTCGATATGAATTAAACTTGCTCTCAAGTGCAAGTTTTCAACTCTAACAATATGTACCAAAACTCTAACGAATCACAGTGTGCTCCGTGGAAACTTAAAACCAGGCTGATGTAAGCACAATCCAGACAAATACTGCCACTTATTCCACTAAGACACATCTGTAGTTGTTGAATAGCTTAAGACCCGAAGCCCCTCAGGTTGGTGGGAAGCGTTTGCATCGGAGCGAGTCCTCGACTGTAACCCTGCTCTCCCCCTCCCCCCCCCCTCCCCAGGCCCCTCGGAGCTGAGCTGCAGGGAACTGCGTTCCACGCGTTACATCACGGACGGATCCTGCCGGAGTGCCAAGCCTGTCAGGGAGCTGGTGTGCTCGGGCCAGTGCATGCCCGCCCACCTCCTCCCCAACTCCATCGTCCGCGGCAAATGGTGGAGAAGCAGCGCTTCCGATTACCGCTGCATCCCTGCCCACTCCCGGACCCAGAGGGTTCAGCTGCAGTGTCCCAACGGCAACAGACGGACTTACAAAATCCGCGTGGTCACCTCCTGCAAGTGTAAGCGCTACAGCCGCCACCACAACCAATCAGACGCCAAGGAGACTCCCAAGCCGCAACGACGCAACAAGAAACACTCCCGATTGGCCGCCAAGAGCCGGACCGAGAACAACACCCCGACGCAGCTAGGCAACTCGTACTGAGGATGCCACAGTCCCTTGGTTACAAGGACAGAGACCAAAGCAGACATGCTCACACCACAAGTACACGTTACACACACTCCAACACAACTCCTTCACTGGACGCAGGAGAAGCAAAGACGTTTCAACAAAAAAGGGATTTGTAAAATATTTTGTTGGACTGATTTGAAAACAAATGCGTGTTTATCAAGAGACAGGCACTATACTTTTGCTGCCCATTCTTTTGTTTTTTTTAGAATTTTGTATAGATATTTTGAGAACTTTTTATTAGCATGACCAAATGTGGAGGCCGAGAAATCCAAGCAAAACGATGTGACTGGTCAGAAGACTTGAGTTGAATTTTCAGCGCCAGTTCACGTGAAGGTCTTGGGAAGGTCCTGTCGGACTCTTAACACGGATAGAAACCGCTCTAGCGCAGTGAGAGGTGTTCCAAAGGCTCGAAATCCACCTGTGAAAACACCCAGAGGACACACCACAGCGCTTGTTAAAGGTGGAAGGTGTATCTCAGCTCCAGCCAGTTGTAATCCATCGCTGTGAGGCTGGGTGTAGGGTAGCACGTGTCGACCCTGGGGGCTCTCGGGCTCTGGAGACAGGCTGCTGACAGGCCAGAGAGGCCCTGCCCTCCAGCCCGGAGCAGCCAGCGCCTCTGACAGGCTGGGGAGCACCTCACTCAGCAGGACTCTCCCACGGCGCTCCCTCGTTTTGTAGCAGCCTCACAGCATCTGTCAGTTAGCTAGCTAGGCCTCTCTCCCACTGGCCCTGATAGAGAGAGGGCAGGAGCGGGAGGAGAAATGAGGGGACAGAGCGAGGGAGAGAGAGATAGAGATAGAGAGGGAGAGAGAGGTGGAAAAGTTGTGTCAGCACTCGCATGGCTTGGGTCCCTGCGGTCAGAGAGGCACTGGGCATTCCTGTGACTTGTCTTAATGACTAAATGAGCCCATTCCTGTGTTTAGGATTTGAGCATAAAAAAAGCCATTTCCTCTAGACTTGGTTAGTTCCTGTTTGTTGGAAATAACACAAAAAGGCCCACATGTGTGGAGGAGGCCCAGCAATTGTGCCGGTTTGTTACCTTGAGGCAGAACATTCTCTGTCAGATAGCATTGGCAGTCATTTACCCATAGCCCAATCCATTATGTTAGCCTGAAGCATTCACTTCACTTGACCTCCTTCTCTGAATAGCACAGACAGGAAAGATAGGAATAAAAGAAAGAAATCTGAATTGTTTTGTCTGTTAATATCTCACGTATTGCAGACAGGAAATGATATTTGGGATCAAAAGGTCCAATGCCTACTTTCTCAGCTATACTATGGATCTGCTTATATTTACATAATGAAGAAATATTAAAATGTTTCCGTCTATTATTTTCATTCCATTGTTTCCACTCATATTGCTTCCTTGTTTTGGTTTGATAAATTGTACGGACAATGTTTGCTTCTTTTTCAATTGTGTGTTTGAAATAGCAACTGGAATTGATTTTGTCATGCAAGCAGAGTTGCCACATGTAGTCTTATTGTACGTTGTGTACCTGTGTGGTCTTTTCGAGCAGCACCGCCACATTACAGGGTGCTAAGAGAAGGGAGAAGCAGACCCACTCAAAGAAGGACTGTTACAAAGAATGAACTGCATATTTATTTTTTATTTCCACATTTAAATTATTTATTCAACTTTTTTGTAGTAAAAGATAGCCATTATTGTCATATAGAATGATAGTGACTTTGAAACCAAATGAAATACTGTACAGTACATGAATAAACTAAAGGCAGATATATTTGAAAGACGTGTTTGTTGTCATTCTTCTTTGAATGGAGGACTCTGAAAGAGCCTTTCTCTCCCTTCTGTCAGTACCTGCACGCTAAGCATATCTCTCAATGAGTCTCAAGAAAGCAAATAGCAGCAATTAGGAAGTTGAGGTTTTGTACCTCTTTGGAATGTCTATCTGGGTGCACAAAGGAGAGGAAGAGGAATCTACAAAAATAGAAATTCACGCATGAGTTGTCCGTGGCTCAGTCACAATAGCAGCATTGCTTTGTTCAGGAGTGGATACTAGCCATAGCCATCATTCAACCCCTTTCTCTCTGCCTCGCCTCGCTCAAGACTTGAGCTTCAGACTTTGAAAAAACTTGGAGCTGAAAACATGTCTTTCCTCACATTACCTCAAGGCTCTGTGTGTTTATCATATCTGGAGCAAACTACAATACCACATTTATTTACTCAAAGGTATATAACGAGGAGTTCCATGATCCAGACGCTGAAATGGACCAAACTAAATGAGGTGTTTATGATCATTTTTATCGGCAAACATAATTTGTTTATCTTTGTGACTGGCAAATACTGCACTACCTACATCTCTTAGGGGGACCAAACATGCACAAGCGCAAACACAAAACGGAAAACTCAGCGGAAGTGAAGTGAGTGCCAATGGCCAACAACTGATATTTGGTTTCACTACATCATCCAAAACACTCACTCATTATGTCATGCCAAGCTATGTCCAAGAGAGAACAGGCATGCCATGTTTTTACTCAAGCTGTTAGTGGGGAACAATTTTTCCCCAGTAATTCAAGAACACATACTTAAGAGCAGTAAATGAGTACTACCTAAATATATCGATGGGGACAAAGCATCTGCCCTGCGTTACTGTGTTCATACAGGTCATTACTCCACTGCGACCCGACATTGACCCATGTAGGCCCTGGGAATACAGAGGTGGAAGGAAGGTCAGACCTCATCCAGTCCCCTGAACGTAGAACACGTCTACAGTAACTTCATTGGACTGCCATACGAGGGTCGCTGATGAGGCATTTGACGCCAGGTGTGAAAATTCTACTGGGACCAACCCTATTTAAAAAAGCATGAGACAGGCAATGATTTGCTCCACACAAATCAACTTTAGAGGGTTCATAGATAGTTCCTGATTGCCTCATGGCATGTACGTAGAATATTTATAGAACTGACAGAGTTTTATAATCCCTATAAATGATGACCGGTTCCCCAAGTCACAATGTTGAGAAAAAGCTGATATCTACAGTACACATATAAAATGTACAACATATATTTCAAGAAGCACTCTACACTCTGTGTTTAGTTCACCTTTCAAACCTCTGTTTCTCAAGCTAATCTCTATGTTCCCAAACATGAGGGCTCTCTTGACTTGCGTGTTCAACAGGCAACGCTAATCAGCTAAGACCGCTCGACATTGCGCCGCCTCGGCACGTTTACATTTGCTGACTGGAGAGGAAGACGCATGTAAAACTCAAGACACTGCGTGTTTAAGACCCGGCCTCCGCTTTGATGTCATTATAATGGAATAGTAAAATATCCAATTTCAACAGTGTGCTGCACTGTTGTTTAACTTGTGCCAGAAAGTGCTTCAGAAATGGCACTCAGTTGAATGATCGTATTCACTGTCAACACAGATTCCACTGAAGTCTTGCCAGACAAGAATGAAAAAGTCAAATGAAATAGATTGTATATCACTATAAAGATGCTGAAGTGATAGTCATGTCTGTCTGCTAGTGGTCTCCCCGTAGCAATCAGTCAACCAGCATGATGACAACCAAAACGAAAATGAAGCTGGCGAGACAGTTGTAGCACGTGAACCTTAACAGTAAGTCATCTTCTAGACACCAAGCCCACACCCACAGCTCCTCAAATTGAAGCAAAGGCCGTGATGGATCTTGAAGGTATTGCATTTCCGTTTTGGCACCCAGCTCGTTCCGGTGATTTCGTTCCATTAACTCCAATCAAAACATCCAAAAATATCCTTTCTTTTTTTCCTGCTCTTGAACCTGGCTCAAAATAATCGAATTTTCATAGAATAATCTTTGCTGAACTTTGCTTGAAACTAATCCGAAAACGAGGAAACTAGCATACCATTTTGTTTACGTCAAACACGGCATAGACCTGAGACTGGAGCAGTGAGCCACTCCACAGTGCAAGACCAAACAAGCCGGAAGTTTAACATTGCACTGACCATATTTCGGTTTTACAAGCCTCAAGGCACCACTGAACATTAGGTCTATGCTAGACACCAATGCTCCTTGAAAACAATCTTTAACAAATTACTTGTCCTGTTTGTCTGCCGGAACACAATTGCTTAACAACGTTCAATGCTTTCCAAAAGCATTTGTAAATAGGGGATACGTGTTTACAGAGCAAAGAACATTGCTAATGCAATACAGGATTCAGACCGCTGTCAAGGATAACATGAACCTGAGATTCCATTACAGCCCATCAAATTCACCTCTGTGTTCCCAGCATCAATGGTGTACGGGAACGGATATTGTTTCATACTTCAAGTCCAGCACATATGGAATGTGACAGATGTATTCGGAGACGGATGTTTGTGTTTCTCTGACCACTCCCTTATCAGGCCATGTGGCCTAATAGCTTAAAACAAATGTAAACCAGAAGAGGCTTTTGGCACCGGGCTGGATGGAAAGGGAGAGAACAAATTTAACTAATTGAACCTTGTCTGTGGTCAGTTGCAGGAGAAGGAGGATTTTGTTTCAGAGAGCTTAAGAGTAATGGAGAGCAGCGAGGGGAAGGCCGGGATCAGGGCAGAAGCAAGACGAGAGATGTCCTCTCAAGTTAGCTTCAACGCAAACATGCGCGGTGCAGCAGTTAACGAGTTGAGTTTGGTGAGGAATTAGCATTGACGCCAGGTCATGGCTGTCAAGTGACTACACAATTACCAAGGGCAGAGGAAGTTCAGAAAAGCACCAAAAAGAAGCAAGGCACGGGTGAGTACGAACAGATTTCCAGAGATGGACGGTAGCATCACGAGGGTCAGGGACTTGCAACGAGGCATGCAAGTCCATGCCAAGAGGTAAACATGAGGAGAGGCCACCATATGTGGAGAGGACAACAGGAGGTGGAGAGTAAGAGAAACAAACAGCAACAGACAATTAGGAGACAGCAGCACTCCAGGGAAAGAGCAGTTCTTAGTTTGATTGTCACCATTTGGATTCTGAATGATTCCAAAAGCCAAATAAAAATATGATTTGACCAAAAACTAATAAATGAAGCCTACAGTCAGACACGGTTCTAAGCGCTGGCAGAAGATGTTTGAGGTTACCATTACTGCTCAAAACAAACAAGGCCAGCTGGGCTTTGAGTTTTGGCCTCCGACTGTGCTTTGTTTGTGTAAAAGATTACAACGTGTCCAATTCAAACAGACACCCTTCACATTCTTCCTATTCAACAAAAACATGCCAGAGAGTGAAGCTGCATGTGTTGGGGCCTTGCGTCTGGAGTGTGTGTGTGTGTGTGTGTGTGTGTGTATGTGTGTGTGTGTGTGTGTGTGTGTGTATGTGTGTGTGTGTGTGTGTGTATGTGTGTGTGTGTGTGTGTGTGTATGTGTGTGTGTGTGTGTGTGTGTGTGTGTGTGTGTGTGTGTGTGTGTGTGTGGTGGTGGTGGTGGGGGGGGGGGGGGCAAGGTAGAGGCCACCTAATGTGTAATGTCAGAGCCTTGAGTGATTTGAATGTATGATGTCATCCAAGGATTTATGGGGGTGGGGGTCCATAAACAGGTGGTTTTGTTAGGTAGGGTTAATTGCTCGGAGCGTAGAAGTAATTAAAACTATCTGTAGGCATTTAACACATTTCACTTTTTACCCTCGCTGTCAAACACTCCTTCGTGTCTCAGTTGTATCATACCATATTTCCAGTCTTCCCTCTGCCCTCCAGATGGGAGATCAGCCATACGACGGGTGCAGTTTGACCCATGAGGAAGAAGGAGGGAACAGCTGCTGGGAGAGCATCTACCAAGGTCAGGAACGTCATAGAAACAGGCTTACCCCTCCCTGCCCAGAGGGGAGGGTTGGTTCAGTAATAACTGACCATGTTCATCATCTCCAAAATATGTCTGTCTCACTTAATGACACTGAGACGTGTCAGCAGTCGTGTCGTGTACAGATGGGACTGAGCAATCCTGACTGGTTCTACTTACTGAGTAATGGACAGAATATCCCTGCAATTTCGGTGTCATGCTCTCCATCTCTGTCTCTCTCTCTCTCACTCTCTCACACACACCACCACCTGCACGTCTGCATGTACACACATTCTGCGCACACGCACACACACAGTGGTCACCCAATACACTTGAGTTCAGGCATGTTTTCAATAAGTCGACTGAACTCAGGCAGACAAATTATACTGTAAAATCGGTGAAATTATTGTTAAAGCTTGTTTCTCTGGAACACACCGATCAATGAATCCACAGGGACATTCCGAAACGGGAGCAAAGTATTTGAGTGGGTGGTAGACAGGGCATGTTCGAGATTATACAGCCCATGAGAACAATATTTACAGTGGTCTTTTTTAACCAAAACCACCCTGAGATTTATACTTTGAGAAAACAGTTGACAGTTAGGAATGATTCAAATCAAATCCCTCGATGTCACCATTGCCCGCCACAGCATTATTGATGGACTTGTGGTCGTCTGCCAACCAGAACATAACCATGGAACTCCCTTCCACTTCGCATCACTTTTATGGGCATGGCAGTTGATTATGGTCATGACAGAGTCCCTCTGGATTGGAGTTACTATGACGACACACTTTTGTCCTGGACTTTAATAAGTCTCTGTGGCATTACCTCACCACTCAGCAACACAGCCTCTGCAGTCCTCCCCCCTACATCTCAGTAAAGTGCCAGTCCATTGGCTCTCAGGGTTGCTGCGTTCCCCAGAGTGATATCCACGAGACCGCAAACACTAGTTCAGTTCCCTGGCTTTACAAAACAGTCCTTAGCCTCCAGAGCTTTGAAGTAAACACTGGTGTTGTGGTTCCCAGAACAACAATGTCCTGAGAGTTGATGACTGACTCGTCAGACAGACCGGTGCCTATGTCAGCTCCCTTCAGATAAAGAGGCCAGAGTCATTCTTCTCAACAAACCACTCTTCTTTCAATCACACAACCTGCTGACCAATACACATGGAAGCTGTTTTAATGTTGGGCCCATTGGTTATTCTGATTCTGATTAGTCTCTTTTTGAACCCCGCTTCAAGCAACACAAGCAACGCAATCAGTCGAAAGTGCAGGGGAAATTGTTTCCTCACCGTGTGGCCATTAGTGCACAGCCCTGGAGAGACTGGAGGAGATATCTACAGAATCTCCCTGGCTTAGGAGAGTTTAAGATCAGGATCAATTCAGCTCCCCAGCCCTTATCAGATAACAGAGAGCCTCTGGAATTGTAGAAGTAATTCGCTTACGTTTCCTGCCTAACCCTGGTGCACGTTAACATTCTGGACTCTAAAGAGTAACTATTCCAACATTCCATGGAGGTGAGGCGCACGGCTTCATCGTGCTTCCTGAATTGATATGAATCGCTCTGATTGGGCGAAATAAGTCAGGCCATATTTTGCCGCAAACCCTTTCAAAAACAATTTCATGCTCAAATTGTTCCCTTCTTTTTTTTTTTCAAACAATAATATCTAAAATGATGTGTGGTCAGCCTGATTTCAAGACATTTTCTTCTCCACACATGTTAGAAATGATAGATGACTGGCCCCATTTTCCAGCGTCTCTCTTTTCTCACTGAGAAAGCGTCTTCTCCAAGCCTTGTGGAAGGGATGAGAAAAGCAGACTGGGGGATGAAGCTGGGCGTGGAAGGATTACCATGTTATGACAGCTAAAGCTAATTGTTCATAAAATTGATGTGGGAGAAAGCACTTCTTGTCATGACACACTCTACTACTGAAGAGGACTTTTTCCACGCTGGAGAAGTTAAGGTTCCAGCTCCTCACCAACTTAAATCCCTTCTCTCCTCCCCCCCCCCCCCCCCCCCCACCCGCCTCCAGGACTCCAGACTCCCTGGCTTTTTCACAGGCACTCAGAGCCAGACCTGGTTCACTTGGTGTTGTCTCCACGGCGTGTGGCAATGGCTCCCCTAGTCCTCATATCTGACCCAGCAGGAAGGAACAAGGGGCAAACTGCCCATTTAATACTTCCACAGAGGAGGGAGGGAGAGAGAGATGATTCAAGCAGATGCCTGTCAGATGCTCTGGTGAGAGAGGAGGGGTGTAAGGGTAATTAACTATGGCAGTAAGCTATACAGAGCTACTGTTTGTAGCCTTGGTGCTTGAAGGTCATAAGACTGTTTTATAGAAACCATATCATGTAATTGACCTTGGCAAGAAAGAAATACTTATTTTTGCAAATTCAAATACACTTTGTTCACTTTCAGTTCAGTTTGAATAATGTAGCTTTTGTTATGGAATTCAACCCTTGCCAAATACAATATGATGCAGAACACCCATCGTGGCCAAACACTTTCTAGATAAAGGGCTAAATCACCTGGGATGAGATTTTTATTATATGCTAGATCATGTTTTACAGTTTTGGCAAAACTGAGGTAGATTTAGAAATATACTCGTTTGATGCAAACTGATTTTGTTTTGTCAACAGTTTAAGCTTCCAATATCCACAACTGTTTTGCCTTTTATTACAATGGTCTGAGTTCAATATAAAATTTCACAGTTGAACGAAACACTGCTAATATTATTGAATTGAGACAAAAGCAACACAACTATTTCCTATTGTACTTTTTAGCATTACAACGATCCAATTATACAGTTAAAAAAACTATTTGTAAATTATTCTGGTAGCCCTAAGCAGTTTTCAATTGTAAAAAAAATGGTGATAAATATATATTATTAATATGTAATTTCTTATATATGACATTTTTGTTTTCATTTGTTTTTAGTTTTTTTTTTACCCTGTGTCAATGGATGCTCGGATCGGAGAAACAGTTCTAGCAGTATGTAGTGAAACTCTATAGTCGAGTCTAACATGATCCAAACTCCATTGTAAAACCCTGCTGTGTCCAACTACCCAGAACTGCATATGACTCCATGACTAGAATTCCAGAAGCTCATCTCACAGTCTGAAGCTCCAATGGCTCACTCAGGACCAGACCACGATACCACATCCATCCCTTCCCCGGGCCTAGCAGGTACCTAGGCAGCAGCAGAGCGCGCAGTTCAAGGGCACGCTCAGAAGGCCAGGATCACCATCTTTATAGGAACATAATTCAAAGACCAGACAAAAGTAGTTGTGGTGGTCTGCATTACTTCCATTTCTGGAATGTCCATATTACAAACTGCCATCACTTCCCATTTCCAGAATAACAGTTACAAGCATGTAGTTCATCTCAATGTCAGGTGTTCTTTTTATTCCTCCTCTATAATGACATTCACTGTGCTGTGTGTAGAGAGCTTTCTGCCCCCATAAATAAGCCTGCCTGTTTCATCCATCACAGCCCAGGCTATGTTTGTAGAGCAGAGGGGAGCATGCAGGCCGGAATCCTCCATGTTCCTAGCACTGCGTCCCTTGGGGAACTTCCTTCAGCCATTAAACACCTCATGGCAGCCAGCTCAGATTGGTCCAGCTGAGCCAGAGAGGGCCACAGGCCTCCTCTGGACTCCCGTGACCCTTGGGGACACGTCAACAGGTTTTTCATTTAAAGTTGAGTGTGTTTCTAAGGCACTTGAGTCTCCTGATATAAGAGAAATCAGGGCACGTAGGTTCTCAAACTGCACGGGTGTTGAAGTCAGATGTAAAATATGATGAAAAGGGAGAAAGATGAGTTCAAATGAAGAGTAAACACTGTATATCACAGTCTAGGAGCTGTTGTATCTTTGGGAGTTAATAACATTGAGGGTAACAGTGACTTTTAATTCCCTGCAATATTTTTTCTTTGGGAACACTGTCAGTATGAGTAAGGCCAGCATGGAACACATTGGTCTAAATATCCCCGAGTGCTTACCCCAATTACTGTATTAGAGAACTATGCAACACTGTCATTGATCTAACACCACTCATCTCTGAAGCAGCATTATGCAATCATAACAAGTCCCTACTGCTACCTCTAGACTTTACCCACTTCTGACAGTAATTGTGAGGTAATTTCAAACTCTCAGAGTCCCTCACAAAACCATGACAACATTTATCCTTCGCTAAACACGGATTAATATTGAATGTCAGCAAGTCAGGGAAACCTGGATTCCAATTCTGTTGGGATGTGATAGAGCCTTACATGCCCTTAAGTCATCTTTGGGAATGAGGCATGGTGGTTTTATGGGGGAGCAGAGTGCAGGTGTTGAAATTCACAGACCGGCGTTGTCGATTCCCAAACTTTAATGCGTGCATCTGGCTAATAAACCTAACTAACAAAGAGAAGGCAGGACTCCGACATGCGAGTCAGTGCTTCTCATCACATATCACTTTGTTAAAATTAAAATGAAAAACATAATAACAAAGTCTGGAAACAAACACGGGTCTCTCGTGTCCTAGGGACAAAAATTCCAAAGCCTTTCCAAGATCATCTAAACACCAGCCCCCCAGCCCCTGCCCTGCACAGCTGTAGGAGGGTCCATGGTTGGATCTCTGAACTCGCCTCTCCCTTCTTAATTAAAACAGACCGCCACTGATACAAGGCTTCCATGGGTTTGAAGCAGCCATTCCATAGTCCAGTTGGCTCCTTAAGAGAGCAGTTGTGGTTGTGTATGACTCACAGACTAACACAAGAGGTTACTCCCATCTTCATTTCACAAGCCTGGAATTCTGTCTGACCATAGAACTGGGTGTGAAGAAATACCTGACTGAGCAATAGAAGCAAATCAATGACATCATGTTTTGAATCTTAAAAGGCATCAAATACTTCATGCTCAAATTCGAACATTCTGTAAAAAAAAAAAATGTTTGCGACTTTTCTAGTTTAAATATCTTAGCTTGCAAGGACATCATTATCCTACAGCATATAGGTCAGCTAATCTCTCAGTAGCCACAGCAGGTAGCACTACCCGCTCAAGAAGGTTAGAACGTTAGCCAGCAGGCTGCAGTGCACTGTGGGAAGGAAAACCAACCTGGCTGGACGTCTGCGAGGTAGACAGCCTTGCTGAAAAGCTTTGCTCTGGGCCCTGTCACGCCGTGTGACAGTAAGAACGTGGCCCTGGTCCTCTGACAGCCTCTATAAGTCTCTAAACCCCAGGACCAGACAGGCCGTCTGACTCTACACAGGTGTACTCGCTTCCTGCCATGGTCCGGTCCAACAGCACACAGACCTCTCTGATCCCCCCCCCCCCCCTTCACTTCCAACTAGGCAGAAGCATCGCTCAATGAGATGTTCAACAGACACGGAGGGCCTTTGAGGGAGGAACATTGTTCTGTCATTGCCTGTGTGAGTGCGACCACTAGGAGATAGCTGCTTCAGACTGCTCTATCATCCAGTGCTCTCAATCCAACAGAGTATAAGATGGGAAACACACACATCCATTATTCACTCTGCAGAAAGGCCGTGGAGGGAAATGGTAATCTACCCTCAGGCAGTTGAAGTCTGAAGGCCAGGAAACCCTAACCGGACTTCACCGACTTTAATGTGCGAATGAGAAAATGACGGCCAAACGTTTTGTTCTACATTACTGGTTTGCAATGCTGTATGGTAATGTCTTTTTACGGCTTTGTTTGCTATTCAGGTCCAGGAACAAATTGAACTGAAGAGCTGAAGATCATGGCATGATTGACTAGCCAGAAACAGAAACCTTTTTTAGAGCCCATCGTGTACACTAAAATCAATATTTATTAAAATCCAAGGCCAAAATTTCACTCTGTTCTTCATGATAGGCTATGATTACACTCACATAACTCATAACTGACACTCAGAAACAAGCCATGTATTTTATGACGCTCCTAGACTGCACACATTTACTTGATAAAAATGCTGGCGTGGCATTTCCCAGTACATGCCAATGGGCCTGTGAAATAAATGTCATCCAAATCTCAACAAACAATCAACAACAAAAAAAGGAAAACATGTAAAAGGTTTGTAAAAATCCATTGCACGAACAAGGCATGCAAGAAAGAGCGAGAACGTCCTTTAAAACACAAGCAGATCCTGGATAGTTTTAGGCAGTTGATGAAAGTGGTGCAGTCCGTTCAAATAGATTAAAATGGACAAAATGCTTTTCCCCTTCGGGAGGCTGCATAGGTGAATAACGTGACCCGTTCTGTAGTCATAGTCAAGGCCTTGCAAGTTTTCCTGGAGTTCTTCAGATTTGGCCTAATTCCAGATGATCTCACAGGGAGTAAAATGCTTATGGGCACTGCCACCATGGTGGTGTTGGCACGGAGACAAGCCACCAACAGTGTGTCTTTAAAACTCACAATCATCTTTATCATTAAACCCTGCTGTTAAAAGAGAGACTAATATCAAAGCCTTTGTCTTGATTCAAGTTTTTTTAACTCATGAATGGTGAACTCTTTCGTAAACCCCTTATAACGTATCTCTAGAAGGACGTCAAGAGTGACCTGTAACAGGATATGCCCTGAGGAAATGTGTTTGATAAGTAGACACGCTTGCTGTTATACAAGAATGGGTTGTCCCAGTTTGAATCATTCATTCTTTACAGGACACAATAAGATTGTTTGAACAGCAGACATGAAGAGCAAACTATAGGAGTCAACATTCAATGAAATCATCTTAGAACACACAAAGATTTACTGTTAAGCTGTAATCTCAGCAAGGAAGAGAAAGAGTCAAAGGAGACCGGAACTCATAAGTGTGTGTGCCATTTAAAACATCTCCCTTCAGAGAACATCAACAGAGCGTGTGTTCCAAATGGGCAAAAGACCTGAAACCCTAGAGTAGGTTAAGGACACCAAGGACCTCCTCACAAACACGTCTCTTCCCTTTGGAATGAACTATCACAAGTGCATCTGGATATGCAGAACAGGATGTCATTCGATACCTTATCTCGTAGACTCAAAGCTATTGGTCGATCCCGTGGATGAAACCAGGTGGATCCTCGCGTACTCTGACGTGAGTGGAAGCGATTGAAAGGTGCTGCGATATCCATTAGAACCGAAGGCTCTGCAGACAAATAGAGCTGGGTGTCTCCAAGGTGCTGATTGAGCGGGCAGATGGTACATAAATTAGGATGAAAAGACATCAGCAGGTCTGACCCCCTCTATCCATGCTTAATCTGCAGCCAAGAGGAGATTTTATTTTCCTTGAAAGACAAGGGGAAAAAGGCTAGGGAATCATTCCACTAAACCCTCGGTTGGCACTCTGGAGCAGGACCGCATCTGCTCCTCCATTTTCCAACAGGCAGCTTTGCTTTTCCTAAATGATTTCTAGAAACACGTGAAATCGGTTACCCCGTTCTATTAGTTGGAAAGATTTATGGTTTGATTTCAAAAGTCACCCCAATACTATAAAACTCAAGGACATCAGGCAGCGAATGGACATTGTGTTTCAAAATCATTGCAATGACTGATTTGCAACTGGCAATGAGAGGAATCAAGGTTTTCTGTCGAATTTTGAAGTAGACTACCTTCCAATCCATATTAAGTACAGTTGTATAGTTAGTTGGTAATATGCTACCCTAAATGTGACCCTAAATTATTTTAAAAATGCTCTCCTTCAATTAGTAGACAACACAGTTAGGAGAAGTAAACCTAGTTCACAGATCCTGCCCTGTCAGTCCTCATTTAGACCGCTGGGGGTTTTGAGCTGTGCTGCAAACCTTCGTCCATGCACCTGTCCAGCGTCCTTGGGGACAGTCACCGTTAAAACCATGCATGGGGACCTTCTTGTCGTGCCTCATGTATGTTCAAGTGTCTGGGGGTCCTTTCCTAGGTGTGTGTCTCTCTCCAGAGGCCCCATTAAAACAGGCCCAGCGCTCGTAGCTGTGTTTTCTGCTTGTCAAACAGAACCCGGTTTATGGGTGTCATTAGTGTGTGTGTATGTGTGTGACATATGGGAAGTGTGTTTTACTGCCACTGGCTGTCCGTTAAGTCCAGAGATCGTGACTCATCCAACACTCACTAAATCAACAAGGTTTTTTATACACTGATGAATTTCAGACACCCAACTCTGGAGCAGGGATATGCAGGTAACTGAAAAGCCTACGGGGAACCTTCCATATTACTTCCCTTCAGAGTTCAAGATCAGAAGGCTATAGGAGATGTAGAACATCCATGGCAGTGTCAGACCACGTGATCATTGCCTACATTTGCTTGTGGGGAAACTGGCCAACACTTTGGGTGTTGGAGATTTACACCATTTAGCATGAGTCACTAATCACTCCATTCTGAACATTCGGGGCAATTCCGAGCGAAGTCATGTGGGTGAGGCTAGACAGGAGAGAAGGAAGAGCGACAGGAAGCGAGCTTGAACGTGAATGTATGTCACTTCCTGTTGCTATGTCTGCACCCATATTTTACCATTCGTTTCATTCTGATGCTGACATCAGTCATGACTAAACTAAAAATTATAAAACTATACATTTCAAATCAACAAAATTCTTTTTTGTACATGTTTTTGAATAACTTTAAGAAATGATACTTTTGTAGTTCTGATTCTACCCTTACACACAACGTTTTACCTGCAAAATGTTTATTCATTAATGGTGCATTTAAAATTCCCTTCTTTTGTTGGTGTGGGTTTCCTTACTCTTAAATGAGAAGCAGAGCCACTTATCTAACACAGTGAGCTAAACCAACTGAAATCAGCACTCATATGACAAAATGAAAATACGACGTAAGTGAACGTAATGCCAGTGAGTGACTACATATGGGAGTACAAGTGTTCCATTTCGGGGGGGATTTGCTTAGAGGTAACCCTATATTTTTCTCAAGAGCTCTGCTTTTGGGAGTTGGGAAGAAGCTGGGATGTGTTGGGTAATGGCAGCTCTCTCTGTTCTGCCTCATGTGGACTAGCTATTGGACGCAAAAGACAGGGTTGCCATGTTTTTATGGCACACCCAAGACAAGACTACTTCTTTTATGTCCTGGAAAATAATGATTCCCTCTGCATAGTATGCCAAATGTGGCGGAGTTGGTGTTCTGCGGTAGCAAGGCAGTAATGTTTTCTGAAGCGTTCTTCATTTTAATGGTGCAAGCAGAATTAGCCTTTTCTCTTGGGTTTTTTTGATGTCTAGAATTTTTTTGAAGCAGTTGTATCTGTTCACAGCTACCATTACACACACGATTTAGTGTTGAAGCACTTTGCATTGGATGACGAGCTATTTATGACTTTGTTGTGGAACATTTATACACAAAACTTTATTCATTTCTAAAGCCTTGAACTATACCTGTGTCTGTGGGAGTTCCCTGTCTTTGTGGTCTATCAGGCACTGGTACTCTGGCAGGTTTCCTGCCCCCAGCCCTGGTGGTCTTCATCTACTGAGAAGAGGGGAAAAAAGCCTTCAGTGGGTCCAAGTGTTCAGACAAGCACCCGGGCACTGAAGCACAGAGTGGTGACAACTTCTCAGAGAGAGACCGAGAGGAAACGATGCTGTCACACAGCGAAACAACTCACAGAGGACGACAGTCCTGGCGGCGGCAAAAGCTAATCTGAGGCAACGTGCCGTATAAAAAGTCTCATGGTGTTGCATCCCTCACTTGGATTGGTCAAATAAAACGCTGTGCATTCTGACAGGCGCAGATGCAAGGCTCAGATGAATAATTCATGGCGGCAAAGACAGAAGTGTCCTCATGCTCCAGTTTTTATTCAGAATAAAGAATCCCATAACATCATCATAAGGGCTTTAAAACTCATACAAGTCCACAGGGGAAATGCAACTGGCTTCAGAGCTCATGACTCACAAGTTCCACCGGTCTTCACTCACCCAGCGCACAACATTCAAAAACTTTGTTGCGTATTTTGAGTGAGGAGCTAGGTTTATTATTTTAGCTGTGAGGTTACATATTCTAGACAAGAAAAACAGTGGGTTCTTCATTCTGGCTTCTAGATTTTCTTTTTTTTGCAAGGAACAAGCTAATAAACTGACCATGTGGTCTAGAAGTTTGTATTAAACCACTGTTTTGAATCCATACAATGTTGATCTTTTTTTATTTAAATCAAACTGGACACAGTTTTCCATCGCAAATGATTTATTGAGTCCATTTGTGATCACATGTAACCCGATGCATTTGAATAAAAAGACCCCAGTCCCATGATAGTAAGGGAAGGATGACAGCCAAGCCAAACACAGGAGAAGCCCTCCTCTCAGGACTACAGACCTCTACATACTGGCCTTGGACAGACCAGTTGTGTGAGTCTCGCCTCCACAATCATTTTATGTTCTGAATGTGAAACAGATAATCTCTTCCACATAGAAATCTGGTTTCCATGAAACTATGTTGAAGGTACAGACAGCTCTCAGGAAGTTAGGGTGACAACCATCTCCAGCATATTAAGAGTGTTAAGATATCCGTTTTGTGAAAGTCTCTGATCATCATACCGCATCTATGAACTGAATGATTAGTACAATTAATAAAGACCTAAATATATTTTATCCAAGATTAGTTATCCCCATTTCTGCCTTTAATGAATCCAAATTCAAAAAGCTCAAGCAAATGGAATATATACTATATATATATAGTATATATTCCTCAAAATGCTAATTATGTCTGCAGTTGAAAGAGCCCCAATGTTTTTCCTGAGGTAAATACAGTTTGGATCGTCCTCCAAACAAGGCTGCCTACTTGTTCTGACTGATTTGTTCATCTTGGCAAAGTCAGCGGGTCAGTTCTCCACCCTGGCCTGTGATGTGCTTCCAAAGTCAAGTTTTACAAATTCATTAAACAGAGCCGGGTCCCTTGGGAGGCAGATAGGGTGACGGCTGACTGGGAGGAACCCAACGTTTAGCAGGAGCAGGTGATAAAGGACGAGAAGACTGCAGGGAAGAAGAAGGAGGCTTGATAACTCACCCGACACAACACCATCATTATGTTCATGCACAAAGTGTCTACTTAACATGAGCCTGGGTTTCACTCTGACCTCTGGGTGGAGAAACCAAATGAAACAATGACAAGTTGACATTTCCTGGCCCCAGGCCAGAAGCACCACCCACCCCCCCCTCCTCCCGCCCTCCTCCCCCCCTCCACTGGAGCAGGGGTGATGTCTGTCCCCCCAAAGAGGATATTAACAGTGACCCTTCGTGTACACACCTCCCCGACAAACCTCACACTGTAAGCTCACACTCTACATCACATGGCATACCTTGTTTGTCAGAGTTACACAGAAGGGCATGGATCCCATGAATCCTAGTTTGGGTCAGATCACATGTTTTCTGTTAGACCAATAGCTTTTGGCATCACTGATGATCTATAGATTTGGGGCATTTGGCATGTGTTTTAAGTTAAAAAAAAACATAAAACATAACTGTGATCTAAGGGTATGTGACCACAGTTTAATTAAAATTAAACATGCATATCTTATGTATGTGGCGTCTGTGTCTGTTTGTGATGCACTCAAAGTGAGAGTGATTAGATGTTGAAAAGGCTATTTTACAACCATATAAAATATGGGTGTAATTGGGGTGTGTTAGAATATTTGGACGACCGGCTAACTTGCTTTAATGTTTTAACGTCAGCTGTTTTTCTGCAGTTTACAGATCAGTTTAAAGATCTGTTCCTACAACTATGCACCCAGGTCAGAGAAAACAATAAAGTGCTGTGTCCTGGAGCATGTTAGGAATTACAGTTTCGCACAAGGGTCGCAATTCAACATAATACCTGCAATTGAATTAGCCTTCAAACAAGAAAATATTAGTATAAAGCCCCAAAAAATCAACAACATTAGTAACAAAGATACTCACTTGCATGTATAAATAACTTCCAAAAATTGGTTAATAGGTACCATATTTATCTTCAAAACACTCATTTATAAGAAGAGAAACATGAATAACAGTATATTATGTTCCCGACAGTCATGTGACCCATGACTCAGCTCGAATGCTCGGAGAGATGCGTCCTATCTCGGAAACCCACTGCTGATCCTCCAGCTCATCAACACAGGCCCCGGCCGTCCATGTGTCCCCGTGCCTGCGGCTCCGTCTGCCTCCTGCCTACCTCTTTGTTCTTCCAGAGTCCTGATTAGAAACATTGCACTGTCATTTCCTAATTGGACAGTCTTAACCACTTTCATCTGCGGGTAGAAAGGCGAGCAGGTACGGCCATAATCTAATAACCATGAACCTGGAGCCAGGTTCCGTACACACATGTGTGTGTGTGTCTGTTTGTGTGTGTGTGTGTTATGGATGCTCACTGAGTCAGGTTTTTCCATACGCCCATGGAAGAAGTGAGTTAGAGCACAGCAGAGCTTGCTGCTTACTCATGGCGGCGAGCGCGATACCTGCTATGGCTGCTGTTGATGTTATCGTAGGCCTGTCAGTTAGGACCATTAGAGTGATGGACAGACAAAGAAGGAAGGAGTATGTGTTGGCTGTGAGGGCCGACTGAAAAGAGCAGAGGCCCAGTCCTGTGGTTTCTGTGTTAGTGGAAAGGATCCTTTTCAATAGGAACATGTTAACAACAAACACAGAGTAGGCCCTTATAGCCTTAGAAGGGATGGATGATACACTATACAGAAGTAGTGGAGAAACTTGTGACCATAGACTGAAGCTCGTCTGAATGATACCTGGCATAAATCTTGATAAAGTCAAATCTGAGCTCTATTGGATTTTTAATTCACATTTTTGAATCTCAGTACAAGGTTCACATGCAAATAAATCAGTGGTGTCCAGCTACTTCAAATGTTTCGATAAATCATTCCCATCTAGTACCAGTCAGCCATGAAAAAACACGTCATAAATGTACAGAGAAGGCAGTTGCCCCTTGACCCCTGTTAAAAGTTTCGATAGGCATTTTAAATGGAGACTAACCACATAGACCTGTGTGTATTTTTTTGATCGAACCATCTCAGTTTGGGGCCCTGGGTATTCGGTAACATTTATGAGAGTGGCCCACATGTCTGGCAGGACAGGGGGGTCACAGTGTGTGTGTGTGTAGTCCATCAGGTTGAGTAAGAACACACCCTGTATAGAATCCTCACATGGCTCCAGGATAGTGTGTGACTGCATTGTCCCCCCCCCCCCCCTACTCCCTCCCTGGGGCTGGGGGGGGGCGAGGAGGGAGGAGAGGGGTGTGTGGTGGTGTCGTAAAGGCCCCTATCTCAGAGCTCCATAGCTGGGTTCAGCCAACACTGACCCCCCCTGAGACTCCCAGGACCCAAGAAGCACAAGGGGTCACGGCCAAACCTATAAAACCCTCCCTATCTTCCAGCCCTTCATCAGCCATCCCTCCAGCTCGCCCCGCCAGCCCTCTTTTCACACACTCACACACTCGTTCTCTAAATAAGGGCATGTTGAGTCTATTGGCACTCAGGAATATCGAGACACTCGTAAATCAGGGAAGAGCAGGGAGGGACGGAAGGTATTCTTGGCAAGTGTGGTGTTATCTGATAAAGGGGAGTGTAACCGAAATTCCTCAATGAGTTGTTTTCGTGAGCGGAGAGAGGAGCAGATTAGGAGTGCCAGCACATTCGGAGGGTCTATGCGGTGGCCCGTAAGTCACTGCCGGACCATGAGAAGATCTGCCCCGCTACATCTCACTTGGTCTCTTCCTGTATTTGTCTGGGGGTTGTTTTCAAACACCCACCCCCTCGTGTTTCCTGCAGTTATTCTTGGTGGTAAGCCTGTCCCACTCTGTGTGATTAATAAAGTTCAGAGGAGAGACGTTTAGGGTTGGCTTTTAATGCTTATCAATATCAGGAAGGGGAACAATGGTGGCCATCAATCTCCCAGCATTCCTTTGTGAGAGGCATCGGTCAGGGGGGGGGGGGGGGGGGGGGGTGGGAGCGGAGGGCCTGGTTTGAGTGATGGATGGAGGGAGACAGACCTTCGCTGCCGCTGCAAACTCTCCCCCAGATTCCTTGTCCGTCGCCCCGAACTGGCATGGCAACAGGGGGACGTTACTCTCTCCTCCTGGCTCACACACACATTCACACACACACACACACCTACAGGACACAGACATACAGTATAAATATTTGGTCATGCTGCCTTTGTGGTCATCGGTGTTTGTATGTACCTACCAATGTGGTTTATATGTATTGGGGATTAGTTTATTCTGACAGATGGGGCTTTTAGTGTAAGTCTCAAGGTGCTTTGGCTTAATTAGTCCAAGCTGTGTTTGGAAGCCTGGGTCCTCTCTGTGCATGCCAATGTACACTGCGTCTTCAACTTAGGACCAAAGCCGTACTGAAGAAGAAAAGTCCTAATGTTTAAATAATCATAAAGCAAGGCCCTGGTCTGGTGTGGGCTTACGGTTGATTCTTAGTTGTTCTACTGAGGCTTAATAGGGGAGAATTTAGTAAATACTCGTCCAAATGAAAACCAGGGTGTATTGTCAAAATGCATTACATGTCAAGGTTCGATTTCACCTCTCCCATTCGTTCCAGAAGGCCAGTAAGCTGTCCTAAGAGCTGGGCCTTCCTTGAAATGCTGTTGAACCATCACAACTCTCTCAACGTGTTTGTGTTTGAAGCATTACTGGTCAGCTTCATCAATTACATTCTTGGCAGCTGCTGAAAAAGAACTGAATGTATTTAAGGGTGGTGCCCAGTTCTGATACTTAGAATGGCTTGTGGGGTGCCGTGGGGTGCTTTGAACTGGCCCCTATTTCATCTCAGCTTAACATTCATTAGAATACCGCAGACATAAATTGCAATAGATAGTATGCTCCAACAGACTGTTTTGACATCTTAAAATGATTAGGGAGGTAAAGAGCCCTGTTAATATTGGAATAAGTGTGCGTTTTAAAGTGCCTTTTTGGAAACAGGCATCCAGCTTCGTGGCGTTAACTTCTGGAATGCCTGACTGTGTTCTTGCTTGGTATTAATTTGCGTAATCAGGGGTACCAAGAGGCCAGTTTTTACAGACAGCTGATGTCAGATCATGCATCGCCGCACATAAACAATGTTACTTTACACCATCGCCAGAAAAAAAACGTTCAGCTCCTCTGGTCCCTGTGAAAACAGTTCTCAGACATCCTTTCTTAATTAGTATTAAATGTCTGGTGCGTTGTAAGAGGCAAACTGAGTCGTGGAGCAGAGGTTGTTAAAGTATAGCCAGCTGAGATGATTGCGGACCTAGATGACCTCAAATATCATCGGTGAATCTTCAGTCTTTTTCATCTTCTGATTTGTTTGTCTCCACTGGTTGCTGTGCCTACCTGGCTACCTGTTTGCCATCCTGTCTGTCTCTTCATTCCTGAGGGCTTGTGCTTGTCTATCAACCTGTGTCCCCTCATTGTGTTTGGTGTGGTCTATGTCTGTCTGTGTCCACACCCGCTATTCTGTGTGGAGGAACCTTCAGCTTAGCTTGTCTCAGTACACCTGAATCCTATTTTCCTATATTTCAGCTGTGTTTACTCGTCAACGGGGCAGAACAAACAGTCTACTGTCCCTGCCCAAGGATGTGTCTCCTTTTCTGGATGACTTATTCCACCTCATCCAGTGTGTGCGTGTGTGTGTGTGTGTGTGTTTGCTCTGAGCCGTCAATGGTGTGTGTGTGTGTGTGTGTGTGTTTGCTCTGAGCCGTCAATGGTGTGTGTGTGTGTATGTGTGTGTTTGCTCTGAGCTGTCAATGGTGTGTGTTTGGAGAGCACACCCTTTCCTGTAACCTGGGAGATTCATTTCACTGCTCCCTCCCTCATCTTCTTCTATGGTTCAGTGCCCTGAAGGGGACAAAAGAAGCGTCCTTCACACGAGCAGCCTGTTGAAACCATCAACACACCAAACTAGAGGCAAACGAGTGCAAGCTGACTCGTTTTTGATCAGTTTGTGTGTGTTGGGCGGGGCGGGCGGGGGGAGGG
Organism: Thaleichthys pacificus; assembly: GCA_023658055.1. Classification (NCBI taxonomy): domain Eukaryota; kingdom Metazoa; phylum Chordata; class Actinopteri; order Osmeriformes; family Osmeridae; genus Thaleichthys; species Thaleichthys pacificus. Next base: position 14,702,071 of record CM042856.1, on the reverse strand, counting down.
GGGGTGGGGTTAAGAGATAATAAATGGAGAGCATCAGGCCAAAACAAGCCCATCTGCACTGCAGGACACTTAAAAGTATCACATTAGGTCTAGCGACTGTGATCCCTTTTTCATCGAGTCAGTGTGTGCTTTGGAAAACATCCAGCTTCCTCTAATTGAGGAGAGTAAGATGGTTTTCACTTATTACCTTTCTCCTTCCCTGAATAGATCCCCGCTGTGGCTCATTTGCCTCATTTGAGATGTTGGATATAAACGATACAACAACATTATCCTCCCTCAATCTCGACAAGACATCTCCCCACCTGCGCTTTCACCTCGTGATTGCACTCCTTGGTGATTGTCCTGGATTTCCTGCGTTGCTGAAAGCCAAGAAGTACCTAATTTATATGCAAATCATCTTTAATTTGGTTGCACAGTTGTTGAAGGCTCCTGTGGTAATTTTTCAACAGTAGAATGAGTCAAGGATTATGCAATAACTATTACACACAAGATGTTCTGAAATAGGTATGGGAAATAAACGTCCCTGAATGTCTAAATGATGGAACTATGAAAATATATATTTCTTAGAGGACACCTCATGGAGAGCTATTTAGACTCTCTACCAGCAGAAGAAAATCTCTGCCTTTTGTTGCTTTGCAATTTTCAGTCAATAAAAGTATCTTCTTGCCTTCCCAAAGGTCACCCAAGTCCTAGATCTCTCCATAAATCTTAATTGTTGTTTGGGTCTCTCAGAAGCAAATAAATGTCAAGTCATTGTGCCTCTGTTAAAACAAGATTAAAGGATAAGTCTGACCTCCTTCCATTGTGTTAATTATCCAAACAAACCGCAAGGCTTGAGTAAGCTTGCCCCTGTTTTCAGATACCACGCCAAATTAAGGCATTTGGATTATTAATGATACAACAACATTGAGACCTACCAGATTACAGCCTCGCCCGGGGCCTTTGATCAGACAATAAATGTTTAGATTTGCCATGGCAAAGATGGAGTTATCTATCTCCCCTTTCTCGGCACAGCGCTGTGGGAACCGAATTTGCTCTAGCCTTCTCTCTCAAACGCCTGCATTTTTTTTGTTTTGTTTTTGTGCCTGGTTTCAAAAGGAATGTGATGTTTTTAATTACACACCGTGAGTAGGCTCGAGGGGAAGACTCTTTTTTTAATTTCTCGAACCCCCTCCGCCGGAGCTCCCGGCTCCCTGGCAGGTCTGAAGGCTGGTCTGTGGGGGGCGGGGGGGGCGGGGGGGGAGGGGGGATAGTAGCGGGGGAGGACTGAGGTCTCACTGACTCCCAGAGGTTACCAGGGCCGGCTGGTTCTCAGACTCCCAGTCCTCAACCCCCTCCTGCCCCCATCGGGGTTCTCGTCTGTGGGCACGCTGGCGGGGCCCTGGGGGCTGTCCCCTCTGCCCAGCACACATGCCAAGGGGCGTCTGGATGGTGGGAAGACATAAGAGGTTAGGAGGGGGCTAATTGTGCAACTACAATTAAATTGTAAAATGCGGATTATTTTAGACCCAGAACTGTCAATCAGTCTGTCAGTGCACCATGTTAAGTTGATGGGAAGGTTGTGTTTATTGGTAATCATGGCAGGTCTGAATGGTTTCGGAGACACGCTGCTCATAGCTCACTCTCAGGTTCAGAGTACTTGACGCTCGCACGGTACTGTGCCTTGTAGACATGAGGAGTCACCAGACTGAGGATCCACTTCCTGCAGGCACACAGCACAGTGCTCACAAACCACATCAGATAGCACAGGACGTTTGCATGAGAGGTGTAGGTATACATGGAGAGTCAGGTGGCTGAGCGGTTAGGAAATCGGGCTAGTAATCAGAAGGTTGCCGGTTCGATTCCTGTCCGTGAAAAATGACGTTGTGTCCTTGGGCAAGGCACTTCACCCTACTTGCCTCGGGGGGTAATGTCCCTGTACTAAATGTAAGTCGCTCTGGATAAGAGCATCTGCTAAATGACTAAATGTAAATGTATACTGCAGGTGTAAGGTCTCAGAGTACCTGACCCTCTGCTACATGTGCTCACTCCCTCAAGGGCAACATAAGACACTAAGGAGAGAGGGAATAAGAGAGAGAGAGACAGAGGGAGTGAAATGCTGAATGCTTCTGTATAACTGCACAGGTACCTGCCTGCCATGCACCAACACACACACACACACACACGCACACACACACACACAGTGAGGACGGTGTGTTCCAAAGAACCATTGACCTTCTGTGTCAGAGCCCACCACAAAACAAGACATCAATAACCTGAAAAGTGATATGGCGCGAGCGGAAATCACCCTGGCACACGGGGGAGGCTGAATGGCGGTTTAGAACACAATCGCTCCGTTCTGTAAAAGGAAGGGATGTGCAGCGGTATTGTGTGGGCAACAAAAGCGGACTGTAAAGTCTAGGTAATAGACTCTGGGTAACAGAACAGCCCCACCAACTTATAGAGATATACCTCTCCCTGAACACAGCTATTGTCCCCCCCCCAAAAAAAACCCCCCACAGCATTGTGGCTGAGGGCCAGTGTGTGTCAGGTAACAGGCTGTTGGTGGGGGAGATCTCATGGAGATAAAACTGAATAGGAAGGAAAGAGAGAGGGAAGGAGGAAAGCAAATGGGGTGGAGAAGGAGGCAGGGGGGGGGGGGGGTTGGAGAGAGAGAGAGAGAGAGAGAGGTAGGGAGAGGGAGAGGGGGACACATAAAACACAGACGAGAAACCATCATTGTTGACAAGGTTCTTTTTGTTTAATTTGATTGCTTTCCTCTGGGGCGAGTGAGGCCTTAATCCATTCCGTCGGTCGACAATGGAACTGTCAGAAAGGGATGACACCTTTATGGACTGAGTTGCAACAGAGCCTTCACATGCTCTGGAAACAATCTCGCAACACCCAGAAACCGCACCCGCTACGGGTTTAGCATAACCCACAGCTTCCAATACACTCCTCCTCCTCCATACCTCCCCTCCTTTCCTTCCTAATTTCCTTCTTTCTTAATTTTCTTCCTTGCTTCCTTCCTTCTCTTTGTCTCATGCAGACAGGCCATGATGAGACAATGTGGGGGAACCACTGCGAGGGAGCCTTCAAGAAACCATCTGGCCCAGAGCAAGTCTCTCATCGTGGGCCAACCATAACCAGGGACCCCTGCCCTGGTCCTCTTCCATCTGGGGACTGGACTGAAGTAGGTGTAGACAACACGCATAGATAACCTGTCCACATCGCAATAAAAAGCAGAACATTAGTGAATCTGCCCTTTCTTCATGGCACCCTATCATTCAGGCCCATGCTTGGTCTTGGGCCAGGGGGGTACGGAGCCAAACGATGCCCAAGAGGAAATGATCTCATGTTTAGAGGATGCAGGACACATCGGTAGAAGATGTGTGTCCTCCAATAGGCTACCTCTGTTCTTCTTCCTCCCTCCCTTCGCGTCAGCCTGATCTGGACGAGCACAGTTCGAATGACTTCATCACCATTCACTTCCCTCTTTGAAGAGTCAGGGATGATGCTCTCCCTCTCTCCCGCAGGCAAAGATCTCACGCTTGGAGGAGACCTTCACATCTGTCCTCTTAAAGATGGACAGAGGTTCACTGAGCGTGCTCACATCCCACAGAATCTGCCCAGCATCCTGAGAACAGGTGGGGGAGGAAGAGGAGGAGGGGGAGGAGGAGGAGGAAGAGGAGGAGGAGGAGGGGGGGGGGAGGAGGAGGAGGAAGAGTTAGAGGAGGAGGAGGGGGGAGAGGAGGAGGGGGAGGAGGGGGAGGAGGAGGAGGAGGAGGAGGAGGAGTTAGAGGAGGAGGAGGAGGGGGAGGAGGAGGTAGAGGAGGAGGGAGAGGAGGAGGAGGAGGAGGAGTTAGAGGAGGAGGAGGAGGTAGAGGAGGAGTAGGAGCTAGAGGAGGAGGAGGAGGAGGAGGTAGAGGAGGAGGAGGAGGAGGAGGAGGAGGAGGAGGAGGAGGAGGAGGACGAGGACGAGGAGGACGAGGAGGAGGACGAGGACGAGGAGGAAAAAAAGCAACTAAAGGACACACGTTGTTCTCATCTGAACCATGACCTCTTCTCTCTCACTGTCTTCATCTCTCCCTCCATCTTTCTCTCTCTCTCTCTCTAGATCTCTTTCATTCTCTCCCTTTGGTTCAGGCTCGGCCTTTTAGCAAAGTTCAGACAACATGTGGCCTGTGGGAGGGAGATCGCTGACTAAACAGATGACGTTTCGTTCTGAAAAAGACAAAAAAACACAAAGATGGAAACTGTTTCCAAATGAGGCTGGAACTGTGTGAGATATCAGATCAAGAAAGACAGATTGATAGAGAGAAACACAACCGCATTTCCTGCCTAATGATTTATTTGTGTGCCTGTTGTCCAAATCACGTCAATGGGTGCGTCTCCCCCCGCTCTGAGCTGGAGGGTTTGACTGTTTTGGGCTGAACAGCCTGGATTTCAAAGCGGGCTAAAGCAATTTCGGAATGAGTCAGAATGAATCAGCTAATTGCAACGACATCCTGAGAATATTATGTCAAGGGTTGACAATAATAAGCTACAAGTATGTACTCTCTCAGAGATAAGTAAGTCCAGGTTGTTAGACTCAATATTTATCAATGAAACAGGCCATGGTCAAGTGGCTTATTTTCTTCTTTTGGGCCGTTAAAGATCGAGCAAGTTGTTTGAAAAGGGTTCTTAGCTAACTTCAAACATTTTAAGTATTATTTTAAACATGCCTTTCAGTCATATCACACCTGTTCTATACTTCAGACTGAAAACAAGGTAAATACTACAGTTGCAATGACCAGTGACAACACCAGCTAGCACACAGCCTGCTACTCTGGGCTCTATTAGACTTGACTGAGAAAGGACACAGTAGGAACACAAGCCTATTCAAAATGAATGTTCATTTACTGTTTACGAAACAATAAATGAGGAAAGTCCAACACAATGAAACCACATCATCAAAAGATTCTTGCAACAATATAATGAATTAAGAACTGTAATTAGAACTGACAGTAATTGAATGATGTAAAGTCAAAAATGTAATTATGCAAAACATCAGTTCTTGAAACAGGTTACACAGTGTGGTAACATGATAACCCATGCTTGCATGTGTTGTTACTGAAGCTTTGATAACTTTATGACTGCAGTGCAGCAGGCTCCAAAGAACCTCAAGTATATTGGGTTTCTTTTACCAGCGCTTATGAGCAGCGTGTGAGTAGGAAGTGCTTGAAAGAGTATACTTTGTAGGGGGTTAAATATTGGCCAAACAACCAAATCTAATTCCCCTATGGTTTGAAGGAAGATGAGAAACTGAACAGTGTATTAGCATGAACCGAATAATTCCAATACAAATATAATTATAGTTATTTGACTCTATGGGTTAAATCAGAGCAACAATGGTCAAAGTAAGGTTAAATGAAATATACATTTAATAACATTGCAAATGAATGATATCAATTACAAGGCAAACATGTTACAAAATGAAGATTAACTCTTACCTACACTATCATGATTATTGTAAACCAGAGATAGAAAGCAAGATGTGAGGAAGGAGAATGAGTACAAGGACAAGCCAGAGCTGAGGAGAAGGTCTCAGGAGATCAAGAATCCACAGAACAATGCTTCACAATTCCTTTTATACACAAGAACAACCAAACAGACCAAATCTTGACCCTTACTTATCAACATATGACTTGCAATTCTACAGGAAGTTACACAATGATGTGTGAGAGCCATCAAGTTGAGACCCTGTCGAGCAACTCCAGATTTGAGCATATAGATGTGGGGGCAGGTTGACACCCAGCCTTACAACTTCATCTCCTTTATATGTAAAGCCATAAAGAAAAGACTTACAAACACTTACAAAAATATGTCATCGAACGGAAGGACCCGCCCAGCCCTTACCTGTGTCCCATTCAGACAGCGATGTGTAAAACAGGATATCATTAGTGTATTAAAAAGGAAACGAGGCTTACAAACAGGCAAAAGCCTGCTATTAAATATATAAATACTTTATTGTGTTGGTGGTCTGAGTTTGAATGTTGAGCTAACAGGTTTGACATGCCTCAGATTCCCCAAGGCATGCGCTGCACTGTGATGTACACTCGACATGAAAAGATGTTCGCGTTCAGCAGCGTTGACGCCCTATCTTGCACACTCACTTGCAGAAGTTCAAGAGAGATGTAAAGACATGAAAGGCACCCCCCCCTAACCCTCAATTACTATTCTGTGCGTCAGACAAAGGAGGAAAACTCGGAATTAATGGTCTCTGACACTTTCAACTTCCTTTTCCAAATCCCATTTGATTGTCTGTCTGTATGTGCGTGTATGTGATGATATACATCCTGGAAGGCAGGCTGACACTGCAAATCCCTCGACGATATTCTTCATTAGTAACGTCTGGTGCGATATGTCTTAACCTGACCCTATCCTACACTCCTCCTCCCAAGAGACGACAAAGCTTAAATTAGAATATATTTATCACATTCAAGGACAAGCCAAGGAGATGAGATTTAAATGAAGTTTTGGTGGAGAGGGCCAAGGCAAATCAAGTTGACTTTTTGTCAGAGCTATGCATTATGTTGATTATTTCTCCAAGCTGCAAGGGTCTTGTTATGGTCATTACAGAACCTTGGCCAAACATTTCTGTATGTAGATTATTCCAACATTTACAGACCAATGTTGGGGGTTGATCTGAATGAAGAATGACAAAGATACACAAACCATATGAGTTATTTCACCTCAAGACAGTGATGCATTACAGATGTAGGAAAAGATCCTGTATTGCAACATTTCAGAGGAGTCAGTCCAAGAATAAGTGTACAAGAATTACAACCGTGAGTCCAGGTTCCACATCGCTTAACTCTCACGGATACACATTAAGAGGATTAGGGGCTGCTGAACAAAGTACCAGATTATTTTGTACTCAGTGATGTGCTAGCATGCAGTGCAGATGTGCTGTACTGCAGGCTTGTCTAACTGCTAACTAACTAACGCCCAGTCTAACTGCCTTGACACTTCCAAACCAACTAGTCCTCCAGCATCCATGTCTGCTAAGGCCTTCATGTCTACCTCCCTGTCTTAAAGAAGAAGACACCAACCAATACAAAAGCTCACCGATGAAATTCCCTTTCTGCTTTTCTCCCATCCTTCTGTCCTTACATTTACATTTGAGTCATTTAGCAGACGCTCTTATCCAGAGTGACTTACAGGAAGTACAGGGACATTCCCCCCGAGGCAAGTAGGGTGAAGTGCCTTGCCCAAGGACACAACGTCATTTGACACGGCCGGGAATCGAACCAGCGACCTTCTGGTTACTAGCCCGACTCCCTCACCGCTCAGCCACCTGGCTGTCCTTCACCCAAGGACAGCCAAAAGCAATGTTCAGTCTTTTCAAGGCCACTGCTGCCCAGTCCAGCTGCTCAGCCCATGCCCTGGCCCGGAGACAGGACACTGATCTGTTCTTCATGGTTCTCATATTGGGGTTCTAGGACACTGATCTGTTCTTCATGGTTCTCATATTGGGGTTCTAGGACACTGATCTGTTCTTCATGGTTCTCATATTGGGGTTCTTGTGAGCCCCGATGTAGAACCCACGTTAGCACGTGGAGAACACGCAAACTCCACACAAAGCCCAGGATACAGCCCACCCGAACAGGCACCCTGGGCCGGAATCGAACCCAGGACCTTCTTGCTGTGAGGTGACAGTACCCATGTGCCACCGTGTCCTGTGTCGTTGGCTTCCTTCTTACTCGCATCCGTGTTCGGCCTCCACGTCCATGTTCAATTGTCACACTTGACTGTTAACCCTGAGTCTCACATCCAAATCTTAACAAATCCCATTCATCCAACGGTTCCTCTCCTTACGATGGCCTCATCCCCCTCCCTCTGCCAGTCAGTCGTTTATAAACACGTCTCCCTCCCAGCCACCCAAACGTGGCCCAAGACAACCACGCCATGCATAAACAGGAAAGCCGATGAATGGCCTGACCTCCCTGCCCCCTCCCCCCCCCTCCCCGTCCTGCATGCCAACCGCCAGCCTCTGTCAATCACGTCCTGTGAAGACAGACGTCTTTACATACGTGGGATGTTTACAGTGCCACGTTCCTATGTTTGATCACCAAATGTGCCGACGTTCCATAGGAACATCAGGATGTGCTGTACCCGCCGCTGGGTTGAGAGACTGGCTGCTGGAATGTTCCGGAATTCTTACAGATTCCACCAGGTTTCAAAGTAACAGAGGCAGAGACTTCATAGTGTGACTTTTGAAAAGTTAGTGGGTGGTACTGAAATATATTTGTCTTTGTTTTGAACTGTGTCCTCCATCCGAACACTGGTGGAGCCATATAGGGTACACAGACCTGAGGTAATGTTTGCAAATAAAAGGGTGTGCAGACTGATCGTTATCACATCCACAAAATAAAGTAATTCGACAGCTTGTTTGCTTTTATAAATTCTAAATGATTAGTCATTCTTGGGTTGAGGGCGGGAAATGGATTATTATCATTCGAGCCAAATATTTAATGTTCCCATTATTTGACTGCACGCATAAACAAATGCGTCACAAGCAATTCATTGCACGTACAATAACACAAAGACGTTTTCTCACAGTGTAGCTGGAACTGGCAGGGCTGAAGGACTCAGAGTAGGTGAGGTTCAGTGTAGGTGTCCTCTGAGGCACCAGACCACCACCGCAGAAGAACACCACGGGTCCAGGACCACACTACACAAGTAACTAATTACTCACATAACCGAAGGCCAGAGCTCAAGACAGATTTGATTCTGGGTTTCTTGAACTGCAAAAGCTGCCAGTTACTGTAGTCTGACATAGAAATAAGCTGCACAGAATGGAAGACATGACTGTTGTAACGTCTAACATCGGAAACGACCTGAGCATTTACACAATGGAAAGCCTTGCAGTTTACATAGATGGCATAGTGCTCTATAAATGAATGTACTCGACTGACAGATTGATGATCTTTTTTGGATAGCCTTTATTTATTGCGGTTCTAGAAATAAATCATGTAGGAAAACATTGTGTGTGGCATGAAAACTATCATGTACACTCTCTATAGTGTACATAAACTGTACACTATAGAGACAGACACAAAGCCCACAGTGACATCATCCAAGCGGGAGGCCTCCTACACATTCTACAGCCCATACGCGCAAGAACCTCAGCCAAACCACATGACCCGCCACTGCACTCCACTCAGCATCCACGCAGGAGTCACGGAAGAGTCATTGTGTCAAACAGAGGTAAGATGAACTGCTACACCACAGGCTAGATATCATTCCAGGGATCAGAGAAGCAAGGCTTGTATCTCCACAGCAGACCCCCGGAGCCTTCCAGGGAGCAGAGGCCACAGAGAGACCCCACTGATAGCATCTTCATTCTTCCAGCCTGACGTAGACATCCAGCCAGGACGCACAACCACAGCTCTGATGGGCTCCAGGGACGGCCGGAGGAGCTGAACTCGGGGGGAGGCGGGGGGACGGGGGGACGGAGGGGCGGAGCGCTTCAGACCGGAGTCAGACGTGCGAAGAGAATATGTCAGCAGTGCTGCCGCCCTTCTGCTTCAGAGGAAACGGAACTGCCCTGCAGTGGAGGCAACCACACTCGTCGTTATTACCTCGTTACAATAAGAGCGTAGGTGCCGGCTATTCGTCAAACAGGACTTCCCTTGGATCTCCAGCGGAAAGTGGTGATACATCATCCAGAATATGATCTGTGCCATTTTAGGAAGCCATTTAGTTAAACTACCGGTGAAGCTGATTGGATCAGGGTCGTTTCCGGTGACTGGGGGCAGCAGTGGGTTGCTATTTCCAGTACTGGGTAAGGACAGAGGAGCAACAGGCCATCATGGCTGATACCATCATGGGAGAAAAGCCTGGTCCAGCGCCAGGGGTCAGGCTCAGAATAGCAACTGCTGCTTAGACATGCTCAAGCCTTACCTGGACCAGGATTGAGAATCATCCATGACTAGACATCATACAAGTACACATGCGCAAGCGCACACACAAACGCACACACGCGCTCACACACACGGCGCTAATAAATCAAGCTTGCTCTGCGGGGGTGTTTAAAATGAGGCCTAATGTCCGTTTCAAATGAGGCCTAATGTCCGTTGTGCAAGCATCTCAATGTAGTGTTCCAGTATTGGTTTACAGTCCCTCAGTCACACTTCCTGGTTTGGTCCCTGGCCCGAGAAAGCCTCCAAATCAAAGCCATGTACTATGAAGTGACGCTGAGACGTTTCGCTTTTTCCTGCAATACTCTTCAGAAGACTGAGGAGAGACTTGCGGCAGATGGGACTACTTTTTCACATCAGTGAGTGGGCCCCCTCTAGCTCGGGGCCCGGACCATGGATCCAGGCTCCCATCCATCAGAAGCAGAGCCAGAGCTGTGTGTCAGAGAGATCTGGGGGCTAGGGGTCCATGTGGGGCGGGCGGGGCCCGTAAGGCTGACAGCTTGATGTTATTTCCATCGGATTTGTAGTTGGAGGTCTACGTCGTTAGCATACTGTATGTGTTCCAGCAGCTGTCTCACTGCAGACGTAAAGACAGGTGTCAGGGGGGGGGGGGTGTGATGATCGGGATATTACCCCTGGTAGTCATCCTGGACTGGCTTCCCTGAGCTCATCTTCTATGCGATTATTGGTGTGTGTGTGGTGTGTGTGTGTGTGTGTGTGTGTGTGTGTGTGTGTGTGTGTGTCCCAGTGTGTGCGCACACGTGTGAAAAGGTGTCTGCTAAGTGCTTGTCGGAACACATGTCTCTTCGAAGGTGTGTGTGTGTGTCTGTGTTTTCACCTTGCACAGATGCACCCCCCCCCTCTAACCTCTGGGAGGTCGTGCTGTTGTCCTCCCCTTCCTCTCTGGGGCACCTCGACAGAACCCCCTCCCTGACGCTGCAGTGTGGGGAATGACTCGGAGCAAATGCTATGCAGTGTGACATCTGTAAACCATAACCACACAAAAAAAAAACATGGCTGCAGACTTCTTTTTTTTGTTGTTGTAAGGAGGCCACAGAGACTGCAGTCTTCCCAGAGTCTCATGCAGCGAGACAGACACTGTGACAGACACTGGCAGCCTCTGTTTTAGTTGACTTTCAGAGATGTCACACTTTGTGACATTCGAAATAGGTGTTGTGTCGGTACCATACACACGCTAGTCATAAGAGACTTTAGGATTGTAGTTATTCTTAATCATCATTGTTATCTTTTGTAGTATATAATGTGAACATTTTCTGCATTATCATAACCTTTTGATAAATAAAGGTTTCAACCATGCTTTTACACTGTTGTCTTGCAAGATGGTATGACCCTTGAAATTCCTGAGCAGTTTCCCCTCTAATTATTTCAATTGTGTCTGAGCCTGTAATGGTGCCAGCGTGCAGGGCCTTCATTAAGTGGCGGCTGGCTCCTTCAAGGATGACCTGTTGCCGTCGGCAGTCAGGCACACTTCCCAAACCAGCCTACAGCCCTGTCTGCTTCACAGCCATGCGTAAAAGCACGGTGGCATTTCATTTACTGTAAAATAGCATGGAATTCGGAAGGTAAACTTGCTGATGACAAAAAAGATAATACGAACTAGACAGGGTGCAATTTTGGCGGAAATTCTGAGGTGTTAATGCGGCCGTAGCAGCTAGTTTTTATTTGTTTCACTATATCGCTGACAAATCTGTTGTTCATGGGTTTACTTACATTTTAAAACAGATGTCTGTATATTTTAAATAACGATATACTTGCAAGAGGGAATGGTGAATATGTGTCAGTCTCTGATGAAGTATTTAGCTAATTGGCTAGTAGTAGCTAGCTGGCTACCGCCTTTACTTGTAGCTAGTAGATCCGGTGTTAGAGAACTAGCGCAAGTACAACAGTACATAGTTACTGCCCATGCTAGAGAGCAACCACACCTAAAAAACGACTTTATAAAGCATTTCAGAAAACATTGTCGAGCGCTTGACTACTTAAACATAAACAGTCTCCAAGCTAGACAAGCTGAGGCTAAAATAAGTCAAGGAAGAGGACACATTTAGCCTGGGGATCTCTCTGCATGCAAACCTATCCCTTAAATGTGACCATACAAGCTGGGACGCCTAACGTCGTCAAAGAGGCAATGACATTCAATCACAGTGAACCTGTATACAGTTCACTCTCCTGACCCAGAGAGGGAGTAACAGCAGATGTGTTATCAGAGCTAAGCTAGGTGGGGGATCTGTGTCAAAAATGCAGGTAACCAACAACAACACCCATGCCTGAGAACCTGAGACTGGCCTTGCAACTCTAGCTCTCTGGCCGACTTAGGGGCGGTTTTAGCCAAGTAAAACACAGGCTCCTGAGCTGTTTGGTGAAACCCCACCTCTGTTTCCTACTTTTCCTGCTATCTCAGTTGCCATTCCTGTCAGCCACATGGTAATTGAAGTGTACTTTTTCCCTCTTGGCTAGTCTGCCAAACAGGGAAAGCCCTGTGGATTCATAGGCACTGAACCCTAATAGGCCTAATAGTGGTGGTTGATGTAAATGACCCCCGTCACACATGAGGGACTGTGTTTATGTCTGCAACGCCGGGATAACAACCCTCTACTCCTTTATCGGGGTGCATGTTTGTTGTGGAACGCAGCTCTGCACCAGATCTTATCTCCACCACGGTCCTGTAGCCACCCTGCCGGGCCAGCCTGGGCCACTCAGTGCTGGTACTGGAGTCTGGTTATTAGACAACTTGTTGTTGTTGTTTTGTTTTTTTTTTAACTCTCTGCTTCCTGCTGTGCACTGTAAATGCTTTCCCCTTGAAATGATACACGTCCCACTTGAGAATGCTGTGCTGTTTTGTTAGCAGATTTGCCCTAAGTGAGGATTCATTGGGTACTTTCAAGGTTACGAGCTAATCACGTTGGCTTATTATTCATGGGACTATATTTTGCAAAGAAACAAAATAATGTATAGAAAATGAGGGCGTTTCCCTGGGGCCAAACAATGCCTTGCAGTTCGTTCCCACAAAACCGAAACTCTGTTTAAAAAAAATACCCTCAAAATGTTAACCCAAATAGCACTTTGCACCTCAGCGGGAATGAAAACAGAGCAGGGAACTTGTCCTGACATGGACCAAACTAGCCATGGTGAACCCCGCAGCTCTGGTGCCTCACACAGCGAGCGGTGTGGAGCCAGCCTCCTGTATAGCAGTCCCACCGTACCTGTCAGTGGCCGGGCCTAGCCCTACTGACAGACACAATCAGTGAGCCCGCATCTGCAGACCTGCTTAGATGGCAGTCACATCCTCCTGCAGTGCCTGTCAGTGACCCCGTCTGACCCCATAACGCCCCTCCTCTCTGCAGGATCCATGTGAACACACATGGTCTCCACAGATCCCAGCACTGACACCCACACAGGGGGCGTCCCTCACAGAGAAGCTCCTTGCAGCCAACTAGAAGTAGGAGAAAAGCCCTTTGTTTACAAAGGTATGCACTGGATACATTCCATGCCAGTTCTCACCAATGCCTTCCTGGTTCCTCCCTCTCCACTACTCTGGGTATCAAACGAAAACAAACAAGTCAAATGTCCTCTTCCTGCCAACACACTGAATAGAAATTATCCCAGTGGAAAACGACTGCCGTCCCTCCAACTTTAGCCAGACAAAGACGAGAGAGAGAGAGAGGGCTGTTTGGAGAATACGCAAGGCCTCTCTCATCGAGCGCCCCGGCCCGGAGGAGCGGGAGGTAAAAAACCTTCCCTCGTGATTCAGCATGTCATTTTGCAAGTCTTAATAAAAACAAGCGAGGGGGGAGGGGGCGCGGGGGGGGGGTGAACTGACAGGTCCAGGAGAGAGGTGTGCCAAGACTCATTTACACCCCTTCCAACCCCTCTACCCCACCTTCTTTCCCTTTATTCCTCTCCTCCCTAGTTCCTTTCCTCCCTTGCTAGCCAGGCTGCCCTGGTCTGGGGCACCCCGCCGTGAGGGCCTGAGGTCTCTGAGATGGTCGTATTGAAACCATGTGAGATGAAGCAAGCTCTGGATTCAGCTTTCCAAATGAGCTAACCTCGCGAAACCTTAGATGACTACAATCTGGAGCATGTGCAGAAGTCCCAACGCCCAACCCGAGCAAAAACGACAGATCTAAACACACACAAATGTTTTTCAATCGTGCACACACTCCAGTTAACAGTGTATGACAAATAAACCAATTCCATCACAATCACCTGAGAGATCACACAGTGGAACTAAAAGCAGGTTCCAGAAATTAGGTCTTCAAAGGGACATTTTCGGGGAGTGGCACTGTGACAATGACAATTCGTTCTGGTATGTATACTCTGCTCTAGCAGTTACACCCTTTCTCTGTAAAAAAAAAACTTCCTAACTGACAATCCCATGTCATCCAATGCACACCTTAATGAAAATTAAACCCAGGAGGACATGATGTGGAATATTAGGTATTTGGCAAGCAGGTATATTTCCATGTGAGTCACATGGGGGTTTCCTTATGCTCTGTCTCGGTTTCTGTGAAGGAAAATCCATCCATCAAAACAGTGGAAGACAGGAAGAGAGTGGAACAGAGAGAGAAGAGATGGGGATATTGGTGGTGAGTGACAGGGGTAAAACACTGGGATTCTCAGTTTGTTTTCCTCTGTGACACACACACACGTTGTAATGGAAAATTACATTCAAATGTTTATTGCTGGAAGTAAGTGAATTAACGGGTATTTGTAGAAGTCGAAATGTTTGCCATCGTATGTTTATATCCGGACAGGGATGACAGCAGTTGGCATGCTGCCAAGACAGATAAAAGCAGAAGTGGAAGACGTATGTGACCTTGAGAAATGAGAACGTCCTAATGACTAAGAAACAAACAAAAATACAACATATTTTAGTTGAGCTTTTTGATACTGCATTTGCAGTGAAGAGGTCTTCACTTGAGAATCATTCAGTCTCTCTTCCTTGATCAGTATAAATGAATTTCCACAACAGGCACACAGACACACACCACCCAAGCGCTATTGTTTGTTTGTTTTGGGTGTAACTCTGAAACCATGGTGCTGGGTCACACTTCACTTCAGTTAGAATTTCAAATGGCAGTCAGACAAACTGATGCCACATCCCATTGTTATTTCCCAGACACAAACACACACGTACACACACTGAGAGTCAGACAAGAGCCGGCCTCGTCAGGGCTGACTGTATCAACCTCCAGCCCAGCTAATCACACACACACACACACACACAGTGTGCAGTGAGCTCACCTATTCCACGAGATATTACAAATTCCCATCTTCACCCCACCTACCTCCCAACACCACCTACTGTCCTCCACAAAATGAGGCAAAAACATCCAACAAACAGTTTTTTTCCTACTGTTGCCACATCACAACGCTGGCAACACACATTTGAACTCCTATCATCCCATGAAAGTATTCAATATCAGACTTAAGCAGCTTTTCTTCAAATGTTTTCGTCAGCTAACCAAACATATCTGTCTAGACATATATGCTTTTTTCTATCGCCGGCAGTCACAGACGAGACCAAAACTAAAGTTGCCTCCAGAGCCCCAGAGGTCTAAATGTTCAGGTTGAAACTGTAGCTGTGGCTGCTGTGGTCTACTGCGTATAAGACAAGCCCAGGTTGAACACAGCAGATTCCTGCTTGATCCAATGTAATCAATCTGCTCTGTTAGGCCCTGCTTGATCCTCCACCAGAGAATTAGTTCAAGATGGTTTGCGTTACTCCAGCCCCCTTTGAGGTGGCGCGGCAGTTGGGTAACCACGACAACAACGCGAAGCCAAGGCTCGACCGCGAGCGGCTGAGAAGCACTGGGCTGGGTGGCTGACGCCATGTGTTACGGCGAGACACGACAACACCAAATATTGACATATTTGATGGTCTTTATGTTGGGGGTTTGCCATTCCCACCAAGGACATGCTAAGTTAACAATGTGGTCCCTCTTCACACAAACAAGACCAGCAAGACAGATAGAGAAGGGGCGGGGGGGGGTCTGTATATACTGCAGTGCGCAACTCAAACACACTTGATCCTAAATCCAATCCATGTGTCCCTGAAACACACCAGTGTCTGATCGTCATATGTGATCAGGCACCAGGTGATCAAATCGACAGTATTCCTCTAACGTCTTCCCTCCAGGTCTAGGTAAGGACTGAGGCCAATGTGATGGATGGAGGTTAAACAGAGCAAACAAGAGCGAACCGACCAGATGAAAGAAAAGGCCCTGCTCGCTGCCCATCAGGGTAAACAGCGTGATTGGAAGTCAGCAATTACAGTGTAAGGAGATAAAGAGCTGAAAGAGATAAGTGTGCCATGATTTGGCTGAATGGCTAAATCCCCCATAGGCTGCAGTGACTGCAGCTCCACACGCAGAGCACACGCAGGCTACAGGAATAGCCATGGGCCCCGACTCGGTCCCTGACCCGACGGCCTCTGCCCCAGCCGCTGTCTGTCACCCGGCCTCAGCCCCGTCCTCAGCCCCGGCCTCTAAACCCAGTTCAGGCCCCAGTCACAGTTCTCTGACCCTGCATGTAGTCCGTAGTGTCAGAACAAAACATGAGATAAGAACTGTATCATCACTTGAAACCATAGAATGTTATTGGGATTAGCTAATGGGGTTGTTGTTACTGCCTCAGAAAGTGACTCAGAATGGCATGCAGGCTTTTCAGGAAAGCCTTTCTTCTCCGTGCCAATGTGTTTCTCCACGTCTCTCCCAGGTGACCAGTAACATTAGGGACTTCTAAGAAACACAGGAAAGCTAATCCTCGGGCACTCTTAATTGAGTTCTCATAAACACGTTTTACCGATTTCCACACACTTCCGCGGTAATCATTTTGAGGTATTTATGGACATATTTCAATGAGAAACATAAACCACAGAAGTGGTGTTCTCACCAGTCGTGGGTTCTGTATTCCCAGTTCAGTGGCTGAAACATCAACAACACTTTGTAGGAAGTATTTCTTAGACATTTCTACAAGTTCAGTCTGATAAACCTATTGGGTCCATTGTTTAACTTTGTTAGTTTTGAGGGAGTGCCATACAGATTTAACTAATATTTACATTTGACTATGAGGCAAATAATTTGGTATTTGCTTAATAAATCATTTCTGTGGACAAACCCAGGCACAAACAGTCCAGAGTTAAAAAAAAAACGTGAATGTGTGTGCTTGTGTGTGTGTGCTTGTTTGTGTGTGTCTGTGCTTGTGTGTGTGTGTGTGTGTGTGTGTGTGTGTATGAGTACGATACACGTGTAAATGTTTGTGAGAGTTAGAGAGGGAGGAAAATCAACAGTGTGCGTCGGTGTGTGTGTGTTTGTGTTTAGGCCTGTGTATCACAGAGTCACAGAGAGTTTCTGTTGGCACGCTTCCCTGTCCTCCTCGGCCCTGCCAGAACAACCACACACTTAATCTCTCGCTCTCCTCCTCATGCTCTCGCTCTCTCCTTTCTTCTCCCCGGCCCTCGTCTCTCCCTGAGCGTGACCTATTTCATCAAAGACAAAAGAAGCTCTCAAGGCCCGTGTAAAAGAAGACACTCTTCAGCAGTGTATAAACAGTCCAGGAGGTGCTGAGAAGGCCTTGAAAAGGCTGTGTGGGTGATTGCCTGTGGAAATGTCAGTATATAGGAAGGCCGCGGTTGATATTACTAGTAGTTAGAAGTACTTTTTTTGTTCTTCCATCAAATCAAACAAAATATTTTCTGAGGGACATGACTATTTCAAAGAACTTGTCACAGAAAACTGATTGAATTAAAGACCTATCAGAGTCAAAATGACTGTCTTTCACTTGAAGTCTGGTGTGACTTTTTCTGCAGTTCTGTCTCCGGGCGAATTAATTTTGAAGTCCAGCATCCAAGTCAATAAGCTCAACGAAGAGCATATGTTTTAAAGCAATGTTACATAGCACACTGCAGTGTTACGACCTAAGTTGATATCTATAAAAACTGGGTCCTTTCAGCAATGATCCAGCTGCAACCGATTCACATAACAGACAAACACCTGTTAATCCTGCATGCACCCAGAGCCAGAAGAGATTTTCAGTGCACATAAATAGTAATAACTTTTAAAAGATGAATTGCCTTGCAAAATCAGGATGCTTGTCAGGCTGACATCTGAGTATTTGAAGACAGATGAGGCAGTCAGCGATGCTGGATCTATGTGCGGACACCTCGCAGTGCATGCAAGCCTTGTTTGTACTGGAAAGACTCCCAACACGACTAGAATGGATCTTGATTCGCAGACAAGAATGGAGGGATTTCAAAAGACAGCTCGGCAGAGTTTTCCATCTTGGTCATTCTGGATTCAGTGACCTACAGGGCCGACGGGAGGGATCAAGAGATGTGGAGCGGAAGAGTGAAACTTTATGGGTTAATGAGAGAGAACGAGAACGATAGAGAGAGAGAGAGAGAGAGAGAGAGAGAGAGAGGAACGGAAGAGACAGAGACAGTGATTGTGACCTCACCTTGTCAAGAGCCCTCGTCAATGGCAGGACGCTGGACACAGGAAGTGGAACCTGGTGTGAACAAAATGCCCCAGGAAGGGGACCACATTGTGACAGGAAGGGGACCACATTGTGACAGGAAGGGGACCACATTGTGACAGGAAGGGGACCACATTGTGACAGGAAGGGGACCACATTGTGACAGGAAGGGGACCACATTGTGACAGGAAGGGGACCACATTGTGACAGGAAGGGGACCACATTGTGACAGGAAGGGGACCACATTGTGACAGGAAGGGGACCACATTGTGACAGGAAGGGGACCACATTGTGACAGGAAGGGGACCACATTGTGACAGGAAGGGGACCACATTGTGACAGGAAGGGGACCACATTGTGACAGGAAGGGGACCACATTGTGACAGGAAGGGTCAGTCACTTCTCTTGCTTCCTCTGTTCCTGTCCTCCTCCACTTCACTCGTTGACCCTGACTGATTTAGTAAGACCACTTCCTTTAAGACCCCCACCAGCACACACAAACATACAAACATACACACACATACATTCAAACACACACACACACACACACGCAGCATACCCCGGAAACACAGGGCATCCGTCTGCCAACTAATCGCCCCTAATTGTGCACTAATAGTGAAAGCACTGAACGGGGAGGAGAAGAGAGGAGAGATGGAAGAGAGGGAGAAAATAAACAAGAGCAATAGGAAGGGGAAAAGGGCAATTTGAGCTGAAAAATATTAATGTAATCAGGGCAAATGCGTAGTTTTTTGGTGGGATAACATTCCTATGGCTCGGTGTGTTTACTTTCCACACCAGCGATTGAAAGAGTGTACGGTCCAGGGAGGAAGTGAGGCAGAGGTAGTCAGACGCTCGCATGCATACACTTTAATTACCCTTATTCAGCCCCCTGCCTCTCCACTGTAAACCGGAGGACTGATCTGTTTATGCGATCTTTACAGTATGTACATGCATTTGTATGGGCATCCGAGGGTGATGGAGGGTGGAGATTGAGTTTAGGTCTCTGTAAAGGGTGTGGGTATGATTCTAAACCACACATGCTCTTCCTGTTGAGGTGGTTTAGATGGTACACTGTTTTTTTGAGGAGTGTCAACATTATCTGTAGCTGTGGGGAAACTATTGAATAGCCATGAATCAGAATGTTTTGATGGAATTCAAATCTGGGTGATTTGGAGGAGGTCTGAGAAAAGGCACAAATTTGAGACCTGAGTGTATGTTGGTTTGTGTGTGTGTGCATGTGCAGTGTTTTGTGTGTGTGAGTGTGTGTGTCAGTCTTTTCCTCCTTGTTAGCCATGCTTGAGTGGGGAGCTGACCATTGGGGAGGGAGACAGACAGAAGCAGACAAACATGGCCGACCTACATGGGCCATGGATCAGGAGACCCACTGTGTGCTAACCCCAATCTAATACACATGAACGGAAGCCCTCACTCACACACACACACGCACCGACACACGCACACAAACACGCACACATTCCTCGATACAAAAATGACCAACACACATACACTTATGGACACAAACATACACACACAGTTGTGCCTGCGGGCTGATTTAGTGACTGCTGTTTACTGTGGCTAATGTGAAAGTGTACTCCAGCGTAGACAAGGGAGTCTCTCAAGTGTTGAAACAGACTGAGTTCAATATAAAAGACATCCAAACGAGTATTCAAGTACACTCGAGAGAGAACCACATAAGAGCTTGACCAGGCCACATCACTGGCCTGTGGCTTTGCAGGTCTCTCTCTGAACCCGCAGCATAGTCGAACAGAACTGTCTTCTGGCTATATGACACAGGAACAGCAATTACACATCGCTTTGAATTTCAAGAGGTTTCCAAAAATATTACTAATTGCGAACAGCTGACACGCAGATCTCTCACACTGTGAAATCGTTATTATCGTCACTATGTGCCGTCGCTATGTGCCGTCGCTATGTGCCGTCGCTATGTGCCGTGGCTTCTGCAGGTTTTTGGAGGATGTTCAAGTTAAAACCAAATGTGTTTCAAAAGACATGAATGAAGTTGACTCAAGGGGAACCTCACACCACAGGTCATGCTACCCAGCAGAAGGCAACCACAATAGTCAAATAGCGCCCTCTTCTGGTGAATATAAGTACTGCAATAAACCCATTGATACACGGTTTGTGTTTATTGCAAGAGCCCATCAATAAGTAGCACATTACAACACACTCTGTATACATTCATCTTGCACAATAATGAAGAGCCATACAGTCCTAACCAACCTGGGCACCTCTTGGGGAATCCCATGATCCCATGAACGTCAAGAAATGGTGCAAAATGCCTTGCCTTTTCTGACATTGATTAATTTTCATAAACTAAATAAATAAAAATGATGTAACAAGATGTTGTGTGGCAGAAAAGTCAGTCATTGTCTATGGATAATGACTGTGTGGTCATGGATGGTCGACTGTGAATTGGAGACAGATGTTCTTGTGAAAACAGCACTTGGGTGGTGTGATCTAGGTCAACCTCACATGGGGGGGTGGGGGGTGGGGGTGTTGGGGGGGGGGCTTGAACCCAAGCGGGTCACTGTGAGGCTCCTGGCAATGTCCCCCACTCACGGTCAGGGCTACTCGCCATGGTCACTCTCACTGGCGAATGAACCTGGATGGTTTATGTCGAGCGATACAAAGTCAAGGTTGCTAGGTGCAAGGTTTGCTGGGAGTGGAGAAGCAGGGGGGGGGGGGATGTTTGTCGGGTTAATAATAGACACTTTGAGTCCCGGCACCTGTACAGCAGATGTAATGTGTGCTATATGGAACTGAGTGCTGGCGGTAGGGTTATGGTGTAAAGTGTGAACAGCTGCCATGTCATGTTGAGCAGTGATAAATAACACTGCACACGTTAAGCTGCTTTACCACTTCACCTGTCCTAGCTGAGGGTGAACGTGCTTGGAGGACTGTGCTGGTGTGTGTCTTTAAAACACACAGTCCACAGCACCGCAGAGTGGCTGTAATGCACTGGCTGGTCATTGCATTAGAGCTTGTGATCATTCATTCAATTTAATCAGTCTAAAGAACAGTTGGCTATCTCTGAAAGTGAATTTGTCAAGTAATTAGAGGACCGGGACTACATTTGCCTATCAATACAAACCACTAGAGGGAGACTAGTTACCTCAGACAAGCCTGCTTCACTAAAATGTTGCCGTTGGCTAAGACCGAATGTCCACCAAAAGTACAGAACTACAGAAACAAAACGTTCTCTGAGCGATTTCAAACTACATCCCCCCTGAGTGTTTCTCTCCCTCGGGGCTGGCTGTGCAGGTCCAGGTTGTCCATCCAGTCCTGTTGATGTGTAGCCAGCTCCATCTCTCCCAGAGACCTACGGGAGGGTCACCACAAAGCTCGGTTCTGGCAAAGGTTAGCAACGCATGCTGTCCTGGCCTCCAGAAGAACTCCTACGCTCTCTGGTGAGTGTTAAAGTCTGTTCTCCACAGCGCTGCGTCGGTTCTCTCTGCGGTCGCCTCCATCTTCACTAGGACTCTTAAATCACCTGGCAAGGGGAGCTCACGGCAGCGCAGCACAGGACAAATGTCCCCGGACTCCTACAAAAAATAAGTTCTTGTTCCACAATGATGTGGTTCAATGACTTGAAGTCAACCCCGCTGTCAGCTGAGACTGATGCAAGAGTCCAATTAAAATGAATTTATCCATCATCCGTAGACAAACGGAATCATAGACCCGTTTCCCCTAAAAGGGACAAGCTTAGGATCGACTAAGCAGGACCTTTAGTGCCACATGGACCACTGAAATAATGTTTACTACAGTAAACAATATTTAAATGATTTGCCAGGATATAATTTTTGGCTTCTTTCCAACAAGCCTGTAACTTATGAAAACGAGCGATGTCATGTTTTAAGCATCAACATCCGCGACTGTGCTCACCAGTTCTCAGGCTCCAAGACCATCCTGCAGTTTGCCTCGTCTGCCAACCTGCTGTCCAGGCAGATAGCCCAGCAGATGGTCAGGGAGCTCCTGAAGGTGAAGGACTAACTGAACCAGGATGACGAGGAGGAAGAATCCCCAGAGCGGCTGTCAGTTCAACACAGACCCTGACATGGTCCTCAAACACATCATCATCAGGTTCCTGGAGAAGCTCTACCCAGCCCTGCTTTTTATCACTGATATGAACTCCACCATTTGCAACTTTAATAGTTGAAAGTGTGTCTGACTATAAATGCAGCTTTTATTGCGATATTGGGTTTGTTTGTGGGGATGACAATGATAATAATGATGTTTGGCTAGACATTCAATAACGTATTTTCTAAAAATGAATTAAATTAAATGATAATTTAATTATACAGTATATTTTTATATGTATACATAGGACATGGCAGATTAAGTATTTTATTAAGTATATGTAGGGTTAGGGTTGGGGTTAGGGTTAGGGTTGGGGTTGGGGTTAGGGTTGGGTTAGGGTTAGGGTTAGGGTTACTGAACCCTAGGGTTAGGGTTAGGGTTAGGGTTACCGAACCCTAACCCCATGTAAACAACTGCCTCCACAAACTGAAAATGTCAGAATGCATTCCTTCCATCCTCCAGTAGAGAGCAGTCTTGTCTAATTTCCGAAGGCCAATAGTACTTGATCCTCCAACATTACAACTGTTTACACAATACAATCCTTAGAGGAATGCAGAAATGTTTTGTCTTTATTCATTTTCATGAAATGGAAAGCACCCACTGCTCACTACTAAGATCTTGCTGGCCTGCAACACTGGCGATGTGTTTTGATAGTGTGTTAGCTGGTTCCCAGGTTTGGAGGTAAAGGTTTGGCAGTAATGTCCTCCCTGATTTGTATGAGTCATAAACAAAATGTTTTCAAATTTTGTTCTGACTTGTTTGTGGTTGTCTGTGTCTATGTCAGTGATTGCAAAACATCTCGTTGAGCAAACCTCAGAGGTCCCTGCAGGATCAGCTTCTGAGATCAACGCTGGCTCCATCATCACGTTCTACACAACCACAGGGTCTGGTTCATCTCTGTTCAAAGTGAAAGTGATGCACAGTTTTTTCCTCAACTGGAGGAGGGTTGAGATTGTGGCTGGGCTGTGAAGAGGAGGATGAGGAGGAGAAAGAAGAACAGGAGGAAGAGGACGAGGACGAGGGCTTTGGGAATAACATGGGAAAACTTGGGTCTCGTCAGTCGTCACGCACGGTTCAACCAACGCGTTGATCAAAAGAGGTGAACATAAAAACAAACGGTGCTCCGAGGACAGACTCACGCTCCAATCAGATTCCCACACCTTCCACCGTCCACCGTCCCACACACACACGCACACACGCACACGCACACACACGCTCCTTGTCAAATTAGCAGCGGTTCACAGGACTGGAAGAGGGAACAAGCCTGGCACGAATCAGAACTGAGAGGCAGCGAGCGCTTGATTGAAAGGCTTCCGAGAATTCTCCTGGCTTTGTTGTTCCGTCCCTCAGCCCAGCGGAGCACCGTAATGGCTTTAGCAGCACAGGTACACAAAGCTCCAGTGGCCACAAACCGGAGCTGGACAAACTTTACTGTTGACATCTGGAATTCCTTTCCTCCCTTCCCCTTTTTTTATACTCTCTCTTCCTTCTCCTTTTTTTGATTGAGGGCTGACTCACTTCAGTACAGTATCCCGCCTCGTAAAGGCGTCAGATGGCTAAATTTAGACATTTTGTTTTTTTGTCTTCCCCTTGTATGAAATTAGGCCTAAACTGTTGTTGTGCACAACTTGTTGAATTTACATAACTTCAGATGAAATGCTGGTAAATACGTGTGTTAGTGACTAGAGAGAAATGACGATATTAGATAGGCTACAAAGAAGAGGAGGCTATATGTAGCTCTGTGTAGGCCGAAATCTACAAATATTTAGGTGTGCTGCATGGTTATATGAAATAGAATGAAGAGCAGAAATTATAGATTCAATCACACACAGCAGTTTCACACTGTGATTTAGCAGAATCGAAACGAAAAAAAAACAACAAAAAAAAACACAATCCAACAGCTGTGATGAGTAAATGGAAATACCCGAAATTTATAACAGCGTAAATCTGCAGACGAAGGCACATGGTATAGACTGTAGCTGCCTTCCTCCAGCTCAACCAGATGACCTTACAGCGCTAGGCCGTGTTCCTGTAAACAGAAATAAAAAAATACCAGTGAATAACTCACTGTCGGCACCAAGCTGCAGATTTAGGGCCGTGTTCAGGCACAGGGACCAAGGTCTACAGAAGGACAGACTGGAAGCTCAAGGTCTACTGAAGGACAGACAGGAAGCTCAAGGTCTACTGAAGGACAGACAGGAAGCTGTACCTCGACACAGCATCGCCAGTGGGAGAATAAAGAATAAAAACATAGCATGTCCTCCTTTAAAGACGTCTGCAAGGTTCTGTGTGTGTGAGTCTGTGTTCATATTCTGTCAGATCACTGACTTGTGTACGTGTGTGTGTGTGGCCTAGCATGTATGTACATAACCTCTAAGGAAAACCTGTACTGTGGGACACTGAGACCAGTGGTTGCTAGGCCTCTGTGTGTCTGGGGAGGGGGGGGGGGGGGGGCAGGGGGTGTGTTTGGTGTCGGAGGAAGTGTTTGGCCCAGCCGATGCATTCCCTGTTGGGCCGTTTGCTGTCCGGGCCTGATCCTGTGAACCCTCCAGGGAGCATGCTCAGTCCGCCTCTTCAAAGCGTCCACCCCCCCAAACAGGAAGTCCTGCCCAGTGCTGTTTGGAACAGGACGAGACAGACAGGAAGGAAGGTATTCCATGAACACGCAACACTACTGTCCACAACGCCCCCGCCACCCACGTAAATGGGGGGGGGGGGGGGGGAGGGGGCGGGGGGGTCCAAAGACATCTGTGCTGGCGTTTATTGAGATTTATTTACTATTTCATGTTGTCAAATAGCCAGTGTGATCAGAAGCAGCTGAGTGGAGCAGAGTCTAGTTTCCTCCAGACAGCCGGGGGCTCAGAAGGCTGGAAGCCTCTTCCTGAAACAGTGACTGCACCTCTGTCTGTGGCCGGACTGTTACCCCATTAATATAACATGGGAGCCTGAAATTTGAATCAACTTTGGTATGTGCTGTAAAATATGAATAATGTGAGGTTATGATTTTCGTCTTTTCAATTATTTTTGGATTACAATGTCAGGCCTACAAAGACAGCTCCCCTTCCCCCTGAGATAGATAGCAGCATTTAAAACAAAACCAGATAAATGCATTTATCTATCACCACGAGATCTACAGTATCTTCATGGTCGAACCTGCTAAATATTTACCTTAATTTGAGATAGGAACAAACGTCACTCCCCAACAGCCTTAATTTGTGAAAGATAACATTTTGTCTTGATTATATTATCACGAAATTTACAAATTAATTGAAAATGTTAACTGCAGAGGGGTTAGCTCGCGTTCTGCAGTATCATAGATGACCACAAGAGGACACTCTTCTGTTGTTTTTCCATGTGGAAGGATTTGACTGCAAGCCAGTGGTTCTGAATAGAGGGAAGCCAGGGCAAGGCAGTATACTGCTGCTCCTGGCAGTGGAACATTTCAGCAATAAAAGGTCATATGTAATAATAAAAAATAAAATAAAAGCTCGCTAGTTGACCAAGAAACCAATCATTCTTTTTATGGCATTTAACGGATAAAAAGTGGGTACAACCACACAAATCTAGAAGACGTTCTATCTGCAGCTTCAGAGCAGAAAAGAAATGCAGCACCTGCTTTGATTTACTACAATTACCTTGATTAGAAGCACCTGTGTCACTTGGCTATTCTACCTCTCACAAACGATCAACTTTCAGAAGCAATTAAGATTGCTCACGCATGTTGAGAAGGGGAGTTAGAATCAGCCGGTCATGAAAGTGGAGGGCGTTCACTGATGCGGACACATCACTCATCCTAATCATGTTACACGTTAAAACGTCCTGCGACGCTGTCACGGAGGCCAAGATGTCTCCATGCAGGTTTCCTCGACAGCTCTCACATTCAACACAGGGCACCACAAGCTACACGCCAGCAAGGCCAAACCAGCAGGGAAGCCACCAATCATAATGGTGATCTTATACGAGGTGACTTCACTACGGCTAAAACGTTCCATTCACTCGAACTCACGTCCCACAGGGGCTGAGCCAACACTGAGCTCACTGGGCTGACACACCAAAGGGCTCTCCACACACGTCGAAACAAACTCCCACGCACCGAAAGGAAAAAGGTAATCCCACAAACATACACCCCGCACTTCTAAATCGTGCACATTCTATAGAAATACCTACCAGATATAAAATGAGGGGGATCGTAAAAAAAAATGCTTTTCTCCCTGGCTGAGTTCATAACATTTCACGTTTACCGTGTATTAGACGCTGGGTGCTAGCTACTGGTGAGTACATACAGTAGCCTAAGCTGTTTACCTGCCCCACCCTCCTCCACCTCCCTCCTCCACCTCCACCCGACCCAGCGGAACAGTAGCAGGGGTCGGATACTGGCTCCCACAGCCCAGGGCGCCCGCTGGGTCACCACAGGTCAGTATGGGTCATCCTGTCATACAGAGGAGACTGATGGAGGCCCTAATCCTGCCGGTGTCATGAAGATGGATCAGATGAAAACACAGACCCCCCCCACCCCCCCACCCACCACCCCCACCACACCCCCAGACCTGGGGCTGTGGACTGACAGAAACAGGTTTGAGGATGGACCTCTAGCTCTGACTCACACGCAACTCATTCATGCACGGACCTCTGGAATTCACACACACACACACACACAAAAGGAGAAGCGTTTGCCCTTTTTTGGACTGCCCCTGTACATTTCTGTTCCATTTCACAATAGGTTACAAATCAATTGTTTTGGACTCCATAAACCATTCCATAAACCATTCTAAAGCTCATTGCTTACAACTCTATACTTAGGAGTTTTAGAATGCTCGTCTCCCCCCCCCCCCCCCCACACACACACACACACTAATTTACACTGACACACAGATGGCTCACAGTCTGGGCACAAATGCTGTGTAACCTCTGCGTCCTGCGGTGAGAGCAGGCCCAGATTGCCAGTAAAAAAAGGGATGCTTCATGGCTCAGCTATTTGCTGGGTCGATGGAAAGGGTTGGTGTGTGACCCCAAACACTTCACGCTCCTACTGGGGCAACCTGGGCAGTGTGGAGGAACTGCAGGCGGAGGTGAGGTTACTTCCCCCCCCCCCCCCCGCACACACACACACACACACATGCAGACACACATATACACACAGATGTTGTTAGGACAGAGGAATAATAAAGTCCTCATCACACAGGAAAGTCTGAACGCTTTTATTGAGAGTGGCTGTGTGATTTCCATGGATCGAGGAGTGAATTGAAATTGACACTAAAATGTAATAATCATGGTTTCTGAGTGGTATTTTGGATTTGAATTCAGAGTATCTCTAATGGATTATGGGGCAAAGAGACACAAACAAGTTAATACTAGACCGCTTATGACTTAATGTGGTCAGTGATGTCTTCGTTCATAAATTATATATTGAAATACTTTGATTGGAGCTGTATTTGATGAAACTGAACTAAATATAATTACAGGCAAAACCGAACACACTTGGCCTTCTCCTCACTATTATTATTTAAAATTATTATGTCATAAAAACAAACCATAATACCACCACAGCTCACATGCTTAACTCTCTGGTGAGAAAAAAAGTGAAAATACAGCCCTAAAATTCGATATTGCGTCTCATAAAAAAAAAAGAAAAATCTCTGGGGATGTGAGAGTTGATACCAAATCCAGCCCTCTTATCACTCAGACGCTAAGTAGAGTCCTGCCAGGTGGATTTGGGCGTGTACACTTTGGTTAAAAAACATAAAACACCACTCCTCAAAACTGAGAGAAAGCGCCGGTAAATTGGAAAAGACAGACTCGGACGAGGAGTGTGGAGAGAAAAGGTGAAGGTTAACTTTCCTCCAAAGAGTGTCAGGCTAAATTGTGTGTCAAAAACCGCTAAGGACCCTGAAATAAGGCCGTCCCATTCCCCCATGTGGGTGGGTGTTCGCTTTTATATTTTACAGACAATGTCCCTTTAAAAGCCCTGGCGTCTGGAAAGCCCATTAGATGTGCATATAAAATTTCCCCCATGATTAATAGTTGATGAGGCAGAGCTGGACGGAGGGTAGGGTAGGCACCAACATGTGGCCTAGCCTGGGAGCTCCTCCCACAACGACTCACGTTACACTCCATAAACTTGCCACTCTTTCCCACCTATGCGTTTAAAAGGGAGGAGGGATCAGTTGTCAAGAATGCCTTAGAACTGTGAAAACAGCCAGCCCAGATCAGGGGAGTTGTAGAGGCTTGAGCCTCCCACCAGCCACAAGCCAGTCACATCACCGAGTGTGTGAAAGAGAGAGCGAGAGAGTGTGAGGGAAGTGTGTACAGTGGAGCGGCAGAGCAACCTTGGAGCACAAACACACCCACACAGACACACAGACACACAGACAGGGAGACACGCGGCCACAGGAAGTCATCCTTCCTCACCCGGTGGACTGAGGAGAGACAGGACTGAGGAGAGACAGGCATCCAAAAGCCCACAGTCCTTGACAGACCCAGACAGAGTCCTGAGGTGGATGTGCAGGGAGAGGATGTGCATCTGAAGCCAGTCTTCTGAAGAGGATACCTCCACGACAGCGACGCGCACAGACAGCTCTCTGAAGGGACAACCTCCACCATCTCAACCAAGAGCTTGACTCGAGGGCTGTGTGACTAAGTCTGTACAGTGTGTGCCGGTGTGGAGAGTGTGTGTTTCCCCTGTCATGGATCAGCCGGCCAGCAGCTGCATGCGCAGCTCCCACCCCGGCAGCCCAATCTGGGGGTGCGTAAGGAACCCTCACTCGGGGGTCCCCGGAGCAGGCCTCCAGACACCCTACCAGCAGGCCTCCTTCTCTCTGCACCAGAAGCCTGAGTTCCTGGCCTACACGGACTTCTCCACGTCCTGCCTGGTGCCGGCGCCACACGCCGCCTACCCGCGCGACGACAGACTCTACCAGGAGCCCCACGGAGGGGGCTTCCAGCACGCTGACTGGCAGTTCCCCATCTGCGAGGCGCGGGGCAGGGGGCAGGAGGCCTGTCCGGCCGGCCCCGTGGCTGTGGGGGGCGTAGGGGGGGAGATGGACAGCGTGGGGGGCGACAGGCTGCCAGGGGCAGCGCCCGGGGGTCTGGAGGGGGAGTACTCGCCGCAGAGCGTGGCGTCGTCAGCCGAGACGGAGAAGAAGAGCTCCAAGAGGAAGAGGGACACGACAGGTGAGTGTGTGTGTGCGACGTGTCACGTGACGCCCAGGGGAACGCTGGGGCGTGTGGCGCTAGCTGTCAGAGGAGGGAGGCGAATGACACGTACCGTTCCTTACAGCTGTGCAAATACTGTGCCCTGAGATTGATCATGTTTTGTTTGATAGACCAGCTGCTCATACATTCACACATAGCGATTTAGTGAAGTGAAACCCTAACTACTGAATCAGACAGTGTGAAATACAGCCATGGATTCATTATGCTCACTGCGCTATGGCCTATGTTAGACCTGGCCGTGGTACAATCAATTTCCTGACCAAAAGCAGTTTGAACTAACAGTCTTATTAGATAGGTATGTGAAAGGTGACCACACTGTGTTGGAGACAGGGTGTACCAGTTGCATCCTCTCATTGTCCTCAGGGCTGAACGTGAGGGTGAAAAGATGAATGTGACATCAAACTTCACATACCATCTGTGTTTCCTTTAAAAATAGACCATTGTTGTATTGTAGGAACATTGAGGATATCACAGGAACTCAATCAAATGATAATAGTGTTGACTAAATATTTGTGGTATGCCATGAAGTTAGTTTTAGCTGTGCATGAAAAAAAGATTTAATTTCAAAAGGTTTCATTGCCAAGGCAAACAATTCAAATGCAACATCCAGTAGATATTCAAAGTATAAATCTCTTTTTCAGGTCATAAAATCAAGTTTTAATCTTCCAATAACTCTAAGTATGATCACAACCGGATGTCTTTTCAAAGTTAGCATTGTGTTTATTTTCATTCTGTCAGATAATTTCCGTTCTCATATTTCTCTTCACAATAAAAAAAAAAAAAAAAAAAAAAATGAAAGGAAGTTTCTGTAAGGGATATCCATGAAGTGCTGATTCTCTCAAGTCACACCAACTTGTAATGGCCAGCAGTTGAGGTGTAATGGCCCTGGGAAATGTTTTTATTTATCCAGACGTGTTGCTGAAATACTCCTAATTTCATGCTTACTGAAAGAGTGAGGAGCATGATCCTGGCTACGAGCACATCTGTTGCAGGCATCAAATTCACATTTCAGCTTTGCTATAAAACCTGTACTGGAATGAAGAAAATGTGCATCAAATATTGTATCACCCCATCAGTGTTTGCGGGATTCGGTTACAAACTAGATGCACTACTCGCTCTATGATAATCTGGTGTTGGATGAATCATTTTGACAAAAGTGTGAAGAATCAGAACTTTTTCTGAGAGTGACAGATACAGGTCATAGGACATTCATTTAGGAGGGAATATAGATTTTCCCCTTTTTCCTTCGGTTACCTTGTCGTAACCCTTCTTCACTGCACTGAAAACATGCCAGACCACGTCTGGTAAAATCACTTGCCTGCAACCTCACTTTTAAATTCTTATCCATTGACATTTTCCTGTCGTTAGGCCGTAACAGAATCTCCCACTGAGCACGTGCAACACTGGAGACCACTGCCCAGGCTCCGGGTTGTAGACCAAGCCAATCAGACTGTATCAAATACATGCAAGTCTTGGGAAAATGCCCTGTGGGCCTTCAGAGGAGAGACTAGGATGGTGTGTATGGTTGTGACTCTATGGTGGCTCACTCAATCTTTTTTTCTGCAGGCTAAACTTGTACAATACAGATCTCAGAAGGTCATTCAGTTCAACTCAAGCATTTTCAGGCTTAGGCTATCCATTTATAAATATATATCTTTCATACAGTTAATATAAGGATAATATTACATGTGTGTGAAAGGAAAAAAAAATAGAATCATAACATCCATTCATCTTTATCTCTGGAATAAATCCACCGACATGTAATACTAGAAGTCGAGGGCTCGGGTGACGTAAGAAAAGCTGATTAAACCATTACTACTGTAAACTGTCATTTATTTCCATTTTACCAACATCTGGCTTTCGTTTCCCAGTTCAGTAAGAAATGTAACATCATAAAAACACAATAAAACAAAACACAACTAAATTTCAATTTTATTGTGACAGAAAAACATCCCCGCACACTTGTACAGATATTGCTTGTACAGTATTGATAGCATAACAAATAGATATGTTTGCGCTTTTACACCCGAATCACCAATTGTGTCATTCTTAAAGCGTTGGATCGACTGTGTTTGCATTCCAAAGTAATCACACATTTACAACTGGCTTAATTCGGTGGTAATTGAGACAAACTACTTTGGCCCACTCTGCCTAAATGCCAAATGTTGTTTGTCTTGTGGAGTCCTGCTGGGTGCGGGAGTGGCTCCACATAGGTTTACAGCCTCTGGCTGTGCAGGATATTTATTGGGGGGCTGTTCAGTGAAAACCAGTGTGTGCGCCCCCTAAATCTGTCCTACCAGGTGTTCAGCCTTGCTCTCACATCTCTGACACAGCACCAGAGCGGAGCACAACGGCTCTCTCAGAACACCACGTCATTAATGGGTCTTTAATGACGCTAATATGGCATTCTCTACACTGAGGTTGAGGCCACAGGTACACTGGTGCTGGGTCTCTCTCTGTGGCATGGTCACGCACACAACATGACATCAAGACTGGAAACACCCACTCAAATAATTACGTGCACAAATGCGAGCTCACACACATGGACAGACGGACACAAGCCCACGCATTTGCACACACTTACCTACTTACACGCACACACACACACACACACACACACACACTAGTCTGGAGCTACACAGTCACATCTGGACTGTGCTCTGCAGTCCATTTCACAGTCTGGCTCGGAACTCTGGCAAGCACAAGGAGAAACCTCTTACTTTGACAAATTAGAACCATTTTCTTGAGATTACATCAGCATCTCGTGTCGCTACCAATGCGCAATTATCACCCAAACTCAAACCATCTAATAAAAATCTCAAGTTAAAGAAAATTATAATTAGCTCTCATTTATTTTCCTTGAAAATATGAGCAGTTTCCTTTTTACTATCCTTCACATTTTCTTATATAAACATGTAAAAACCATGAATAATAATAACTGAACAAATTTGGTCCACAGACACTGACAAATCGATGTGTTGCATGGACATAATTCCACCACAATTATCTTACGCTATCGTGCCAACGCTTTGCTACTTTTCATCCAGTCTGGGAGGACCAGGGGACTGTCAGGTTGTGTTACGAAGCCCTGAGACGGCTGTCCAGGCTGGGGAGAAGAGCCGTCCCAGAGACACGCATTGGAGCCGGACACATCCCCGTCTTTGTTCTTTTGTTAGAGGCTTTAACGATGTTCCGCTGCATTCCTCCCTAACTCAAGCCCTCTGTGGGCCGAGCTGGTGGCCCCTGTCCGGGGCTGTGGTCCCACCCTCTGTCAGGGCTCTGACGGCAGGGTGGGCTGTGGTCCCACCCTCTGTCAGGGCTCTGACGGCAGGGTGGGCTGTGTCTGACTGGTGGTCTTTCTCAGTTAGACCAGGGTTAAAACGTCCCCTTTGTAGTTGTGGTTTGTTGGCCAGTAATGTCAGTGAGGTCTACGTAATAAATGCTCATGCTGGGTCGCTGATTGGCCGCGAAGAAAGTTATGAATTGCTTGTTAAGTGAACTTGCATGTAAACACATGCTGGCAATATCCTTCCGCACGTAATCTCCAAGCTGCAAGTGTGTGTAAAGAGTACAGACTGTCTCCTTACGGACTCCTAGCACAACTGTGTCTTTGTTTAGAAACTGGGCACCTGACTAGAGTGAAGTGCACTGATGAACACTGCATTGTGAGATCATGATATCCAACCAAACAGTCTCATTGTGAACACTTAACATTCTTTGACCTACTTACATTTACATTTAGTCATTTAGCAGACGCTCTTACCCAGAGCGACTTACAGTAAGTACAGGGACATTCCCCCCGAGGCAAGTAGGGTGAAGTGCCTTTCCCAAGGACACAACGTCATTTTTCACAGCCGGGAATCGAACCGGTAACCTTCAGATTACGAGTCCGACTCCCTAACCGCTCAGCCACCTGACTCCCCCTACTTCTTCTCCGTTCTCCAGACATCCAGGACTCCAGCTTCAAGGTCGACTCGAACTGCAAAGCGAGGAAGGAGCGCACGGCGTTCACCAAGGAGCAGCTCCGGGAGCTGGAGGCAGAGTTCACCCACCACAACTATCTGACCAGGCTGCGGCGGTACGAGATCGCAGTGAACCTGGACCTCACAGAGAGACAGGTAAACACCTCCCACTCCCCGCGTGGTCTGACTGGAGGCTGCTTCACCCAGGCTCAAACACAGACAATCCTAGACGAATCTTTTACTGTCTACTTCTTAAATAGCAAACCCACACACAATAAATCCATCTCGTCAATGAGAACTTGCCAAAACCATTTGATTTGAGTGTTTTAGGTGATAGTAACAATAATACAGATGGAATATATCTAAATCAATACCCCTATGATGGCTTTGACCACTGTCGAAGCTCTCTCTACCATTAGCAGACTGCGTTTACTTCTAAATACGAGTGTCGAAACCAGTTTAAAAGGACTCTGCGTCTTTGAGAGTGGGCGGCAGGCAGATCCTGGTGAGAGCGAGCTAACATTTGTAAGAGGTCTGCAGGTCTTCCTCCTCCTCCTCCTCCTCCTTCCTCCTCCTCCCCAGCCCCCAGGCCAGTCCCAGTCCCTGTCCCAGCCGCTGCTAATGAGGCCTCAGCTCCTTAGTGACCCAACTCCTAGATGACATTCCCAGGCCTCTGGCCGCAGAGAGCCTGCCAGGTCCCAGCCCCGCTCTGGGGTCCCTGTGCAGCTCCCAGCGCGACCTTTTTTCCGATGCGTCCTACACGTCTTGGCACAAGGCCGTCCTGTCAGGCCCAGGGAGCAGGCCATATCGGAAGACAAGAGAGACTTTTATTAATAGTGTGGGAACAGATGTTGTTTTGTTGCCGTGGGGGAACGCCGAGATTGACATTTGGGGGTCAAGTATGGCCTGGTCCGAAACCGGGGGGCTAGTCGACGCAGTGTGGTGGTGGAGCGGACTCAGGGGAAATGATGTCATAAATCCGGTGTAGAGATACTAAACGACTGAATTCATCCTGCTAACTAACCATAGCACCCCAGCAGCGATGACGGTATACAGGACTGTGAGCATCCACATCCTGCTTAGTGTCCCTGTTGATCCCTGTGACCTCGACTGATGTACTGAAGGGTTGCAGACATCTAATAATGTGGCTAATTTCACACCAGACTGTCCCTGGTTAGTGTGAAGTGTAACAGTTATCAGCTGTCACGATCACATTTACAACGTTGTCGTTTAAATTCAGGACGTGTCTGAGCTTCTCTGTTTACTCGCTCGAGTTCTGTGCATTCCAAGCAAAATCTCCCCCCCCCAATTTTTTATTTGTGACTGGTAAACACTTGTGTGTCTCTCCTCCAGGTGAAAGTGTGGTTCCAGAACAGAAGGATGAAGTGGAAGAGAGTGAAAGGAGGACAGCCCGCCTCCCCCAACGACCTGGAGACGGACGACATAGACTCGGCAGCGTCGCCCAGCTCGGAGTGATCCGGAGCCTGCAGCCCAGGCATGCCCACCTCAACTGGACATCAACCCCTCACCTCTCTGGGCAGTTAGCCAACAGGAACAGAGCATTTCTAAAGGACTCTTTCCCCCCCCCCCCCCCCCCGCCCCTAGTCACCTCTGGACGAATCTCTTTGTGTCTCTTATTGTAAATACTGAAGTGGCCAGTCAGTCAAAAGTAAATGTGTTTTACATTCAAAGTATTTTGTGTAAATTCAATTGCAGGATGTTAGACTGAGTTGGAGAGGAGTGAAACCAATCATAAAATCAAAATGTTTGAGGGCAGAGAGTAGTGACAGATTTTAGTTTTGTGATAACATGTCAGGTTTGTGATTTTATTGTGTTTGAGAACATCTTCGCAGATGGCATATAGTAATCATGGCCTTTGACGCTTGACTAAAACCACCTGCAAAAATTCAAACCGTTTCAGTATTGCCAAACCATAAGTGCCTTGAGATCAGATTTTTTTCAAGGTTGCGCTGTCAGGTTTTCCTTGAATATACTTTTCCTGTCAAACAACTTTTTTGTACTTTTCTTTTCTATGTTTGAATGGTATTGATAATACACAGATGTTGCTTCTTGGAATCTGCAAAAGAATAAATCTGTTGTAAAAATGAGAACAATACTGTGATCATTTCTTCCATGTTATTTAGAGTTATGAATTGACAGTTTGTGATGCTTTATTCGTGGGTTGCACAGATGTCTCTGACTAGTCGTGTGTGTGTGTGTGTGTGTGTGTGTGTGTGTGTGTGTGTGTGTGTGTGTGTGTGTGCGTGTGCGTGTGTGTAAGACACTGTGTGAATGTGTATCTGTGTGTGTGTGGGAGTGACAGAGAAAGCGACAGAAAGAAAAAATAGCAAAATGGGGAGAGAATGATTGAAAGAAAAACAGAGGTTCCTCGAGTATGTAACTTGCCTCATTATCTTCATTAATACCACAGGTGGAGAGGGATATCCCTAAATGGAGATCTGATTAACCTAATTCACGCCCACACAGATCCAGGCCTAGGAGGATAATCCCAGAGGATGCTGTCATTCTGGCGAGAGGTCCGGTTTAAAAGCTCTGCAGGCAGATCTTTATGATTGAGCCAAATTGACCTGACATGCAATGACATGGGCATAAGTGGACGTGAGTATGCGGTGTATGAATCACAGTCGCCATGGACACCATCGCTGTCGTTCCAATCAGCTCACAAAGGGCTATTAACCTGACAAGGTGGGGCCTGGCTTCTAAGCCCTGTTTGGCCCCCAAACTATTTTCAACGGAAGCATCTGGAAGGGGCCAATTTGATCTCAACTGGAGTGGAACTCAGACAAGCCCACGCTAGGGGCCCCCAGGACCAGAAGTCTGCTGGCTGACCACTTGTGTATGATGGAAAGAGGAAATAATAGGTGGGTATGGGTGAAAAGACGGCTTCTCAAGTACAGGATGTTGTTGTAGCAGGTAGCCAGTCATCCAATTTCCTGCTTCCCAAAGAAAACAAGAGGTAGAGCATAGGAGTCCGGGGACGCACAATGGTGGGCCTATGCTCGGCGCGCACAGCCAAACAAAGACTTTGGAGGTTACTGGCCTCTCTGTACGGCCGCCGGGGGGGCGGGGGGGGGGGGGAGTTCCACACACCCACTGGAGCTGGAGGGGTCAAGTGTTACTGTACAGCTGACCCCTCTGGTCCCCTGCAGCTGTGCGTTACGAGACGATCCCCTCATCCCTAACTCCTCATCCAGCCGCCCTATTAGGCACTATTATTGTATTAGTGGTAATAGCAGTCAAAATAAACCATGTCCAATTGTAATGATAGTATTAATATCACCAGTGTAAACCAATGAACTTGGTATGTTGTTCTTTCACCACTGAGGTTTCTTTAAAAGGTAGAGGGATGGTCAAATGTATGTATTAGATGTAATTGGATGGTATTGTGTTTAGGCTTTAGGCCAAAACACTGCAGTTGGTCCAAATTGTTGGTATCTCTTTCAATTTATCACGATGAACTATTACCTAAAAAGAGCCCTTCCACAGAGTAAAAACATATTTTCTTTCCCTCTAACTAATCTTGTACATCTTGTTACGTTTTATTGATTTAACATAGATTCCCTTTCTCCGGGGAATAGCACAAGAACGAGCAACAAAACTTCACGCGACTCTGAGCTCTGAATGTAGTCGTCCTCCATATTTGGCAGATCCTGGTTGACCGTGGCAGAGAATTAAAGAAGGTAGTGCGGTTTCTCAAAATAAAGACTGGCAGGACCGTCAAGATCCATCCAGCCCTGATTATGATAGCAGATGATTTAGTGGAAGGACGTTCTTTAAATAAGTCCTGACTGTGCTTTGTGAATGTGACCTTTTTCTGCGGGAAGGCGCACTAACAGCAGTCATAAGAAAACATTTGTCAGAGTTTGGACGGCCAGCTAGTGACTTCACCCTAAAACGCAACAGGGACATTCCTGAAATGGCCTTCAAAGTACTAAAGATATTGCATCTGAAAGCAAAGATTACCGAGTTAACCTGCCAAACTGACCCAAATATTCTATTTATGTAAATACATCCCAACCATACTACCACTGCTATGCTAAAAACTGGTTATTTGTGGATTAATGCTATTTGTGGCTAGACTGTTTGCAGTGCAGTATTATTTCTATTTTTGTACTTTTCCTCACTTAAACTTAGACATTACACACACGATTCGGTGCACTTCAACAGAAGACTATTCACTATTCTTGTAATGTTCACATAAATACGTTCTTGAAAAATGTTCCACGTGAAGCCTTCAGAGAATGCATTTCAAATGTGTTCTCTCCTAGTATGCTGCAGTCGCTTCAGGTTGGTCACAGACCTTTATTTTGAAGGCTGAAGTCTGACCAGTCTCAGGGAGGAAAGGAGCCTGATGGATAGCCGGAGGTGTGAAGGTCAGCGCTGAGAAGCAGCCATTCAAATGAAAGCGTGTCCTTCATGGCCTGACTCTGCTGGGGTCCATCTGCATGGTGTTATTGTTTACTGAGGTAACATATCACTACTGACATCAAAGATGTCCTCCTGCACCCTGACGGAGATGCACGGAAAGACCCGCTGAGAAAACAGCCGATATGGTGAGTGAGAGTTAAGATAACACACAAATGACAATGCAGGAGTGTGTGTGTGTGTGTGTGCTGATGGAATTGTATTCTTAAAAAATACATTTCATCTCTTCCGATTTTTTTTTTTTTACACTAATCATGAAACAAAAACATTCAAGATTTATTTCATTTTATCAATGCTGTTCTTGAGGAACATTTTCTCCTACTATCACCTCAGAGAACTTGTGACACACTCACTGACACACTCTCCACATTCTACCTGGGGCTGTTTAGTGTGCCTGCTATAAATGAACCAAAGGTAACCCGTCATTTTAATATGCCGTAATTCCTATTTTCATTCAGTCTGTTGTTGGCCTCCTCAGTCTTTACCCCATCGTGCAGATGGAACCCAGACGTGTCTCACCTAGCTCCAGACTGCCAAGTAAAAGACAAGAGTACACTGGGTTTCGTCAGGAGAAATAGACCCAGGAGAGACCTAATGTAACAAGACAGACCTCCCTCGTTCCCTCCTGCCCCCCTCCCCCCCTCCCCCTCTCAGTTCCTTGCACAGGGGCTGAGAGACAGAGATACATCCTCTCTTTCTTTTCATCTTCATTGTTATTTTAGGCCACCTGCAAATCCAGTCCTCCTCCTTTTTCTTTTTTTTCTTTCTTCAGCTCCCTGCTCCCTCTCTCCGTCTGCTCGTCCGCCTCTCAAACATGCGAGGCGGAGAGAGCGGTACGGGGGAGAGGGAGGAGGAAATCTGCGATGTCCTCCGCACATCCTCCCAAGACAGCAGTTGTGCTGAAGGAGGGAGACAAGGAAAGGAGTGTGTGTGGGTGTGTATGTGTGTGTTTCAGAGAGAGGGAGAGGAGAGAGCGAGAGAGAGAGAGAGAGAGAGAGAGAGAGAGAGAGAGAGAGAGGAAGAGAGAAGAGAGAGGGAAAGGGAGAACGAGAGGGAAAGAAAATGTGTGTGTGGGTGAGTGTGCATGGGAGAACATGCACAGTGTGAGTGTGTGTGAGTGCGTGTGAGTGCGTGTGTGTGTGTGCGTGTGTACCGGGGGGTATGAAAGACTCTGGCTCAGCAGCTTGTGGTCAGTGAAAGTCACTGGTGCACTCCTCCCTCTCTCCATCCCTCCATCCTCCCGTCTCCCGTGATTAGCGGCTCCTTGAGGACAAATAAATCTTCCATTTCCATTGCACAATCAGTCAAGATGGGCCCAGGTCCAGCAGCGCAACGTTAAATTATCCAGCACTTCCTGCAAAAGCTTCTTCAGACGGTTCCTTTAGCCAAGTGGATACCAGAAGTGCTAGGCCTTGGGACCCTCTCTATTGCTCCCTCTGGCTGGCAGGGCTGACCTGCTCTTCCCAAACCCAACATGGAGTCAGGATATCCGCCAGCAGTTTGACTCAAAGCACCATCACACAGAGGAGCACTTAATCGTGCTGCTCGCTAAGACGAATGTGGTGGGTCTTGTTCAGGAGACACACGGAAGAACACAACCATGTTCCAGCCACTGGAGCCAGAGATGTCATAATGATTTATCCAAATCATAACATCTCTCAAAACATTGTAAAACATTGATACATTACAGATATTCAAGATGTATTGATGTTGCATTGTACTGCCAGTAACAAAAGGCTTTGTCTCCAGACAAGACAAGCTATCGACTACCACAAGCAAGACTCTGGCATAAAACATGGACTCATCTAAATCACACTGGATATTTCCATATCTCCGTGTAAAACAAAGACTAAGATCTTCCGAGATGTATCGATTTTTTGCCCTCATCCCAGAAAGCAAAAATTCTCCCCTCCCAGTAGAGCTGCGATCTCTCCTCCCAGTAGAGCTGCGATCTCTCCTCCCAGTAGAGCTGCGATCTCTCCTCCCAGTGGAACTGCAGTATTTGTCTCATGGTAAGACTATACTTAGTCTAGCAGAGGTTAGCAGCGGTAGCCCTCATCAGTACAAAAGCCCTTTGAGTCTCCTCCCACGCAGACAGCTGATCCCTCCGTCCAAACAGGCCAGGTCTGGGGGATGCTGGGAAATGGTGTTGGCAGCCATGGCATCACCGAGCAGAGGACCCATCCATCAGCACAGCTCCCAGAGTGCACTGGGGCCTACGCTGTCATAAAGGTGTCATGGCTGCCAGACGTTCGTCTGCGTCCAACAAAGAGCCCGCTGTCTCAGGCGAAGGATCTGATCTTCTGTCTGGTGCTGGGGGTGGTGGTGGTGGGGGTGTCTTCAGAGTATTATATATCTTATGTACACATCTTAGGTAGAGATGGTTTGCCGTGAAATTGAAATAGCATAGTTGTTGAGTCATGCTGTGTAGCGTCCATTGTAGTAGTATTGCTGATACAAATTTGAATCGAGTGGTGTTGTTGGTGCAGATGTCTTGGTCATTATGCTAAGCTAGATCTGTGGAGATGATTCCAGTGAGACTGTATTGGTGTAAAAAGGAAGTTTGGAGCACGAGTGATCAATAAATATCTCAGGTTAGTATGCATCAGGCTCACATTTACTACCGCTAGTAAATTCCAAGGATTTGGGTTTCCATACAAACTTTTAAAGGAAAGATGACAGGGAACTTTCAAATACAGGTGCTGTCATAAAAACGTCACCAGGAGGAGCCTAGGATATACCGCCACCAATATGTAGAGTTTCTGTGTATCAAAGGACTGTATTGTTTCTGGTTGAACCAGGTCATGTGTACATTTGTGTGTGTTTTAGGTTGGGTGTGAGGCTGTGCTTTGGGTTCATGTACTCTCAAGGCAACTCAACCCTGGGAAAGCTGGAGAAGGGGGAAACAGGTTTCACGCTTGACTGCCCTGGGTGAGAGAAAAAAAAAAAAGAGGCATAACAGAAAAGGTCCACATACTGTGGACTCTCACGTAACTTGCCTTGAGGAGTCAATATGCGAATGTGGCAAAGTGGTCCCTCACATCTGAATCTCACAGATTACTTTAATGTACGCTGACACAGCCACACAGCGGGGCCGACTCTGTAGAGCCCTGCAGTCCTTCACGTCTACGCTCCCCATCTCTCCGGCTTGCTCTCCCGCTGTGAGAGGACTCCAGTGACCGCTCTCACCTGCACCAACCGACCGATCCTGGAACTCTGCCAGGCCCGGCTGTGAGCCGGAGCAGCCCTCCAGTTCCAGGCCCTCCCATCCATCCATCCTTTCCACCTCCTCCATCCATCCATCCCTCCATCCATCCTCCTCTGCAACTCCAACTCCCAGAAGACCCCCAGAGACGGAACCCGAGTCCGTGGCTGGAGCCCGTGGCGTGACAGGGGGGGATTTCTGGAGCCTGGCCTGTGTTATTCTCCGTCCCGCACTGTCTTTCATCAGGTCCCGTCCTCCAGCGCTGGCCTCGCAGACCGGCCCAGTGTACGGTTACACCGTCCTGGGCCCCCTGTCTGCAGCACGTGGGCGGATGATTTCTAACACATGGAGACCCCCGGGGGCCCGTCCACCGAAAACAATGGAGGACCTGTCAGTGCACCGGGCCCCCGCCACAGGACGGCGGGCGGTGATGTCACACCCCTTCACACCCACCCACGTCTACAACCCCTTGCCCTCGTCCCAGACTCCAATTAACACCTGTTTTCAGATCCCCAGTCCTCCCCCAGCCCCCCCCAGAATGAGCTGATTGTGTGTGTGTGAGTGTGTGTGTGTGTGTGTGTACAGTCTGGGTTAGATCCCAGGATTAGGTCTCTCTCTCCAGCTGCACGTCCCTCACACGTCCTCAGGATAGTGATCTGGCCTGGTGTGACACCCCCAGACCTATGCAACTGAGACACAACACCCCAGCTCCAGTGTGTGTTAGCAAGCTGCCTAATGCCTACAGGATTAGCCTCGGTTAAGCCAGGGAGCTGGCTAGCTGGATTTCGTAGCTATAAACATGGACCCTAGCGAGTCCGTTGTTCAAAAGGAGTTGCGGCGGATGTCGGCAAATGCGAGACATTTAAAGTCAAACAGTCCAACGGGGCCTCAGACTGCACTCTGGGTACAATTGAAGCTTTTGACTGCGGCTTTTCTCCCCGTGACAGTAACAGAAAACATCCAGCTATTCCAATCCTTTCCAGTTGTTCGAAAGGAGATATATGCGAGCAATAACCAGGATCCATCATCGCCTGCCAGCTCTGGACGAAGGAACACAATACAGTGAAGGAGGACGGGGGGGGGGGTGACCAACCCCCACCAGGCCCCCCGAAAGCTGGCTAATGAGCTGACTTGCTGATGGTGTTACTGTAGCGGGGGACGGGAGACGGGGGGGGTGTAGGGAGACGGGGGCAGGTCCCGGTGGGCTGGCCGAGAGTCCGTAGAGCCGTCGCACACGCCAGGCATAGAGAGTGAGGAAAGCCATCCATCACGTTAGGGGGGCCGAGGGGGTCAGCGAGGGGGGGCCAAACACGGGGGCCGAACCATAACAATATGTGTGTGTGTGGCCATTGTTGGGCCGAGCAGGAGTCATTGTGTGTGTGTGTGTGTGTAACCGGGAGCCTCCACAACCACACCCTCACGGCCCTAGAGTGTGACTCAATAACCGGCAGCTCCCATAGGGGGAGCGGGGGGGGGGGACAAGGGCGGGGGGTGTCTGATGGGAATTAACTGACGCACCTTTCCCTTTCACACACTGGGACAGACCCATATATATGGATGCACACACACACACACACACACACAGTAGTGGTGCAGTGAGAATGCTACTGTG
This sequence comes from Thaleichthys pacificus, assembly GCA_023658055.1. Classification (NCBI taxonomy): domain Eukaryota; kingdom Metazoa; phylum Chordata; class Actinopteri; order Osmeriformes; family Osmeridae; genus Thaleichthys; species Thaleichthys pacificus. Next base: position 14,659,099 of record CM042856.1, on the reverse strand, counting down.
CATCCTGTCCTACTCATGGATCATTTGAAGGGGAAAGGTTAGCGTAACAAAGCCTCCAGCTAGCAGCCCAACCTCTTTCATATTTAGATAGAGCTAACAAGGTAGAGCTAGGCAGAGTTAAAACATGATCTACATGTCATCATGAACATTACAGTAATTAGGCTTATGTAGAAATATATTGGAAGTGAGTTTCGTTTTAATGTGATCCCCCTCATCCTTACTCTGACTGGTGTCTGGGTTAGTGTTTACATCAGATCACCTAGAGAGAGGAGCCTGAGATTCGGACACCATCTGGAGCTGTTGACATACCCCTCTGTAAACACCGTACTACACCAACGACAGGCGACCAGGGGAGGCCACAGAACAACAGGCCCATGGCTGACACAAGTAGCTCATGCAAGGCAAAAACCTGCCACACGTACCGGTGAGGAATGATACCAACTGTGAGATCCTGGAGATATACACGCGATATTCACCATTCCTACTGGTGTTGGTATCTAATAAGGCTGGGCTTCCAAAAGGATTTAGACACAGCATTTGTCTATTATGGCTATGTAGGTCCACATCTCATCATCAGGCAAGATGGGGAAACACAAGCTACATGGCCAGCTGGTGTGAGCCTCTTATTCCCATGATCCTCTCTCCAGGAAGCTCTGACAGTATCGGAACCACACCCTCTTCTTTTTTCCCAAACACTTGGCCCCGAAAAAAACACCACCTTCCCCAAATACCTCATCATCGCCAGCTCTCTCCCTAACAACACCAACCTCATCCCTCCATCCTCCTCTTCCCCTTTTCCATTCTCGTCCCCCCACTCCCCTCCACAAAACCCAAAGACAGGAAATCTACTCTTACAGCGATTACGCTCAAATTTGCCTCTGTCTGAAGGGAAGTCTCACAGTATTCAGGAGTCTCAGGCGTGTTTGGCTGTAATCCAATTCCTGCCAAGCTATCACCTTTCAGACCCGGCCCCTGAGTTATTACAGGGCGGCCCTTCACAGCTCTGCAAGCGCACCACGGCGTAGGGCCCAGCCTGCCTGCCGTTCCACAGCCAGACCCCCGAATTGCATGCTGGGGACTTCCGCCGCAGGTGTCAGAGTCTTTCTTCTCCCCCCTCCTCCCTCCCTCCCTCCCTCCCTCCCCTCCCTCCCTCCCTCCCTCCCTCCCTCCCTCCCTCCCTCCCTCCTCCTCCTGTCAATTCTTCTCTTCTTGACGAGTGCTGTAATTCCCTCCTCCCTCGCTCCTTCTCTCCCTCGCCCTGGGTTCTTCCACGCACAGGCACTTCCAGATTGTTCTCATTTAGTCTGGCGAGGTCAGGGCCCTCCTGTCCCACACAGACCAGAGCTACTCGCTCGCCCTCTCTCTCTCTCTCTTTCACTCTCGCTCTTTCGAATTCTTTCGCTCTCTCTTTCTCTCTGTCTTCTTCTCCTTCCTCCCTTCCATCTCTCTTCTGTCCATTTGTTATCTCTCTCTCTCTTTCTGTCTCTCTCCTCATTCTCTCTCTCTCTCTCTCTCTCTCTCTCGCTCTCCTCATTCTCTCTCTCTTTTCTTACTTCCCTCTCTGGGTTTTACAAGCCCAAGCAGCTGGCTCGCCCACAAATTCCCCTGGGCTGGTGGATAGTTAAAAAGATAAAGCCCAAGGTAGGTGACAGAAGGGAAAGTTGGAGGCTCAACACCAAAGGAACATTAGAGGGTTATGTCAATGGGGGGGTTGGGGGGGGGGAGGTTGGGGGGGGGGGAGGTAGGAAGGTTGTGTGAGAGAGAAGGAAAGAGCTTTGTTATTCTTAAATTGTGTGATTTAGTATGAACCATGCAAATGCAATACAGCAATTTATAGGTCAGCAATTGACAGCTGCCATCCTGTCAATTTTGTATTTGTTTACGTAGCTTATTATTCGCCTTTTCAGTAGTGAGAGTCTCCAGACAATCCATAGTTGGGGTGATAAATTTTGTTCTCTCTCTCTGTCTCTCTCTCTGTCTCTATCTCTCTCTCTGTCCCACACATGGAAGCAAACCTTCCTCTGAGGGAACAGCACAGTAGCTAGTGCTCCTGCTGTCTAGCTAACAGGGAGGCCATGTTGTTTGTGTTGTAACTGCTGCCTGTGAACCAGAGCACTGGTGCTAAAACATTCTTAAAATCACAGCCGTGATTGAATATTTACCTTACACTAATCCAGCCATGGTTTACTCCGTCCTTGCTCTCATAATAACGCAGGGAAGTAGACACGATCTAAACGGTTGTGGGGTGGGCGGTGGTGGTGGTGGTGGTGGGGGGGGGGGGGGGGTTGAGGAAGGGAGCCCCTCTCGCTCAACAGCACCTCATCTTGACCCTTTGTGAAAACCAGTAGACACATTGGAGGAAACCCGATCGGCAGCGAAAACAAGTATGAAGTCAGATCTTTATTTAAGGAGCCAGGCCACAGGTCTGTGATATCCAGGAGGAGGTGGGGAGGGGGGTGGGGGGGTTTGGTGAGGCTGTGCTCTCTGTCTGTCTCTCGCTGTCTCTCCCTTTTCCTCCCTCTCTCTCTTTCTCTCTCTCTCTCTCTCTTAGAGGTATTTTCTGAATGCTTGCCAGGAAAGTTTAATGGCTGTGGAATTTGGACAGGAAAAAAGCGCCTGGAAGTTTCAGAGGAAGCAGGGATTTGTGCCTCACGCAGGCAGGCAGCACCTCTGTTTGTGAGAGAGAGAGAGAGAGAGAGAGAAGAGAGAGAGAGAGAGAGAGAGGGGGGGGGGGGGGGGGGGGGAAGAGACAGATAGGAAGAGACACAGAGAGAGAGAGAGAGAGAGAGAGAGAGAGAGAGAGAGAGACGGGGAAGAGAGAGGGGAAGAGAGAGAGACGGAGAATGAAAGACAGGGAGGAAGAGCGTCAAACCTCTTTTCCAACGAGCAGTGCAAGCCCTTGGGGGACAGCCCTCAGACAGGCAGGCCACATTCAGCCAACCCCACACATGCCTGCGTACGCAAAGAACAATGCAAGCAGGGACTGCCAGACACGCACACAAAAATGCATGCTCACACACACACATGCACACACCCTTTACAAAAACACACCAATACGCATTTCAACGCACGCACATTCACATCATACAATGGAACTGATACTCCCTCACACACGCCACACACAAACACTCACAGACACCGTTTACGGTGCCGCTAAACGCTGATCAGTTTAAAAACCCATCTTAAGACCATCACCTGAAACCTCAGTCCAGCTGTTTCTCCGTCCCCTACCAGACAGCCAGGGGCAGGGCCTCTCTCTAGGTTCCCATGGCTGGGAGAGGAGACAGTGATGAGGGGCTGAGCAAAGTGGCCAGATGCCCTTCAGGCCTCCATATCACTCAAGGCCCGGTCTGCCTGTCTGTCCTGTTCCTACCCGTGGCTGTGGCCCTAAAGACTGGAGCCAGCTCCCAGCTCCCAGCCATGTCACCAGTATTGGCAGCACCTTCGCCTGCTCCCCATCCTTCACCCCACACCTCCTGCCAGGGCCCCAGACCCAGACCCATGACCGGGCAGAGGAGTAGAGAGGCAGACAGGACGGTGTAACTCCCCACCCCCCAACACACACACACACACACACGCACACGCACACTCATAGAACTATCCCTGGGAAGGCCCAAACAGTGGAGACCTCCATATCCATTACACCCCCCCCTGTCATGTTGGTCTTCACCACACACTACGCCAGGGGCCATTAGGGGATTCTTGCACACTCTGAGGACGTTAGACACCCCCCCCCCCCCCGCATCCCGTCCCGCCCCCCCACCCCTCGCGAACGCCCACGCGACAGGATGAGAACGGACGGGTACACATTCGCCCCTCATCACTCCAAGATGTTTTTCAAAGGAGGTGGGCCTGCTCTCTGAGGGGACTGAGAGCAGAGACCTCGAGACTCTCCTCAGTCAGTCAGCACATGAGACACGAGCACCAGCCTCGATATAAGTGACAAATTAAGAGATGAGAATATATCATGTACTATATATGTAATTATAGAAACATAAGTGGGTGGGTGTAGCTCCATGGTTAGAGAATTTGACTGCAGATCATAATGTTGCAGGTCCAAATACCCACCGCTTTGGATAAAAGAATGCATCAAACGAAGAACCTTTAAACTTTTGTTGTTTGAAAAAAAGTTTCAAAAGGATTCAAAATATTTTGGGAAAAAAAACGTTTAAAAAAAAATTCTACAGACGTTTTTGATATTTTCTAAAGAAACTCGCGCAATCATTGTATGTGTCAGTACTGTCACTGTCTGAAGATGTGGTCATGTGACCGGTTATTCGCGCCATAAGTAGCTAGGGAAAACCATCTTGCTCTTCGAGTTTTATCCACTCCTAAAACGTTCGGATATTGAATGGCATTGATTGCTCTACAGGACGTATGATCATCATTTGATACCCCTCTTTTTTTAATTTCAGGTTTATTGCTTTAATAATATATCAGTCTCACCACATTATTAGCTCAACAGCGCAAATACTGGGTAAACAAAGCAGACGAATTATTAGCTAACTGCTTGGACAGTAGGCTACTGCAGCTGGCTATAGATCCGGTGCTTTGGAGAACTGGAAATCAGCTACACAAAGAGCACATCCTAGCTGGCATAAATGTACAATTTTCCACAACTGGAGAATCCGGCTGTGCCCCGTTTTGCTCCTAGCTTCAGACCTGACCCCCGGACCGGTAAGTAACTTGTACTACAAGTTGTTGACTAGCTAAGCTAGAGCTAACTACTCCTGCTGTGTGGGATTGCTAGAGCTAACAAGCTACTGAACAGAGTACCGTTCTAGATAAACGCGCGCAGGTTTGTGACGTTTGAGACAGTAGGTAGCTATTTAGCTACCGTTAGCTAAAACACCTCTGAAACACACCTCCCTGGAGCAGTAGATGTACGTGAGCAGAGTCCTACTGCTGTGTGTGGGCCTGCTGAACGACGCAGAGCTGCACGAGCTACGTGCAGGTGACTCAGCACTACTGTCCCCGCCAGCCAAATCAGTACAGGATGAACACTGAATATCAAGAGTTGCTAACAAATGTTTTTATTGAATAAATCCCTCTGAAAGTGTGCTTGTTGTTTGAAAACATGCTGAACCTCATTGAAGGTAGCTCTAAACTGTTTTCCCTCCTTCACATAATTGAGTTATGTCCCTCCTCTCCTTTTATCAGCATAATGATACACATTTGTTATTGTGACCCCTCTCCTGCCAGAGCTGCTGCAGTGCATGCTGGGAGGCATGCAGAGCCACCTGGACTGCAGTGTGGTGGGCGTGAGGCGCATGGGCATGGTGGTGGGAGAGTGTCTGAGCTCACGGATGGATTCAGGCGGATACCAAGCTCAAGTTTGAGGTACAAATGAGACCCTATACAATAGCCACGAGTCAGCTGTGTGACAGTCCAACAGGTTGCCTGTCTGATTTGTGAATGTGAAGTGTGGTGAGGTGCCCCCAGCAGCACTAGTGGGGGGTGTGAGGTTCAACACGTTGCCCCGGAGAAACACAAACACAGCAGAAGAGGAAATGCCTATGAACAAATGGGCCTAAAGAGTGAAGAGGCCGCAGTATACAGGGACCTTATCACCCCACCTGTGACAGGAGGAGGATAGCAGGTCTGAGGGCCGTTTCGTTTAGTTCCAGGCTGTTACTGGGTCAAAGCCCCCTGCAGGGCACAGGCATAAGAAACAAACTTTTGGCACCACACTTCCTAACACGCCCTAAACAAACAAACTCGATTTAGTGAACTACAGTGTACACAAATGTCTCGAGACAAATAAGGGAGTAAACAAACATTGGTCCGGTGGTATATGATACAGTTATTCAAGATGTGGCATTTCAAGACATCATTAGACATGGAACATATGGTTCATTGTAGTAGTTGTTTTCTACCCACAAGTAAATGTCTACTGAGTGTGTGTTTTTTTATTAGCCAGACTGTCAGTGTTCAGTATTCAAGAGATCAATCTACTTGGCCCTGCCAAGGGAAAATCTTTAAAAAAATAGTCTGGATTTACTCTGCATTCCTAATCTTAAATTCAATATTCCTTTCCATAAATGGAAGACTTTTCACCTATCTAGCAGGAATTTTTGTAAACAATCCTGTCCAATTAAGTTGACTTAAAATTATTCATACTTTTTGGAACATTATGAAAGCAAGTCCTGCACGGTGTTATGTGTCACACCCAGGTTTGACTGACTGCAGTAGGCTGTGTGATTAAATGGTGCCCACATTTACATCGTGTTCTGCTCAGAAAACAAACTATACAAACTATAGGAGACAGAGTATATATAGAGAGCTGGGCTGTGCAAGAGTGGGCCAGGCTAGGCAGGACTGGGCCGGGCAAGTCTGGGCTAGGAAATGCTAGGCTAGGCAAGGCTAATGTAGGCTAGGTTTGTCTGGGTCAGCCTCAGTGATGCGGGCTGGCCAGGGCCGGGGCCAGGGCCAGGCCAGGGTGGAACAACGCTGGGCCTGTTTACTCAGCTGTGGGGCTCCCCAGGTCCAGGGGAAAGAGGATGTGTTCAGGGCCTCATTAATCATGGCCGCTTCGAAGGAGATAAACAGGCCCGGCCCAGCGGGGATGCTGCTGAAGGATGGGGGGATGGGTGGGAGGCGTGGTGGGAGGAGGGGGGGGGAGGGAGGGGGGGAGGAGGAGGGGTTGGAGTGGTGCACCAATACTGGTGGAGACGCCAAAACACTTGCTGTCCGGTCCCACATCTGCACGGTCGCACGCGCTCGTAAATCAGCATTCCTGCCCAGGACAAACACACTGGCGGAGCAGCGCATGTAAACCTGAAACCGTCCTCTTCAAACGTTGCACTCGTACTGCGTCTCTTATGATGACTGGAATTCTTCTGAACTTCCAATTTCAGGTACTCCATTTCAACCGAAGGAGGCAAACGCACGATAGCTCGGCCATCACCTGACTGATTCTCAGTTATATTATCAAACACACCAGCTGATGTAAGATAAGACGAGCCTTTAGCAATTCCCAGGCGGGTCAAATGTAGCCAGATTCTGCCCTCACTCCATCTATCCACCTATTCATCAGTCATCCATGTGATACGATACAAACTGTCCATGAGTCAACACAAAACGGGACACCTCCTAAAATCTACCTCTGTACAAACCATGGGTGTATTTGACAGGGATCAGAATTCCTCTCCTGCTCAGATGGTGTTGCGGGCTTTGGAGACTCCATCCTTTACTGTGACTAAGCCTGGAGTGTTCAGGTTATTGATGGAATCAAATGTAGCCTTCAAAAATGTTCCAGGCCTCGGTGAACAGCCGGGATGAAATACAGAATCTGTCATCTGGACGAAACAGCGGGCCAGCACCGTGTTATTCTACACCGCTAGACCCAGAGCCCTCTCCTGGAGGAAGAGAGGGGGAGAGAGAGAAAGAGAGAGGGCTCGGGGTTACTGAAACCTGGGGGTTCAGCTCCAAGAAGGCTTCCATTATTACCTGTCAGCCCTGCACCCTTCCAGACCTCTCCAACAGCCTGTGTGTTTCAGACCAGGCAACGTGTCATTCATCTTCCTGCACCACATCTCCTCAGCAGGAGCAGAGGAAGAGAATAGAGGGGGGGCGGAGGGCAGGTAAAGAGACATGACAAACGCAATAAGAGAAATGTTTATTTCATTGCCCCCTCTAAATGTGGTTTAAGATATTGTATTACTCTGTTTATGTAAGCTTATTTCTTAATCACGGTGTGTATGTGCGCCCGTGTGTGTTTGTGTACACTGAGCTAATTGGTTCTGATAGCCTTGGAAAACTGACATCATGACTGGCCTCTCTGGATTTCCACCGCCAGTCAAACTGGTGAAAGATTGAAATCCAGCCGCGTGTTGCGGTGAGTGCAGAGGCACCGTGCCTGAGTGTGACTGGTGCGCTGGTCCTCTTCGTAAGACCAGGCAGCAGCTCAGAGCTACTGTACATCATGTCTGAACGTGCATCAAGGTCGGCCAAACCTGCCACCACAGGTGTCACTTCAGATACATGTGATAGTGTCAAGTCCTCTTGCCGCCTCTTCCTGCTTTTGAAGCCTACATACAGTTAACGCTGGTACAATCAGGCAGTGATTCACTGAAGCATAATCGAAACCATCTTACTGTACTTTTTGTTTGAAGTGCATCCTTACTGTCAGGAAACAGAACTGGATAATTCATTAATATACGTACAGCTGTTACTGGATAGGTCGACCGCAGATTTTTTGTTTGTTAGAACATGTCTGCCATCTAGTGTGCATATAGAGTTTGATGCTCACGACAGAAAAACAGTGACTTCAATTAAAAGCAACGGTTTTCATCTGTAATCATCTAAATGTGCTTCTCTGAATCGTCTTAACACTTTTTCTGTAGTGTTGTATTTTCTTGTTTTCTGTAATAGTACAATTATCTGCTAATATTTTAGAGAAACAGCTTCAGTGTTTTTAGAAATTGGTTCTTTAAGTGGCCACATGGTGGTGTCTTTGACAACCAAATAAACCCTTGGGGAGGATTTAAGTTAAGGAAAGACAAATGGTATTTCGCAAGTGCTGATCATAAAAGAAAAACTGTCGATACTGTAGAAGTCTTCAAATGAACAGGTAGATTGATGTGAACATTTCCAATCCCTTATGACAGTTGTGCACACTTCTGACTTGCATAGTACCTGCCTGCACTTCAAACATGACTTCTAATAGTTCTTAATATGTATGTCATGTGACTTCTCACTCGGCCCACCAAAGTATTTACCTTCAACAAACACCCATCCAGGTTTTTATTAAACCTACGTCATGTTGCTGAGTGAAACCTTCCATAAAGCTTATCTGCTCCTCTCAGCTGACTAACTGAACCATCTGTTATTAGTTACATCCTCGGACGTGGTCACATACTAGAACGGAGAGACAAACATTCAGATTGATAGCTAGCCTGGGAGTAGATACTAGACTATATTGATTTATCCGTGTGTATTTCACTTATCGTTTCCTCTCGAACGCGGTCCTTTATTGTGACCTGGCCGTGCCACACTGTCTCTTTTATGCTGGGCGATGGACGTGTCATGTGATTTACAGTAAGAGCATCCTACTAACCGCGTTTATAACAAAGACGATGCACGTGCGTTTAATCATCACGAGTTTCCTTTTGGTTTCAAAGGGTCTGGCCTCATGTGACATGATTTGTTTCTGTCTCGTTGAGTCACATTCGGAGGGATATAAGCCAGAGGCCCTGTTAGATATTTCGTTTTCTTTTTTTTTTACTGCTAAGGTTGCTATATCATTTCAAACCCCTTAGCATTCTGAATTGAGAAGAATTACAATGCAAACCAAGAAAAGTTACAGTGGGTGTCTGAAACACATCCTACTTACAGTGACAGGGAAAGGGCTTCCAAAACAGGTCGTCTTCAGTGCTGCTTGAATACGACGGAGCACGAATGACCTCCTTAAAGCTGCACATGATTATGCAATGGCATGTGTAACAGGATAGCATAGGGAAAATGTGTTCATTGGCCAGACTCCACCCATATCAGTGCACTGGGTGTCTCATGGTAGCATGGTCTGCCCCAGGCCACCAGCAGGGCTCTTCAGACGCAGAGTCCTCAAGAGGGCCCTGATCGAAATACTCTTGGCAGTCAGGGAGGATGGGGGGGCTTGGATAGGAGGAGGGTTCGAGGACACACTTTAATCCCTTACCCTCTCTGGCAGGCCACTTGGATGAGTCCTCTTTCAACCCCATGCAGCAGCCAGGGTGGGAGACTCATGTGGTGGTATCTCTGATATCTGTGATCTTAATCAAGCACCCATGAGAAGGTTAAAGGACACATGATATACGCACACTTAAAGCTCAGGGTGATAGCCTTTCATGAGTGTCTGACTGGAATGCGTGGGAACAAGTCACAGCAAAACAACAGCATGACAAATCGTGGGAGCGCAGGTACTGTACCGACCGGGCTGTCAATCGCTTCTCAGAAAATATTGGGGAGCAGTGTTGCATGTGGATGACGTGAGGAGATAGGCGATAACAAATAGTGACTCTTTTATGCAATTTTCATGAGTGAATGAAGAGGAAAAACTTTCCATCTTTCGTCACATACTGTTTTTTTCCCCCTGGTTCGGTCTGCCTGCATTCCTTTCGTGGTGTTCACAGTCAGGTGATTACTGGCTATCATTTCCTCTGCTGTGGAGCCTATTTTCTGGGTCAGTGGGCTCCACCAAAGGAGTGATTGAGTCTTAAAGGGGGCTCCTTCAAGCATGCAGCCTCTCCCCTTGTTCCACAGACAAAAGGCCCAACACACCGGTACAACAACAGCGCCCCTACCAACATCCGGCAAACATTACGTCAATGTCGGGTGCGCGTGTTTTACTAAGTAGCGTTGGACAGGGTCAGAATCAGGTAATGTGTTTTACAAAGTAGTGTTGGACAGGGTCAGAGTCAGGTAATGTGTTTTACAAAGTAGTGTTGGACAGGGTCAGAGTCAGGTAATGTAGGGGATATATCATCTCTGTGTCTTCTCTTTATGACCGCTATCTCTTCCTATCTGTGATCATCAGTGTCATGGATGGAGGTGCTTTCCGGTGGTTTCCGCTCACCTGCTTCTCTTACTCTCTCTCCCTTTCTCTCTCTCTCTCTTTCTCTCTCTCTCTCTCTCTCTGTCTCTCTGGCCCTGCTCGTGCTGGTGTCAAGGCAGGAGAAGCAGAGGAGAGCGGAGAGGAAGGGAGGAATCCATTGCTCCCTGTGTAACGAGATTCCCAGCTAATCAGTGACTTTCCTGCCTTATCTCTGCCATCAGAACACTCAGGAGGCTGTGTAACCCAGGACGGGCTGATGTCATGGTGGGATGGCTACGGTGGTAGAGGGAGGGTGTGTGTGTGTTGGTGTTTGTGAGAGATTTGAGTGTGCGTGAGATTTGTGTGTCTGTGCATGAGTGAAATTTAAGTGTGCATGATGTCTGTGTGTGTGTGTGTCATCATGTCACTCAGTGAAGCAGAGAGGTTATAGTGAGTAAACCACATATGACTAACTGCTGGTCTCTAGACGATAAAGACATACGGGCCTTGGTTGAGTGCAAATGTGTATGCACGCTTTGTGTGTGTGAGTCTGCAATTGTGTATTCTGTCCAGGGGCGGGGATAAGGAATTGTTGTGCTGAAATGAGGGTGAGAAAACATTAGCCGGCCCGCGCTGCTCTTGTCTAATGCTCCAGAGCGAAGAGGACCCACAACATCTCCCTGATTGCCAAAGGTGTCCCTTACACTGCCCCACTCTGCAGTCAATGGAAAAATGATCTCACTCCTTCAAACGCCACTGACTTCATCCCCTGACGTGAGGCAGACTACTGACATCAGTGCCGCCATACCTGAACACAGCAAACAGAGGCTGCATGAGGAGGGAGAGGCTGTGCGACTGAGGCCAGGCCCAGTTCTGAATGCTCTATTATTCTCTATGGGTTATGTCATGCTGAGGACTCCACAAACCAGGTGCGAACATGAGGCTTTAGGCACAACAACAATGTGATGTAACGTCATTAATTATTTAAAAGAAGCTAATTTAACGGTGACGTACTGTGTGTGCACAACAAAGTCAAAGGATCCTGTGCTGGAATTAAACCTACAACTTTGTGCTCAAGTCACATCGATGTAGAAGTAACAGATAAATGTCGTCAAAACATTCAGCTCCCTTTCTTTGAATAAAACTAACAAATACCAAACCCACTACTATAATTCAAATACTTGGGTTAAAACATCACTTCAAAACATTCACGGAAGTCCAAGCCTGAGCACCAGTGAAGCGGGGTTAAACACCACTTGCTGTGAGCGAGAGGCCACCTTGTTCTCTCAGAGGACACTATTCATTAAGTAGACACCATATTAACCCCGTGCCATTCCCACCCCTGGGTACCATCACCTGTGTTAACAGCTCTAAGCCATGTCCGCACCATTCCTGATCTGCCAGTGTGCCGCATGCCACTCTCATCACAAAGGCCATCCGTGGACATCCCAGGCCGTGTGGATGTCCAGATGGCCCCGTTAGGATCTGGTGCCAGGGGTATGCAGCCCTTCCCCTGGCCACCCACTTCAAAGAGGGAGAAGGAGTGCCAGGCATTCTTTATATGTGGCCTATAAGTGTGGAGTCAGGTGGCTGAGCGGTGAGGGAGTCGGGCTAGTAATCTGAAGGTTGCCAGTTCGATTCCCGGCCGAGTCAAATGATGTTGTGTCCTTGGGCAAGGCACTTCACCCTACTTGCCTCGGGGGGAATGTCCCTGTACTTACTGTAAGTCGCTCTGGATAAGAGCGTCTGCTAAATGACTAAATGTAATGTAAATGTATAAGGTAGAATTGACAGGTGTGAAAGGTCACCTTAATCTGTAGGGTGTGTGTGTGCATTGCTGGCAGGTTCTTAGAAAGATCAGACGGGTGTATATGTATGGTATATGCAGTCAAACCTAGATAAACCATGTCAACGTAGCGGTAAATTTTTATATTGACATGGGAAGCTTACTATGAACCCTATCAGAGTATATATATAAGTATAGGAGTTACTTACTAAATATGGTCATTCAAACCTCACAACTATTGCTGATTGAGATCCACTTTAAGTGAGGAACTACTATACTACTATAAATATATGTGTATATAGAGAGAGGGAGAGAGAGAGAGATGGATATGCTATATGATATTTGATATCTGATCTGGATGTGAGACATGTTTGGTTTCGGTAAATCTGCGGTGGAGCTAAGTGACCTTGTCTTATCAGGTCGCCCCAACACCGGACAAACTCCAACTAAACACACCGCCCACTTGTGTTCGGTTCCAAACAAGCCCGCTGTGTTGTTCTGATGGAAGATCTGGGGGCATTGTATACACCTCAGAGTTTACATGGATTACAATCTAATTACAACATGGAATCTGGCTAAATTGGAAAGGCTCTCTTGTGAAAACAAAGCAATATGGTTCAACAAAAACATGAAAACCCCAAAACGTCCTTTGAGAAGTAAGGAGTTATTGGCGTAGCTTTGAACTCCAATGCAACACTCCATGTTGGAGTGGATTAATTCCAAGTGTTCCACATTCATACTAAACATCCTTCGATGTGTGTGCCAAACACTGCTATCATCCATGTGTGCCCTTTGATATGACTGAGACAGTTGTGATGAAGTGCAGCCCTTGCCCCAAGGCCAACCCCATTGGTTTTCCCCTGGCTTCAATGATACAGCTGGATCCTTATAGCTGACGCACATGGGATTTTCGTTTTGTCCCCAAATTAGCATGGAAATGAAGTGGAAAACAGGGTATAAATGGATATGTCCGCGAGCCTGACGCAGAAACAATAGAGGGTTTACACAAAACCCCTCCTGTCAGCAACAAGACAGCAACAAGGCTTCTCTGTTCCTCCTTGTTGGAGTGATCCTGTTTTCAGCACCAAACACCAACTCCACAGCAGCTCTCGATCTCCCCATGTACCGCTGCCTGGAGGAGCCAGAGCAGCAGCCTACTTGTGAATCAGGGAAGGTGGGGGAAGGAGGGGAGGCAGGGAGGGGAGGCAGGCAGGCAGGGGAGGCAGGGAAGGGAGGCAGGGAGGGGAGGCAGGCAGGGGAGGCAGGGAGGGGAGGCAGGCAGGGGAGGCAGGGAAGGGAGGCAGGGAGGGGAGGCAGGCAGGGGAGGCAGGGAGGGGAGGCAGGCAGGGGAGGCAGGGAGGGGAGGCAGGGAGGGGAGGCAGGGAGGGGAGGCAGGCAGGGGAGGCAGGCAGGGGAGGCAGGGAGGGGAGGCAGGGAGGGGAGGCAGGCAGGGGAGGCAGGCAGGGGAGGCAGGCAGGGGAGGCAGGGAGGGGAGGCAGGCAGGGGAGGCAGGGAGGGGAGGCAGGGAGGGGAGGCAGGGAGGGGAGGCAGGGAGGGTTTGCTTTGTGGCTATCTAAGGCTTCAGCTGTGCCAGTACAGCTGTGTGGGGTTTTCTCTCCCAGCATCAGAAACCACTGAAAAGCACCCCCCGTAAACGCAAGCTCTTTTGTGTTCACCTGATTGATCTTTCACTGGACTGAGCAGGCCAGACAGGCTGACTTTGGTGTGGAATAGTCGGCGGACAAACAAGCGAGCCATGTGTGTGTGTTTGTGTGTGCGTGTCTGGGAGCCAGGACCTTGCAGGTGCTAGGGGCACACTTGGGTTGGCGCGCTAGACCTTCTCAGATGCCAACAGTGACATTTCCTGCCTGTGCCTTCACACAAGCAGGCATCCCAGCAACGGTGCAATGTCCTGAGGGAATGAATAGCAGGGCTCTGGTTCCTACAGAGCATACACACGGGCAGAGAGAGAGAGAGAGAGAGCACCCACTGAATGCACAGACGCCCATGTCAAATCATTCACCAAAGCACAAACACGCGCGAGTATCAACGCGAGGCAACGCGTAGCCATGTACGCACGCTGGCACCCACACACACTGTACCGGCCTCTCATTTCAACTGACACACACAGAGACACAGACTCTGGGGTTGGGATTTTATGTTTGATATATTTTCACGTAATGCCTCTTTTTTTTGAGGTTGTATAGCCTTTTTTCACTCTGGCAGGAGTGAAAAAATTGAATGGAAACTGCCAATGAAACTAGCCTTTTGGCTATAATTGGGTGCATTTACATTTTAATGTTCATGAATGTACACTGTCCCTCTTGATCAAATAAATAAATGGATTGATTGACAAGCGGTCTCCTCTGTTGCTCATCTGTTGCCGTGGAGGAGGCTGTTGCCGGGGTTGTCTGGGCTCAGTGTGAACCTCTCTGCCAGGCATTCCACAGAAGAGGCGGTGGGAAAATCACTTTATGCGTCGTGGTCTAAAAGCAGCAGACAGTGACAATCCCAGGCACAAGCCCCGAGCCAGGGCACATCGTTCAGTCGCTACGCCACACTGTGACTTACAGCCTGTTCATGCCGGCCAAAGTGCGTTGCAAATCATCTTGGCTACCATCTGTGTTGGGGTCAAATATGTTGGCTATTCAGGTGTGCTCATAACAGAACAAGTGTCTGTCAGTTTAAAGATGGCGAGACACAGAGCAGTTGTAAACAGTGGAACTGTTCCCAAGGGTGGGGTTTCAAAACAGTAACCCAACTGTATACTGCAGCATGTAAAGGTCTTCGTTTTTGCACATTCATATTTAGTTTCTTGTTTGTTGTAAGCATGGCTTTGCTTTGTCTAAGGTTATTTCCAGGTAATCGTTGTTTGCTTTCCAGGAGGATGGCGGAAGAGTCTTGGTGGATTCAAATCCGGCATGTTGCATTTTCCTCAGGCAGGACACAGGGCAGCCCAGAATCAGGAGTCTCATTTGGCAGCCTGGTACAAAAAGGATGTGAGATGAATTGGTAGCCAAACGTGCAGGAACAATTTTTTTTGTATTCCACTGGAAAATGTTGTGTCTGGAGACACTCAGAGACAAAAAGTCTCACAAAAAAAACACAAAAGTCACACACACACACACTTCATCTCTCTCATACACACACACACACACGCTCCATCTTTCTCTCACACACATTCAGTCTGGTTTCACATGAGCGCTGTTTGCACTGGCAATCATCTTCCAGTTCACATGGCACATGAGAGCAAGGGTCCCTTCCTCGAGCGGCCGTCCCCACTCCAAACAAGCACGGCTCCCTGTCTTGTCTGGCCCAGGCCCCCTGCCTGAGAGCATGTCCTGTTTGTTTAAATGGCCCACACTACCCCACCTCCCTCCACCCCTATGGATGAGCTGTATGGGTCACACCACTAGATTTCAGCCCATGGTAGATTAATGGATAAAACATAACTGGAATCCCATTTGAAAAGCGTAATTTTGCAGTTCATCTGGTGGCTTCGCCCTGAGATTCAGTCAATGTTTGATGTTACTGATTCAGATATAACTGTAAGGATAATTTTCCTGGAGTCATGATTAAAGGAACACGTTGTCCATTGAATTGTAATCAAAGGGGATATTTATTATATTATGAAGGGGGGATAGAAGATTGCCCCTGGTGTTTTTGCAAGCACACAGTGCTTGGTTCTGCAGTGGTCTGGCTTTGTTTGGCCTGACATAGCTTAGCCCTGGAATTGGAGGGACTAAAACACCTCCATTATCCAAGCTGGCTTTTGAATACAATTCAAAACAAAAAATGTGGACAAATGTGTGAAGGAAAGAGAGGGGGTTTGTTTCAGTTGAGAGAAACAGTGTTTGACCCAGTCGGAAAAGTAAGCTAGAGTTCTGAGATTTATTTTTTTGTGGAAAACATTTCAGTAGACCAGGCTAAACTCAAGATTCGATAAAAAAAAAAATGAAGCATATTAAAGGGAGTTTTGCCATAATCCTGTTTGGGTGTATATATCTATACTTTTCCAGGAAGTGAGGCCCTGACTGGGACGTCCTTGTGTTGTCAGAAAGATGTTGGACTTTATCAGTCACCATCTGCCTTATCAGAAGCAGGGAGAAGAGGAAGGCTTGTTCACTGGTGGAGCTTCAGAGAGAGGAAGGGGGGGAGGGGGGGGACAGAGGTGTTGTGGACGAGCCTTCCACACCTTACCATCCCCCCACCCTTAGACAGATATCACTGTCCTCTCTCTCTTTGTTCTTTCTCTCTCTCTCCCTCTTTCTTTCTTTCTTTGATCCTCACTTATTCTTTGACTGGATCTTGTGTATATTTTCTCCTTATAAATATTATTTCTCTCTCTCTCTCCCTCTCTTTCTCTTTTACTTTACATATATCTCCATTCAGCCCTGTGCCTTGCTAACCAGCTATATCTGGCCACAACTATAGGACAGAACACATTCACGAGTAGCATTTCACCCTGTGAACACGGCTCACTTTGATCAATAAGCACTCTCAATCTAGCAGGCCCCTTTCTACTGCCTCCCACACCATGCTTTCTCTCTCTCTTTCTCTCTCTCTCTCTCTCTCTCTCTCTCTCTAAGTTCTCTGTAGTATGCTGACACAGCTCTCAGAGTAAGACAGTTGAAGATGGGTGCTGTTGGATGTGTTTGAGATGAAGCACCATAGATCCACGTTGAATATTGTGCAACCCCAATTTGATTAAGAGCTTAAAAGCTTGCCTTAGCTGCAGGAAGTGCCACAGACAGTGCTGCCACACTTGAGTCCATTTCAGAATCAGTGTCTTTATCTGGTGAATGCTTTTTTTCTAACACAATTGCTTATTCATTTTGGTGATAACGCAAAAATGACCATTGTGCTCATTAAATGAAAATTTGACAATCATGCAGAGAGAGATTGTGTTTGTATTCAAGTCCCAAAAGAGTTGTTGTGAAGCAGCTGGCACTTAAAGGAAGGGACACGCCCTAGATGCCTTGGTAAACACACACCCGGATGTCTAGTGGAAAAATCATACCTTATCAACACGTTGCAAAAACACGTTGAACGTGTGAGGGGGAGATTGGAGAAAGTGATCCAGTTTTCCTTTGGCTGAAATATAAACCTAAAAAAAGTATTTGTCACATGAAATCAGAGGCTGAAGTAGATTATATTCCCTCAGTGTGGAAGATGATACCTGGATGTGATTGATAAACATTTAAAGTGTTTTGAATGTGTATTTTCTCTGTTGTTTTACCACGATTTCAGTCATCAAGCAAAGTAGCAAACCTCCCTAGTTAGAAATCACATGAAACATGTCGTCAGCCATTGCTAAAAGAGGGGAAAGGTAATAAAGTAAACACACTTCTTTGAGTATGTCTGGTCTGGAGCAGGAAAACAAGTCTGGACATTCATGCTAGGGCAGGTTTTTATGAATGGATGTTTTTTCTACCACCCCCACCCCCACCTCTCTCAGTCTCCCTTTTTGTGAATGAAAAACAACTGGAAATCTAGAATAAAGCTCACAGAGACTCAAGCTCTTATTGGGGCTTCTTTTCAAACCCCACCCACGGTTGCTAGGGACCCAGACAGTCTCGCACCTGATTGGTTGAAAGGCGAAACCGAGATTTCAGTCATAAGACAGGTCATTCATTAGGACAAAGGCAGAAATTCGAGCTCTTGAAAGAGGAAATCCACCAATCACAAACTTCTCTGGCCGAGCTTGTGGCAGAGAGCAAGAGAGACAATCCTGCTTTTAGAAATAACACAGCAAGTCTGGTAAAACACGGATATCGTCTTAATTCAGTGATATCATATGTCTTTGCTCATGATGTTTGGACATATTTAACTTTTCTTAAAATTACTCATAACATGCCATACAAGATAGGCTTAACAGTTATTTTGTCGCAGTCCCTCAGACAGTTGAGACGAAACATCTGTTTCTTTTCATCGTCTCCACACTTCCACTTCCTCTTGGAGCGTTGAGGTTAATAAAGTTTTTTCAGTTAGTCTATTTCATCATGTTTTGACCTTAGTTTAAAAAAATTAATTAACTTACTAATATGTTAGGCTACTGTAGCCTAATTTATTTTAAAAAGTACTTCGACTTTTGACTATGAAAAAGCATAGTCTACTTCAAACATTTTCAAACCATCGATAAAACTTTAGCCTACTTTAAGCGAAAGAAAAGTGCATGTGTTTAGAGGGACAGGAACAATATAGGTTACAAAAAAAGTGTAGTAGGCTATTTCTGAAGGCTGTATGCAGTGGTAGAGGTGGCAGAAGCCTGCGGGGTAATAGCTCGCCATCGCTTCCCTTCTGCATTTTTTGTGAATGGAGCTCATTATGTATGCAGCTTTCTCGCAGCCCCATTCACAACTATCGCTACCCTTGCCTTGTCCCTCTCCCCTCTCTCCCTGCAGGCTGCGTGGATTTCATTCAACTCAGCCTAAATGACCACAAACGGTTAACGGATGGATTATAAGATGGATGGATATCTGGACCAGCAAGTGCCTTACACCTTAGCAAATGTACGTATGGATAAAGCTACGTAATTTTAAAATGCTTTGCACTCTTTTATGGCTTGGCTACCGGGCTTTCTCTTTCGATCGCTCTTGCATGAATTTTGTTGAACTGTGTGCGCGATGAGAAGTATTTTCAGTTAGATCCACAACTACTTAAAGAGTCTCACGCAATGTGACGCTAACTAAAGTATTGTAAAGTTTATATTATACAGCAATTATCAACTCTTTAGGCCAGTAGACAACACGTTGGTCGAACACGATGACAGTATGACCAAATGGTAACTACAATTGGAGGGTGCAAATAGAAGCGCTCTGTTTTTCAGCAGTGCCGCTTGCTCTTCAGGGAAAGAAGCTTCGTTGTTGTGTTGTGTGTAGCCTAATGTGTGCACTCACTTTGTCATTTTTCCAAAGTGGTTTTTAATAATTTACCTAAGTTGAGGTATGATTAAAAAAAACACACTAAAGGAGACTAAGGATAATATTACCTATTGATAGAGATACAATACAACCTTTTCAACAATCAATTGCATTGTAGTAATACTAGGCTGTAAGTGATTAAGTCCTATAGCCTACTGAAAGTGTCTGAATGTGTTTTGTTTTGAAAGGTTGTTGTTTGTTCCAACCTGTGCAATATTTCTGATGTTTTGTAGAAGTCGCAAGGAAATGGGCCCCTAAATAGACTGTTGATGGCGGCAAAAAGGAAATACATGGACACGGAATTGCCCCCTCAGGAATCTGAAGGTGAAGTAGAAACTTCAAGTCCCTTTATATGACATTGGTTTAGCCAAATAAGTCCATTCCAACAGCAGATTCAAAACTATTTTTAATTGCTAAGAAAATCACATTATGTCCAAACTTGAGGTAACCTACATATTTAACCACAGGCAATTTAACCACTCTTGTATTCATGACATTTTCTCTTTTTTTCCAGACCTCTTTCAGGATTTAAGCCAACTCCAGGAGACCTGGCTCACAGAAGGTGAGACTCAAAGCATCAATTTAATGTCTATTAGAAAGACGCTGTTGGCTTCACAACACATATGTTTCAATGTTAAAACGCACAATAGCAGCAACATTAAAGGACCAGGCTTGGTCTTTGATTTAATCAACAAAAGTAAATGTAAGTTTTGCTTCAGGCAGTATAGTTGTGATGCATACTTAGATGTGACACTTGAATGGGTTACTAAGTATCTACGAGTGAGAACATATGTGTTTGCTTAGGTCGGATATTCTTGTATCATACTGAGTGGTAAAAAAAATCGAAGAAATGCAATTGGCCTCGACCATACTGATTCATTTGGCTTATCCTGTTTGCCAATGCATCAGCTGCCAGGTTTTGTCAAGAGCATGTTTCAGTGTATGGACTGGGTGGAGCACAGAGGCACTCGGAGTATGAAGACCTTCACCGTTTAGGGAGTCGAGTTAGCAGTAAAAAGATGTGTGGGGAGTAGTGCGCACTGATGCAACACACATGGTCGTTAACGACGTCGACAGTGAACACAGACGGGACATTATTAGCTAAAAACATGTCCTATTTTGGCCATGGTTGCATGTCGACGGCATGCCAGTAAGCACAGCCAAAGCAAACAAACACAACGTTAGGCTTGTGCCACTCAGAGCACATAGCGATGACATGAACCCTGAAGCAATTGTCAGCTTGTAGAGTTTAGGAGTACAGTGTTGATGTGCGCTTCGATGGACCAGTTTTGTCAGAGTGAGACAACAACAAGGTATCAGTCAATGTTTGTTAAACTTGTAGCCTAGAAGTGGGGGATGAAAAGATTTTATTCACAAAATGTCAACTTTCTATTATGAATCAGTCGACCGCTTAAATGTAGTATAAACACAGTGAGAAACATTAACTTTCTAATTCATGGAACAAAATCTTTACAAAACCTAAAAGTTGAATCTAATGAATCACAGTTTTTTTTTTTTTTTGCTGTCAAAGAACCATTGACACGCAGTATGGTTATCTCTTGTGGTAGGCATGGATTGATTTCACATTTCAACCAGACATAGACACTGCTAATCTTCAGTTCTCATAGTCGATGTTTAAAGCGACATCCGTTTTATTGGCAGTGAGTCATTCAAGAACAAATCCATAACCAGATCCTCAAGGAAGATGTGTATTATCAAAAACAAACTAATATAGTAAAATGGAAGTTGACTTGTGTGAGTTGGAGCTGAGCTTGTTGTTTAAACAGGTCTAGATAGCATTTATGATAGCCAGAAAACAATGCTACCTATACCATGTGCTCCTTACCTATTCTCATGCGGTGTCTAACCTCACAGTTCACACCATGGCTAAACAAAAGCCAAAGCCAATAAAACAGCAACAGTGAGGCCCACTTCAAAGTCTTTGATAGGCATTTATTTGTATTCAGGCAATCTCAAAGATAAGGTGTAAAAAAAAAATTCTTAGGCAGTGTGCTGCATTAGCAAATTAGGTAGAAGACAGTCGGTGTGTCATAGAGCAAATAAACTGCTAAGTTCAAAGTTGATTTTCCAGTGAGTTATTTCAGATGAAACAGTATGCTTGTCTTTAGCTTTTCTGCTGAAACCTCTCCTTTCCTGTTGCATTAATTAAAGACCTTATCATGACTGATTGTGGTTGCAAGGGATTCACCCGCATTGTAAAAAAACGGGTAGCTGCAGGGAGTTAACAGAGAACGGAAGAGAGAGGGAGAGAGGACAGGAAAAGTTCTCTATGGCTCGAGTTCAGGAGCTTGTCACGTCTTGTCACTGGTCTTTACGTTTATATGAGTGAGAGCCCCCTGGCTCCGCCCAGGATCTACCATTGAGAAAAAAAAAGTCATTCAAGGTGCCTGGAAGAAAAAAGACAAACATGCGTCTGAGCTCGTATAAACGCACTTTCCTTCTTGTGCTGACTTGCATCTCAAAGCCCTTGACGAGGTGTTCCTGGAAGCAAATCGGATACACAAGCACACGCAGACACACACACACACAAGCACACACACACACACTCTCCGTCTGCCTAAGCACAGGGGTTGTGCTCTTGTCTGTAGGCCAGTCACACTGACGCTCAGACATCCTTAATGCTTTTTTCTGTCTTTACTGAGCTGGATCCAGCGTATTCCATTTTAGACATGTTGAAACTAGTGGAAATGATTTATTGTTTGATCTGGTGGACTAAATATTGGCATCTGTTCTTTCTCATAAAACAGCTTTAGTCTTTTCCTCGAGGCTAAAGACTGTAAAGTTAAAAGGGGATAATAATATTACCGTATAGCAACAGGACGCAACATTATATAAGAAATCAATGTCATTTATCTGAGCAGGCTCCAAAACGGCATCATCCGGTTTCCTCCACACAGGAAGCCGGCACGAAAGTACGCGAAAGTGGATTTGAATTTCTTATTTCCTCATTTTCTCTCCGTTTTTTGTTTCCGTGCTGCGTTTTATGGTCTGCTGGATGAAGTGAGAGAAGACCATTGAGGTTGAATGATCCGCTAAGTCGAGTGTTTCGTGGTGATGTCACCAGCTCCTGGCACATAATCTGACTACGGGTCTGTGGAGTTGTCCATGTTTACTAGAGAAAACTCTACGTTTATGTTCTAAGGGGTAACTCCTTCGAGGGGGATGCTTTTTTTCATCCGTTTATATTTTTTACTTATTCATGTAAATGTAGGCCTAACACCATAGTCTAAATGCCACAACTAGCTGGGTATCCATCATGTGGTGCCATTTTGTTTTTGTTGGCCATCAACAGCCAGATGATTGGGTTCATGATATTTAATGATAGCCATCAACTTTTCCCTAAGATTTTGCTTTTACCATTACGTTAGTACAAGGCACAAGCAATGGAAACTCTTTTGAGAACCTAGGAACCTTCAGAGCTGGACCCGGGCCAGCTTGAAAGGTTGCTGGCCTTCACTGTGGAGACTAGGTTTAGGTTAGGCCATTAAGCCACAGACAGAGAATCACATGCCAGTGTGCTCATGGTTCAGTGGGTGAAACTGAACTTTTCAACCCTTGGCAAAATAAACTGTGGGTTTATCTCAAAACCTGTTTATATGGTTCAGTCTCCAACGTTTGATAGGGCAATTGATATTGTAAAGGGATTTTTATATGAAAATCTCAGCTAACGTAATAATATAATAGTGTTCTTCCACACTTGTATGGGTATGGTTGGTACAATCAAAACAATTCAGCGAAAGCTTGTTCCATTCCATTCTCAAACCATTCATAAGAATTTAGATACCCTACAACAAATACTGCCATTCGTAAGTTTATATAGCAGGTAACTGTATATCACAGTGAACTGTAAATACATTAATATATTGATTTGTCTACATTTTAGATGAGTGTTTACTGTAATCTTACAGTATATTGTTTCTTACTGACATGTATTGTAATGAGGGAATATGTAGTGATCTCTCAAACACGGTATTGTGTATCAGCATATTTTGTAACCGATACAAATTCTTTGACCTCAGAACAAAAATAAGAGTTTATGGTTCCGAATCAGATAATATTCAATACAAAAATAAATACATTCTCAATAAAATGACCTTGGACTGAGATTTAAGTCATGCTAACGTAACTTACACTGAATTTCCCCGTTTCCCTTTTTGTCTTTTCTACCACCCTGTTCTTCCACTTCTACTTTGACATCTAGAATATTTTTTCAAAGAAGGTTCTTTTAGAATGTCCTGTTAGTTGGGCGCAGGGAGGGTTAGAGGACAGACGCAAGCATTATGTCGTTCTACCTAACTGACTTGCTTCCTTGTTTGGATAGGCTTGTTTAGTCTTGTCGGGAATGGAAAAATACACAAGCAAGTAAACAAAATGAAAGTGTCTGACATGCTTCTATCTTACCAACATGCCCACAACTCACGTCAGTGAAGTCTAAAGATATCTCTGGATCTTTGTAAAAAATGATGAAAAAATAAAGGTTTGGATTGAGAGAGATTTCAACTGAATATCTGACACGGGATCCCTCTTATGGAGGAAGGAGAGGCGGCGTTTGTTTCTGTATCGATCCGTCATTGGATTAGTTCAATAGATAGTCTGTGTGAGTGACAGTAACCCTGTCTCCACTGTAAGTGCACCTCTTAAAGCCTTAAATCACCTTGGCTTCCCATTGTAATGTGTCAGAACATACCATCGGTCATCACACTTAAAAGGCCTAAACAAGACTTCATAGCCAACGAAACGTATTTGATGTAGATGGACACATTTCAGTCAGTCATACACAATGCCTATCTGTGGCCAACTGCAACCGGTACAGCTATTGTTACCGACGCTTTAGTTCCAAGGTAACCGCAGTATTCATGTGTGTTGAACGCTAGATGTGGATCACTACATGGAAATGCTACATGCTTCATAAAACCAAGCTAGCGGTTTACGACTTACTGTGAAGGAGCCTAACATATCGTCATTCACTTTGACTATGGGCTATTGATCTGTAGCTCTTGGAAAAGTGCTGGTACTCTGAGAAGTTGGGAGGTGAAGGTCGCCTGGCTGGACTAAAGCGAGGAAGTGACTACATTTTCATGATCAAGGAGAGAGTTTGGCTAGTGGTTCCTCACAAAAGCCGTGGCGCTGAGAAGCTATGGCTAGCTAGCACCATGGCTGACGAGCGCCCACTATGACTAAGCGTAATATAATGGATGTGCACGATAGGCCTTTAATGACAAAAAAAAAACATGCTAGCTAGCAGTTTCATTTTGGTTATACTCGACTCATTGACTGATGTTCATGATTTGGTACAGTAAGAGAGATACTCTCCGTCTTACCTTCTGTTTACTTTTGTACTTACTTTTTTATTTGAAAAATAACTTTTGGGGTTTTCACTTCTGTTTTTCCTTTCTGATTTCAGCTCAAGTTCCTGACAGTGACGAGCAGTTTGTTCCCGATTTCCATTCTGAAAACTGTGAGTAAAGAACTTTCAACTTCCGTTAACATATTGTTTGTGTGTGAGAGAAACACGGTAGAAAAAATTAAACAAAGGAATTAGAGTTGGGGTTAAGAGTTGGGTTGTGAAACTGCTTGAAGAACGGTTGTGCATGCGTCAAAGTTGCAGTAATTTCCTTTGAGACATTGGCATCAGTGACTGACACTTGAGCAACATGACCTACTCATTATGAGTGAATTTGGATGTCACTATTCTACTCCAGTGTCCATTTGCATGGCTTTGAAATGCTGAATGGGGGAGAACCCAGGAAACCAGTAGTAGCAGATCATTCAGAGGCTATGTACAAAGATGCCCCTTTGTCTACATCGGAGGTGTAAAATAGAAAAGCAAATTCCTCTGCAGCTCAACTGTATTTTTGCTATTTGAATGGGTTTCCCTTTTTTGTTGTGTGTTGATACAATAGAACATGTGGACGGACTGCGCACTTAGCAAACACAGCCCTCAGTGCTCTATTTGAACCCATTCAAACCATGGCTCAAGTTTTAAAAATGTCCCCCCGAACATCTCTTGAAATAATTCAAACGTAATCCAATCAGCAAAAAGTTATTCTAATCCTACCCCCACCGATTTGTGTGTAAACACTCTGGCATGCATCCAGTTCTCAGTCACAACTGTGGTCCCCCTGTGACACATGTCCTCTGAAACGTATTGTCCCTGTCTGTGTGGCAACAATGAGGGAAGAGGAAGTGGAGATGAACCCCGGGGCACCCAGAGGTCATGTCTACTTAACCCCTGCCGTGCCCAGCCAATCGACAGGCGGCGTTCTCCTCGTGGTTGACCCCGTTGTGATCCACAGGGTCATCGGGGCTTAAGTTTGACAGGCAGCTCACTTAGGCGTAGTAGAGCCACTCGCAGGTTGACAGACAGTACCCCTGCTGCTCTCAGTCAATGGACAGTGCCTGGTCCTGGCATCTCTATTCACCATGACTTGATGGGAAACGCAAATTGACGGGGCTCCATAAACATATTCATCTGCATGTTTGCGGTTTGCCCTGCAGGGAGGCTATTGACGTCTCCAGGGATTAAATAAATGGCATGTATTTTCCCATACCAAGTATGGGAGTATTCTGTTGCAGGCCGTTCTTCTACCTCATAACATAGCTCCCCAAACAGGTGAGTCAGATGTTTTGGAAACTCAAGAACACAGTGCTTTAAGATGGCAAACAAAGTGCCTAATCCAATGTGACAAACATAACAGAGACTGTATTGAAAAGGCGCCACAGCAAATCAAACATGGCTTGTTTTGTGACTCAGGATCTTACCTGTACTGGGCGTGGAAGACTGTGGAAAGTATATTTAGGGAGAGAGAGAGGAAGAGAATAGAGGGGACAAACGGTGAAAACAGATTGCCAGGTTTTGCTGGAATGCCAAATAGAGAAGGTGGGGGGATGGGGTGGGGGGGACGGGGGGACGGGCGATTGTGCAATACCTGCACATCTGGTATGTGTATCTCGTCTCTGCCCTTCACCCCTGGTAACAGCTAACAAGCCGAGTCTTCCTGCACACTTCCACCAAGTGAAGGTTATGTAAACACACAACCTCTACGCCTTTACCCCCCCCCCCCCCCCCGACCCACTGTGGGTTTCTGAGGGGTAATTGAGCTATAAATAATTCCGGCCTATGTAGTACATAATGATAGTTCAAGTTATGTCGGCCCCTGCACGTATGATGGACTGAAGGCACCAGAAGTGGCCTTTCAGCTCGTGACAGACAGAAAGCAGTGGGGTGTATTTGAGGTTTGCAGGGTTGACGGCTCGTTTGTGGGGTGATCTGATCTGAAATGAGACTGTCAGACACATTCTATTGTCTTCTTTCCGCCTGCAGTGAGACGTGTCAGTAAAGCGTCAGTCAACATTTTCGCCGCACATGAATGCTGTTTGCTTTGTTTTTACTTGGAAATGGCCGCGCGGACCCAGTTTGCCGGGGTTAAACGGATGAATAATACGAATGTTGGAACTTAAAATGCATGTGGAGCAGCGGCTCCTTTCTCTAAGTATGTTTACACTCGGAGAAACTCGAGAGACGCGACCCATTCATAAATGTTCTTCTCTGCGTAGGAGGAAGTGTGCCTCTCTCCACCCCACCCCCTCCTCTCCCCTCCTCTCCCCCTCCCCTCTCTCCACCACTGTTAGCCTTCATTCATAAAAAGCACTACAGTACTGTCACCCCTCTCCTTTAAGTGGATACTGTGACCCCTCCCTCTTCCTGTCTCTGAACAAACTAAGCCCAATCTTAAATCTGCCCTCCCCCCATTCTGTCTTACTCTCTGTCACACACTCTCTCTCTCTCTCTCGCTCTTCCTCTCTCTCTCGTCCTCTCTGTCTTTGCTCTACACATTGAGTGTTCCAAGATGTGAGCTAATCCACCCCATTTTGAGCTGTGTGGGTCAATTGTTTAGTTTTGTGCCTTGTAGTAATTATATAGGAAGTTGTGGCAATAAATGTGATTCCAGTCTATTTGAGTAAAAAAAATAAGAAGGAAAGAGAGAGACTGAGCAATAGGGCTAGAATATAGTGAGGTCTGAACTCACAACAGCTTGACTGTGTTGAAATGTGTTCATCTGTCTTCTGAGAAGTGTTCTGTCCAGTCATGGATTTATACTTCAGCTTGTTTGTGCCGGTTTTCTGTGTTGTAAACTCACTCAGAGCTGGCCAAATCAGACCTCGTTTGGATCATAGTAAAGGAGTAAGGAATTAGTGAACCCCTCCCTCTCTTTTCCTTTCTCTTCCTCTCTTTCCCCTCAAAAGAAATGTGCAGTCTTCTGAACTTTCCAAAATACAGCTGCTATGCAACAAGTCTACAGCAACATCCAGGTGACTGGCAGATCTGCCTGGATACCATTCCCCAAGGGAAGATCATTCCTTCTCCCTGCTTGTGTGTGTGTGTGTGTGTGTGTGTGTCTGTGTCCATGTCCATCTGTGTGTGTAAAGACGGAAAAAAAAAACACTAGCTAGCACACATGCATTCACCTACACACACACACACACACACACTTCAGCGTAGTTTTATGAATGGGCTGGTTGTGAGAGACTGGCTGAGGCAGCACATTGAGTAAAGGGAGGGAATCTCCATTCACAACGTAGGGGCCTGTTATTCTACAGCATTACTTAAAACGAGAAAAAAAGGGAATTCTCATTCCTGTCATATACAAATTCTGGATTTCTATATGTTTAAATATATACAACATCTAATTAAATTGAGTGTTTTACACATTTTTCTACCATTACAATGTACTGGCTCTCCAAACCTCTCACATGTGCGGTGATGAAACAGCTTCCGTAGGGAAGTAAACCCAGGGCCTGTCAGTGTTGGTTCAGACCAGTGGTGTTGTCGAGAGACGAGAGGTTTGAGCCAGTCAGATCCAGTCCAGTGTCAGCATGGCTCTCTGAATGGACAGCAGTGTGTTTTATTACAGGACACGGGGGATGTGTGTGTGTGTGTGTGTGTAGATGGGGTGTGGGGGGGGGGGGGGGGGGGGGTGTGTGGGGGTGGTAGTGGGGGTGGGGTTTAGAGCAACGGCTGTGCTTTTGACGTTTTCTGCAGCTGGAAAGTTCTTTCTTTCCAAAGCGAGAGCAGGACCAGGAGGAACAGATGCACGTAGGCCCCTAAAGATGAAGGACGTTCTACGTCAGGCACCAGGCATGATGAGTGGGTCAACAAACACATGTTGTCATGAAATGCAATTGGCGTTAACCACTTGTAAGCAAAAACAAAACAAAAACTATTGTTTTTTTGGTCTAGCTGCCACCCGTCGAATTACTCATCTTAAACGTGTTAGTTACAGTTGGATTACAGTAGGTTACACACACACACACATAAACACACTCAGACAAAACAAACAGGACTTTAAGCTTTAGTAGGCGGTAAGACGACAGTGCTAGTAGTAACTTGCTGACACAGGACAGAGCATGTGTGGAGGGCGAGGAGGTGTATGGTTGTTATCGATCCACTAAAGACCCCAGGAGAAAGGGAGGACGAGATGGAACAAGGGGGGAAAGATGGATAGATGAAGATAAAGGGTGGATAAATCAGGATGAGGGGCGAAGGGAGTGGATGAGGGGGTCAAACAGTGACTCTGGGCATCATGATGTAGATCCCAATCAAGGAAGGGTGGGAGGAAGGGAGAGGAGGGAGGGAGGGAGGGAGTGAACGAGAGAGGGAGCGAAGAAGAGAGAGATGGGGCGTGCGATACTGGACATGGCGTGTGCTCCGATAATTAAGAGGAAGGTGTCCGGCCCGTTCTGGGAACGTGATGGAAACTCAATGTTGCCCCTGTTATCTCGGTCTCAGATAAGACAGATCCGTCCCTGTCCCCTCCCCCTTCCCTTCCCTCCCCCTCTCTCACTTCCACACCGGGGAGATATCAGCTCGGCCAATGGGAGCTCATTATATCATTTCAGTAACAGTGGGGGGAAATCGATAGGTACATTAAACATTAAGAGGGGACAGCTATATTGAGGCCTGAGAGATGGAGAGTGAGGAGTCAATATTGAGTCAGATTAATTACAACCCCTTCACCCCCCTATCTGCGATGGAACGTCCTGCTCGCTGGCTGCGTCCGGGGACATGGCCTGTGCCCACTAAATGGTAGTGGGGGACAAAGATTTATAGATGTTCAATGGACATTTGTCAAATCCACTGCAATTCACTGGGGAGACACAGGACAGTGGATAGATTTTGATGGATCCAAATATTAAAGGCAGAAAACTAGATGAAAACGCTCCAGTGTTGTTTGAGGTGTGATTTTTACCGACTCAACATCGAGTGTAGTTGTGTGTGCTTTACTTTGCTGTGATTCATTATTCATCTCCCATGTATTAGTGACGTGAAAAGCAGCTTCCATTTTCAAACCTGAAGCTCCTGGTTGTCAGAGCTGATCGATACATGGTTCATTCACTGAAAGATTCAAGGCCAGTGGGGCAAAGCTCTGGTTAAAGAGCTGATTTAGCTAAATCCTCTATCCACTCCTCCCTGACTTGACCTCAGACCATCTCACACACACACACACACACACTCACTCCATACCATTTGCGTTCATTAACTTCTATTACAACATATTTTTGGGGGGACAATTTGCAAAGTTTGAACCTGTGGATTTTCGAGGAATTGTATTTTTTTTTGGCACTTTATTCACACTCAGTATCACACCATTTTCTGAATCAAGTGAGGAAGAAAGAGAGAAGTGAAATCTGCTGACGTCATCCTCCTCAGCATCACATACACACGGAACACACACCAAATCAGCAGAACCTCTGCGCTCTGTATGACTGTGATCATGTACCTTTGTACTTAAATCATTAGTGTTCCTAGCCTTATTAAAAGGCCCTTCTGGCGCGCTCACGAAGCTGCATGTCGCAGGAAGCCGGGCTGACGCAGCCCTGCCTTCCATCCATCTTGTTAGGCTCGTTTGGCAGGTACCTGACAACAATGCTTTAAATATTCAAGGAAGCCTAGTCACAGGCCATTATCAGATGAAAGCGGGGGTCACCAGTAAATCAGATATACAGGAGACACTAATGGACGAAGCGAAACGGTGTTTGTGAGGAGATGCTAAGGCCACTCTGGGGCTCAGAAGCTCTATGAGATCCAGAGTTGTAAGATGTTGGTCCCTGTCTCTCACTCCCTGCCCCCCCCCCCTCCTCTCACTCTGTCGCTCTCTCTATCAATCAGTGCCTCTCTCTCTTTGACTCTTACGCTCTCTCTCTCTCTCTCTCTCTCTCTCTCTCTCTCTCTCTCTCTCTCTCTCTCTCTCTCTCTCTCTCTCTCTCTCTCTCTCTCTCTCTCTCTCTCTCTCTCTCTCTCTCTCTCTCTCTCTCTCTGCGTCTCTCTCTCTCTCTCTCTGATTGTGCTCTGACCTGAGAGGCACACATGTCCAGCACATGTTTCCATCCAGCAGTGGAATGACTGGATTGTCTCTCCAGTCTAAATGGTCTGGAATACACTGAACCGTGATCTTCCCGCTCTCCCACTGGATTTTCCACTGAGCGCACTGTTAGCCTTGTGTTCAACCGTGTGTGGTTTGACCTCACTTCAAACGCCGGGATTGCTGTTCTATGTATCCACATGGAATATGCTCATTTCGATAAGGATAAAATGTGACTTTAAGTGACTACTCCAATAGATGAGAAGTTGTTATGAAGTTAAAGGATATTTTGGAATATTTTTTATTTAATTTTTTTATTCTGGTAGTGTACAGTCAGTGTAGCAGTATATGATTACAAGCTTCTCGGCATGTGATCGGCCCATACTTGGTGCCAGTGCCCTTGTGCTCTTTTCTGCTCCCTATATAAGCCACCCAGCAGAGACAGAAACATTGTCAGGGAACTCTGAGAATCAATCCTTTCCTTTTGAACCTTTAAAGCCATTGTGACATAATTGGCATCCTGGTTGTTTTACATTGATCCTGTCCCCTCTGGGATCAATGGGCCAGTGGGGAACAGGTGTATATCTCTCAGACTTTACAGAACCCCCTCTAAGGAGTGCAGTCTATAGAACACAGACAAGGTGGAATACCTGTGGAAAGTTGACGTGAAGGTCAATGTAATATGTGTTGATTCCACTGCACGTGTACCTGTTCTCTCCCCTTTCAGAATGATTCACTCTGCTTGACGTTCTGGCTGCGGTTTAGTTCACCACAGTTAGGATGAGTGTCTCTGAAGCTGCCAGGTACAAAAGCTGTCGTGCTGAAAACTTCCAGAGACGGACTTGGCCAACCCAGGGATAAACACCCGATGTAAAGCTCTCCAGAGCCCCGCTCCAGTTCCCCTCTCTCTCTCCTACTGGAGGGCCTTTAATGGTAGGAGATTCTCAGTCTAAATTAGTGGAAGACCCTCACCGTTGGGTTTTCCCTTTTGGAATTTGGAATGGGGGAATAGTCCTTTGATCGTTGTTTTTAAATCTACCTATGTTTGATACAGCTTTCTAATTTCCAATTAGCCCCAAAAACAAAACGGCCGTTGAGACAGGCTCCCCTCCCCACCCCCTTCTAGATCCCTACCCCTCCTTGATCCTCTATCTTTTCATCTTCTTGTTTTGATTGGAGATCCTGTTTTTGTGGATTCCCTTTGATACGTAGCAGCATGCCTCTGTGGCCGTGCTCCTCTGGCCCGCGGGCCCTGGTGCTTCATCCTCAGACCAGCGTCCTGCGGGGTCTCTGGTGTCTCCTGGGTCCTCCCCACCACTACCCCACACGCCCCAGCTGACGAGCCTGCTGTGTGGCCGGGGAGGGGGGGTGGGGGGTGGGGGAAAGGGTTTGGTGGATTGAGGTGGAGCTGGGCTGGAGTGGTGGAGAGTAATGGGGGGGGGGGGGGGGGGGGGGGGGAGATGGCATCCCTGGGTGTGGAGGATTTGTTTGTGGTGGAGAGTGGCTGAATAGCCCCCTCCACCCCACCCCCCTCCTCCATCCCCTCCCCCCTTAATTATCCCTCGACTTCCTAAAGCACTCAACCATGACCATCACCTTTCACCCCGTGTCCTCCCCCACCACCTCGGAGCCCCCACCATTTACATATGTAAAGTCCCCTACACACCCCGTCCCTTCACCGGGTCGTCCCCAAAGACGGCGCTAAGAATGCCCGTGAATGGGAGACCCCAAAGAAAATGCTAAGTCATACAAGTGGAGCCTAATGTATACACACTGAAGTAGGAAATAAGCCCCACTGACGGACGTCAAATTCGGATGTGTTTTCGAAAATCCTCCCGGGATTCTAGCAGCCAGCTGTTGGACTCAGACGTGAAGAGAGGACCCTCATCCTGCAGGGTGTCTCAGACTTCACTACTCCTTGTTCCACCGTGTACCTCTCGTGGACCCAGTCTGTCCCCGGCACATCTAAACACTTCATCCTCGTGTTCCGTGTTTTCAGTTCACCAGGCTGTGTCCTCCCCCTCGACGCCGAGTTGAACTCATGAAATATGAGGACCTTTGAGAAAAGGTAATGTAACCTTGAACACGTTTGTAAAGGATGAAACCAGAGCCTGAGAACGGGAGTTAAATTGCCCCAAATAAAACCCAGAAGAGAGAACTCTATATATTGTATAATACTGACGCTACTTTGTTAACTGCTTTGTGAACTGACAAGATAAAATATACCTTTTAACAGGCCATGTTTTCCCTTCCTTGTAAATTCTTTAAAAAAAATCTACATTTTCTTCTACAATTACCTTGATACAGGCATATTTTATGTATTTCGTCGGGGTAAAGTACTCCTGATCTGCCATGAATCACTTTTGATATTTAAAAACGATAACCTCTTCTTTGCTATTTTGGCATTTCCACCCAGAGACAAATCAGACCCTGTCCATATCTTCCACACAATCTAAGCACGTGGACTCATTTTCCATAGCTCTTTTCATCCTTGGTTTAGGATGCCCTTAGATTAATTAGTTGATTCACTTTGGGATTCGTTAACCAGGACATCAACCAATTCCTGCTAATTGGAAGAGCATGCCAAGCAACAGCACTCCTCACGCTCTCTCGGAGATGTCCCGCGCTAATTTACCGGGGTAATTAATCCGGTAGATTCTGTGACACACCACCACCACCCTGGCCATTCAGCATGGTGTTTCCTTCCCGAGCGACAGGGCCCAGCGCTGGACCTGGTTCAGTACCAGCGGGCCTGTGTTTGACAACCAAACATGCACCGAGGCTGGGGCCACATCAAAGACAATATGTCTGCCAGTCACATTAGCGGCTCCTCTTGGCCTCATTGTGAGCGGCCCTGTGAACACACACACTCACTCACACACACTCGCACACACTCACACACTCTCACACACACACACACCATGGATCAAAAGTTTGCCGTTCGTGACCGTCGCCCAGATCAGCGAGTGAGCGGGGCGCTGGGACGTGAGACAAACCCCCCAGCACTCCCACGGGGCCTGGCACGCCTGTGGTCATGTGCCACCCTGTGTGTTGGCGCTAGGGAGGTTTAGCGGGATGGAATCTCATTGAGTACTTCTGGGGAAATCTGGGTAAATCCTCTGTAATCCTGCTGATCCTCGTGAAGCCAACACTTCCTCACCTGCCCAAGTGAGAAAA
Organism: Thaleichthys pacificus; assembly: GCA_023658055.1. Classification (NCBI taxonomy): domain Eukaryota; kingdom Metazoa; phylum Chordata; class Actinopteri; order Osmeriformes; family Osmeridae; genus Thaleichthys; species Thaleichthys pacificus. The sequence continues at coordinate 14,625,316 of CM042856.1, read as the reverse complement.
GACACAAACAACAGAGTCAGGATATCACATCTCTTTCTGTCTCCACTTTAATCTGTTTTCTTTTTGCCGCTGATTGGATCCAACAGTCTGCTTGTTTCTGTATCTGGGACTTTGTACCTCCCTCAGCCTTCTACATCTTTTCTTTTATTCTGTCGCGCTCTCAGCGGGACTTTTGTCCTTATACAGTCAGTCGCTGCATTTTTTTCCCCCTCCCTTTTTGTGAATGGGATACAATATGTAATTACCTGGGCTTGGATTTCGGCTGGAGCTGTTCCGTCAGCTCCACCCACACACACACACACACACACACACACACACACACACACACGCATAAACACAGGCCTCCCCAGCTGGAAGTGAACAGCTGCTGCTGTTTACCTCTCAGGCCCCAGAAAAACATCCTGTACTGTACACTGGGTGCAAACCTCCCCTCACATAATAAACACAACCTCAGCCCAGTTTGAAGCTCTGCTTTGGGTGGTTTTTTTGTGGCCTTCGGGGCCAAGGTCCCCTCCAGGAGAGGAGTTTGATAGACAGTTGGTTTCTTATTTAGAGAGAGAGAGAGAAAAGGAGGATTTGAGAAAAGGCTTTGAAGGACGATCCAATAAACAAATCTGGATGGTTATTGTGAATGAAAGTGATGTCTGTGAAGCTCTGAAAATATTCTTATCAGCCCTTGTGACTCATTAGAAGAAAAATGCATGGACCCGACTCAAGCAAATTACAACCGGACAAATGTGAAGAAATCTGTCTCGCACACTGGATTTAGTCGTCCTGTCCACTGGCGTTCATCAATTTGAAGACAGCCTCATGGCCAGTGCAGTTGTTTAGATTTGGGTTAAGTTTGAGTGAGGACGTTATGATAGCTGTTGTGTCTGGAACACTGACGACAAGTGGGCGAGGACGCGCAGGCCGTCCCACTGACAACAGGAATGTCCTCACGCATGTCTCGGGGGGGGGGGGGGGATTTAGATCTGTCTGCGTTCCTTGGTTTTTTTGTTGTTGTTTTTTTGTATCGAGAGTCACTTAAGCAGGTTGGTATGTATTGGAGATTCCTGTGTGGACACGAGGGTTTGCTTCGCCTTTAATCACGATGACAAGAGAGGGGAGGGAGGGGTCAGGGGGGGGGAAGGAGCCATGCCGTGTGTGCCAACCTGTTCCTCCGTCTGGTGTCTTCAGCAGTGGCATTCCACAGCCCGCCTGTCACCATCAAGAAGGAACCTCAGAGCCCAGGCTCCGACCCCAGCCAGTCCTGTAGTCACAAGCAGACCTTCACCTACCCCAATGGAGAACAGTGCCTTTACGCCAGGTAAGATCCTCCGTCTGACATCCAGCTGGCCCTGCCTAGACAACAGAACAGGACTCTAATGTACCCAACGCACAGGGATTGTTTTCTAGGTCGTTCGAGGGTTGTAAAAAGTCCACTCTGGTCAATTCAGGTCAATTCTCATCTATAAGTCAGGGCAGCACCCGACCGCTGGTTATCGACCACAACCCTCATCGAACACAGGACTCCCGTCCCCCACCGCCCCTAGCCTATGTGGACTTGTGTAACGCATGTTAGGCCCTTATATGATTCATGTTAGGAGCTTGTTGGACTGACGTTCAGGGCTAGCACAAACGTCCCGTTGGAAGTGTGTTCGACTGCGTCGTGGGTTTGTGTTCCAGTGCCTACGACCAGAAGAGGGCTGCTGGACCGAAGAGCTCGTGCCCAGGCACGCCCATGTCCCCCCTGCAGCATTACTCCCCCAAGCCTGCGGTGGGAGTGCGCCCTGGGCCTGGCCCCGGCCCTGGCCCCGGTCCTGGTCCTGACCCAGGTTACATGAACTCTCCTGCTGCCTCGCAGCCTCTGCCCAGCCACAACTACCCCATGAACCCAAGGTAACACAGTTACACCTGTACGGACACACACTGCGCAAGCAAACATGTTAATACTTGAACATGTTGAACAACTAGATTCACATATACTCTTGCGTTATCAACGATGGGACATCGTTACACCCAACCTGAAATGTGACATCACCGTCTGGTCTAACAGTCTGTCCTCTCCCCATCTCTCTGTCTCCCAGTTCCAGGTACCAGGCCCCCTCAGGAGACATGTGCCCCCAGTTCCCCCCCCAGGGGCAGGCCTACCAGCGGATGCCCTCCGCCCCGGCCGGAGGGGCCGGGGGAGCGGGTGGCGGCGTGGGGGGCGGCGGGGGAGGAGGCCCTGGTGGGGGCGGTGGCGGGGGGTACCATCGGCAGCACTCGGACCCCTGTCTCCCCTACCTCCAGCAGAGCTTCAAGCAGGAGTACCTGGACCCGCTGTACGAGCGAGCAGCCCACATGGCGGGGCCGGGACCTGGGCACGGGCCTCACCCACACCCTCACCCCCACCCCCACCCTCATCCACACAGGTTCCCCCCTGCTCACATGATGGTCAAGCAGGAGCCAACCGACTACACCTATGAGCCAGGTGAGCAGAGAGAACAGTCTGTAGGCCTACTGTGACCAGTCCTCTGTAGGCCTGTCCACATCCTAGCCCCTCTGTTAGAGAGAGAGAGACCTTCATGATGATAGATCTTCTAACTAAGGTCATATTCCAAGGCACTGGCAAACTGTGAGCTTTTGTTGTTGTATAGCTTGACACTGAACCAACAGTAAAATCTCAAGACGAAAAACGTCCGCAGTGTGTCGAACTAACCTTAGAACAAAATGTCCAAAAACACTTCTATACAGTATCTTCTAGACTTTGCCCTTCCTCCCCCCTTCTTCCAAACTCCTCCTTTCAACTCCTTGACACTTTGCCAACAAAAAAAAGAAGGAAAAAAAAGGGCCTGACAGTTTTTTTCCCTCTCTCCGCCACACTCCTCCCCCCCCCCCCTCCCTCGTCCCTCCCTCCCTCCGCACGTCTCCGTGTGAGAGTGGGAGCAGAGGAATTTCATTGAGAAAATGGAGGGCACTGGAAAGACTAGAGTCCCCAGCGGAGCTCTGGGGGGTGTCCGGTTGCAGCGGCGGCTTCCTTTTCTGCAGGCAGATGAACTCATAATGGAAAAATGAGCGTGGCCACAGTAACCTGAACCTCTCACTGGCTAGGCTGGGGGAAGGTGGGGGGGGGGGGTTGGGGGGTGGTAGGAGAGGATGGGAGGACAGGAGGGAGAGGTGGGGCGGGGGGGGGGGGGAGGGCTTGTGCTACAGCTAAGAGCCCCAGCCCTCCCACCCCACCAAGCAGCTGCAGCTAGCCTAGCCAGCTAGCCTAGCCAGCTAGCCTAGCCCCAGGGCCTCTCTCTCCCTGCTAGCTGTGGTGGGATGAAACCCAAGGGGGTTTGGAATACAATCCTCCACATGCTATGTCCTCATTTACCTGTGTGTTATGCACTGTTAGCGATACAGCAGTCCGCTGGGAGAAGAGCTGCTCTTTGTTGTGGTTCTCACAGGTCCCGAGGGCATGGCGGGAAACAAGACGGGTACAAAGACAGCCTTCCAGCGCTGAAACCAGCACAGTTCTTTACAACAACACACAGAACGGCGACCTAAATTCCTTCCACTTTCTTCGTGCTTATATTTTTGGGGAGGGGGGGGGGGGGGGTTTGTTTCTTTACTGCTGTATAGCTTTGATAGAGCCGGATAGCGGTGACAAAGTTGATCTTTGTGCGTGAGGAAATCTGACAGCCTTGGAGGAAAGAGGCAACAACAAAAGGGCGGTTGTGTGGGGGATGCCCTGCTGCTAGGGAGGAGCCGGGGCAGGGGCTGAGGAGGGCAGGGGCTGACGGGGGCAGGGGCTGAGGAGGGCAGGGGCTGAGGGGGGCAGGGGCTGAGGGGGGCAGGGGCTGAGGGGGGCAGGGGCTGAGGAGGGCAGGGGCTGAGGGGGGCAGGGGCTGAGGGGGGCAGCCCAGACACACCTCGTACTGCCCCTGCTACCAGATGTGCCCCCTGCTCACTAACACCAGCACCAGAAGCCCAGCTCTGTGGTGCTGTGCCTCTGACATTACTGTCGGCCACCGTTGGTGTGCCATCGCTGGGTTCTGTGAAGGAGACTTCATAGATCGTTTTTACACGTTCAAATGGCCATTTCCTAACCCTAATCACGGGCTTTGTGAGCTATGAAAGGCAGAAAACGGCCCAACAGCTCGGTGCTCGGTTTACCCTGGCTGCCTCGCTCTCCGAGTCTGTCTGCCCTCCTCTCCCCAGAGGCAGCCAGCGCTCTCTGGCAGCCCGATTATTTACAGTGTGATAGAGTGCTGGCCCCGGAATGGAGGGTTAGATTCTCCCCAGTGACATCTTATCAGGGCCACAGCAGTGCAGCTGCATTCCCCAGGAGTGAGTCATGGGCGAGGGGAGATGCACCTTCCACCCTCCTCAACCTCTCTGCCGCTAACGTGGACCATGAACGTCAACGTGAACATACAGCGTACACATGTACAGGAACACACTCACACACACACACCAGACAAGCAGGTCGCAACCAAAATAGAGCAAAGCATCTAAAGATTGACGGGGGAGGGGGGGGTATTTAGTTTATCATATTTACAACCTGCTTCTGTATTTGTTTGATTGAGTGCTGGTAGAGATCTAAAGAGCCTATCTATTTTCAGCCTGGGTGAGTGAGTCTCTCAGTGATAGGGCTGTTTGAATGGGCCGAGTTCAGATGGAAGGTTTTCTGGATCTCTCTCTCTACCTCGCTCGAGCCTCCTGCTGCTGTACAGGACTTGCTTGCTCACGGCCTAAAAATACCTCTGCAGACAAGTGATATTAGGATGAAGCAGTTTTCTGCCCTTGCAGCCCTAGAGATGATACCGCCAAAATGTGCACATGATACGCTCTCTAGTCTGTCCCCATGGATACGGCCCTGGAGTTGGAGATGTTTTAGGATTGAAACTGCATCATTGTACGAATCACTTTACATTACATTTAGTCATTTAGCAGACGCTCTTATCCAGAGCGACTTACAGTAAGTACAGGGACATTCCCCCTGAGGCAAGTAGGGTGAAGTGCCTAGCCCAAGGACACAACGTCAATTTGCACAGCCGGGAATCGAACCGGTAACCTTCAGATTACTAGCCCGACTCCCTAACCGCTCAGCCACCTGACTCCCCATTTACCTGTTGCTCCCTGTTATGTTTCCTAGATGTACCTGGGTGTCCCTCCATGTTCCATCACAATGAGGGCTTCACCAACACTCAGCACAGCAACGAAGGTAAACTCCAATTCTTTATTTGACGAGTTCTGTACACAACAGCTTCTGAGTGTGAGAGTTCTGGGGTTAATAGTACCAGCAGTGCAGATGGGAAGTGTGGATCTGGATGTTCCCAATCTCCCTCTCCCATGCTTAATCTAAATGAGGCCAGTACTGGCTGGGCCTTTGCGGTCATTGGCTAACCAGTCCAGGAGCTACGTATTTCCATTGGCTAACCAATGGTGTGTTTCCATTGGCAGAGGTACTAGCCTCACCCCTGCCTCAAGAATCCCTAGATAAATATTACTTCTGGAAAAAGCAGTGTGTTTTTCCTAACGAATAGAAAAACAAGCTTCCTAGGCATCCATTGTTTATCACACCATTTTGGGTAATTCTAGTACTTGTTCAGCAACATCTACACTCAGAATGCAGACTGGTAGTTCTGTAAGAACCAAGGCTTTTCTCATTTTCGACACGACTGAAAGTTGGAGCTGAACTACTGTTATAGCTTCCAATGTGTATGAAGTACCTAAAGTCTTCTCAAATGCCCTACATATTCTTGGTGAAGTAGGAATAAGTGCACACCTATATGAAAAGTGTGCACGTTATTTTGTGAAGCTTGTTGCTCAAGGTTTGGCAGGATCCCTGAGCAAATGAACTTTAAAGAGCTGGATCACTCGAACCGATAATAACCTAGATTGGGTTTTTTGTTCGCAGGCTATCTGTTTGAAAACGACTCCAGAGTCGTCCCAGAGAAATTCGAAGGTGAGCCTTGCACCCCTCGTCCAATCCACTAATCTCCAATCAGCTTGAGCTGGAAACCTCACACAGCACAATCCACTTCGCTGGGTGTCAGAGAGTACAGATGGTTATGGATGAGGCCACTCGGGTTGTCAGTTTCTATAGAGAGGGAAACAGAACCCATAGAGTCACATGGCATGGCGTTTGGGATCAAATCCCTATCGCAGCCAATAATCTTGTATCAGTATCAGCACTCTGTGTGCCAAACGTATCAGATAGTGTCACTACACAGTAACAGTTAGAGAGTCTGTGTGTAACTGACAACCACGGTTAGGAGCCTGGTTAGTGGGTTTGGTTTCTCCGCGAGCAGGGATCAGGACAAGGCTCCTGTGTCATGGTGAGCCACTTCAAGCCAGTCGCAGTGAGGTGATTGATGTCAACCAAGAATGATGAGTGGAGAACCCGAGGGTTCCTGCACTGGTTGAACCGGTGAAGTCCACAGGCTGTTCAAATATGACTGAACGTGCCGTTCCCCGTCCAGATCAGTAAACGAGCTCTGCCACATTATTGCTGGTTGTCCTCATGCAGTCTCAGACTAACCGCCAGACGCTCTCTGTCTGCCCCCAGGCGAGGTGAAGCAGGAGGGGGGGAGTGTGTTTCGTGAGGGCACCCCCTACCAGCGCCGTGGCTCTCTGCAGCTCTGGCAGTTCCTCGTGGCTCTGCTGGACGACCCGGGCAACGCCCACTTCATCGCCTGGACCGGCCGTGGCATGGAGTTCAAGCTCATCGAACCGGAGGAGGTATGTCGAGTCCCAACTGTGTGGAAGAGAAGATCCCAATCCTGTACTGTGTGTCTCATCTTTTGGGAATGGCCTGGTTGTAAATTAGGGGCTGGAGGTTTTGTTTGAAGCTCTATCTTTTGGTAGCAGTGAGACCTCAGTTTGAGGTTGCTCCTCTCACCTCGTCCCTGTGGGTCTACATGCTGGTCCTAACAGCCCATTAGCTTCCATGCATTATTTACCACACGAAACAGTAGATTCACACAAAATGGAGGGCAAGTTCTTCATCCCCAAATACATTCACACGCAAACACCATTTCGTATATTTTTCTTTATTTCAGAAATTTAATTCTACCCGTATCAAAGTCTAGAAAGATTAGTTCGGACAAGAAGACAACTATAGATTGAAAGATCTTGTTTTCTTAAGAGATACACTTTTTCCATTATCTTTTTACTGTACATTAAAAATTCATGCTGGAAGAGTTTTACAAGAGCAATTAAGGCCGAGAGAGCTCTCAAAGATCAAACCCACTGGTCCAGTTCTGGGACACAGCTAACCCCTAACCCCCGAGATAGAAGCCTGCTAGTCTGCATTCTTCCTCTCCCACTTTCTAACAGCCTTCATCATGACCTGGATGTTGGTCAACAGTTCGTTTGTATTCACACAACCCATTTCTGCTTGTTACAAATGCAGGACGACACTTCCTATGCTGATATTAGTAGTTGTCAAGTCAGTTGGCAGAGTTCAAGCAGGGGTCGTGACGTTTTTTTCCATTGGACTGCTCTGTGACAACTAGCCACGACTCTTATTTCACTGCGTACATAGTGGGACTGTGCTGGTTACATTCAAGTGGTTATGGGTTACATAAAAAGGAAGTGAATCCACATGCGAGGACTCGCCCTGATCCTGGCACGTCGAGGCCACTGACTCAAGGAGCACCGCGTTGACTTGTCACTGAGGGCCCCTAGTGGTTACATCCTAGAACTGCAGCTTCTTACATTTACATTTAGCATGAATGTGCTCCTCTTCTCCCAGGTGGCCAGGCTGTGGGGAATGCAGAAGAACCGTCCAGCCATGAACTACGACAAGCTCAGTCGCTCTCTGCGCTATTACTACGAGAAGGGAATTATGCAGAAGGTACAGAATGAAGTTATAAGAAAACATCATTCAATGTTCAGATCCACATTCTGTACTGTGCTATAGAGTGATACGTAAAGATGATCTCTGAATGCCCTCCTCTCTGTGTGTGTTCCCAGGTGGCAGGGGAGCGCTATGTTTACAAGTTTGTGTGCGAGCCTGAGGCCCTCATCTCCTTGGCCTTCCCTGACAATCAGCGGCCCAGCCTGAAGGCGGAGTTTGAGCGCTACGTCAACGAGGAGGACACCGTGCCGCTGTCCCACCTGGACGAGGGGGCATCCTACCCCCCCGAACAAGCCCCGCCCAACATGGGACCCCAGTCCTATTCCAAAGGCTACATGTACTAATGCCACCATTCACCCCCACCCCCCCCCCCCCTCCGAGGCCCCCCCCCCCCCCCCCCCCCCTCATGTCATATCCCATCATACCTTGCCATTCCCCTGTGGCCCCCCCTGCACCTCTTGCACATGCCCGCCCCATCCACTTGTATATAAGGCTATGGTGTTTTTTTGTTTTTTTTTGTTTAAATTAATCTCATTAGGGATTTTTGAGTTTTTAAGAGCTGCATTCCTCTCACTTCTGAGGCCTATTCAATCCATACACGCGACTGTGGTTAAAGAGATTGCTTAATAAAGACCCAATATTACTACTACCCTGAGTCACGGCTTTTTCTGTCAGTGGGCAAACTGTGTGTGGTGTCTTGAGAACGGACACAAGCAGAAAGAGGTGTTCTCAAATTTGTAGACTTTTTTTTTTTTTTACTTATATAAATAAAACTCGACTTATAAATAAAACTGATAAAGGTACATTTATTTTTAGACTCTTGTTTGAGCCTTTCCTGGTGGGACAGTTGGGTACCTGGAAAGACAGCTGGGAGAGGGGATCTGGACAGTCAGGGAGTGCGCTGTGGTTACAGGGATCTGGACAGTCAGGGAGTGCGCTGCGGTTACAGGGATCTGGGCCCACGGATGTGTTTGGCACTGTGCAGGTTTTGAACCCAGGTCGTTGTAGTGTAGGCCCTTGTACTCATATGAATTATCAATTGGTTTGACCAAGATTTGAACCAGGGGTACCGTGTTTGGCAGTGGACTTGATGGTACACATGCTTACCCACTGAGCCACAGAGGTTTCCTGCAAAGTTACTTTCTACAAGATGGTGTAATTGCCCTTATGACACTACTAAAAAATAATTGTGTGAATCGCTAGAAGACTGAATCGCGATTCATACGTGAATTGATTTTTTCCCACACCCATAGTACTTAGTGCTGAAGGAAATAAACTTAGGTTACTAATGTGTTTGCTTTAACTGTAAATTAAATGACTGCTTTTTCAATGACTGAATTAATTGAAAAAAAATTTTTTTTCTTTGATTTGAATATTTTTTGGTAGTGCATCGTGTAGGTCTTAAATTTAAATCTTCATGGTCTTAAAAAGGTCTTAAATTTGACTTACTGAAACCTGCAGGAACCCTGAACTAAAGTGTCTATCCCAGCCTGCAAACTGTATCCTGTCCAAATGTAGACAGCACCCAAAAGCTGTCTGAATATAAAAACAGCCACACTGTTTTTGTAAGAGTCATCAATAAATAAAGAAAACAATCACTCTTGGTATTATAGTTTTTACTTTAATCTGTTTTACTTTAAATGAACATTTTTGAGCAGAGTACATTTAATTAGACGTATCTTGTAAAAGGATTGAAGGCATTTTAACAGACTCTCACCCCTTTAAATTGGTTACGATTTATACAAATGTATGACTAAGAAAACACACAGTTCAATTCAATGAGTTCCACTGAGCATAAAAACATCACACTACAACTGACATCCATGTCGTCAAGGTGACAACCATGTACACAAAAATACTGTCAGATGAAAATGCACAATCCATGAAGTCTCATTAATGACACGTCCCAGTGGTGTGTTGGGTTCCTCAGCGCTTTCTGAAGGCCCGAGAGATCCTCCAGGCGTTGGGCTCCTCGTAGCGGTTGTAGAGAGGCTCCAGGCGCTCGTGCTTCTTCTGCTTGCTGAGGCGTGTGGGGTCGGCCACCTTGAAGAAGGCTGGGGAGAACTCCACCAGCCAGCGAGGGTCGATGGTGGTCACCTCCCTCATGTACTCCTTGGTGGTCAGCACCAGCTCGTGGTACACCAGCCTGAAGAGGAGGGAGTTGAACGGTCACAAATCAAAGGAGTCCACAGAATATGGGATGGCCTAAAAGTAACATCACTTTGCAAGTGAACCCATTACTACTACTAAAACGGTATCAAAACAGTACAGAAAACGATCAGAAACAAATCACTGACTAAGGGGATCATGTAAATGAAGACCTAGTATGCAAACGGGGAACTAGCCTTTGCCTTTCCGTGGTTAAACAACGAGATCGGACTCACCACTCAGGCTGCCGGTTGAACAGGGTGCTGGCTGGGTGGAGGTACACCACCTGCTGGTCGATGAGGGTACGGTAGCCCTCCTTGGGGTCCTTCTTGGCAGAGTTCCGGAAGTAACCGCTGCAGATGGCCTTCTGGACCCGCACTGTAGCTTTCCCACAAGACACCACGTCCAGCTTGTGTCTGAGAGGATGACAGCATGTGTGACATGTGTTACACTGGTACGTACAGCTTTGCTCCAAATGGAGACGTAGGGAAGGCTTCAAGGCTGAAATGTACAGTGGAGAAGCTGGAAGGACCAAGCTTCAATGCGAGTAAGATCTTGACTTGGGATGCTCATAATTAACCGTGTAACCGTTAACCGACAAGACGCATGTTTATAAGTTAAACAGTGTTGCCAATTTAGCGATTATGTCCATACCTGTCCATGATGCCCATCATCTGTTTGCGGATGTCCTGAGCGCGGCGCAGGGAGCGGGCTTGGACAAAGTTCTCAAAGCACCAGGGGTTGGAGAACTTGTTGTTCTTCCAGGAGTTATACACTGCCAACAGGGTCAGATGGTCTCCCTCGGGCTGGAAGAACTTGGCCTTCTTCTGGTCCGCCATGGTCTGCTTGTCCTGAGTCACACAGAAGGAACCTTATTTTGTAATTTACCACAAAACATTGTATTTTTGGCATACCACTTTCACTAGCTGGCAACTAGAAGCAACTTTGGCTATTTGAAATGCATTTTAGTTTCCTTGCTATGTGAAGGCACATGTTTAGAAGCCTGGTAGATGTTTATACATGTTGATATGTACATTTACATGTAGTCATTTTTACATTTAGTACATTAATATACACAGTATATGGTGAACTACCATGGCCTGTGTGGCAGGTCATACCTTGGGCCTGTAGAAGACGTTCTGCACAGACAGCATGGAGACGATGGTGAGCATCTCCTCACTGCAGCCCAGGTGGACGGACATGATCAGCATCTTACACAGCATGGGCTCCAGAGGAAACTCAGCCATCTGAGGAACACAAGACAATCAATAGGATATGAAGGCTGAAACAAACTTTCATGTATCCAACTGACAACATTTTTAAGTATCCAAATGGTATCCATTAGGCCTTAACATCATACCAAGAAAGTCTCTCGTTTAGTTGTGTTTTTACACATAATTAATTCATACGTAGACTTGGACATGGATAAATAGATGAGTGAAAAGTCAAGCTGCTGTCTCACCCTTCTCCCCAGGCGTGTGAGTAAGCCCTCATCGTCCAGAGCTCCCAGAGTGTACAGCTGCTCCATGGCTGTGATCATCGTCTCCATGGGAGGAGCGTCCATGAAGTCAAACGACAGCAGGTCGTTGATGCCCATAGCCTGGGAGAGAGGCGAATGAGAGGGCAACAAGGTTAAGGAATAAACAATAAGTCAGGCAAGTAGAAGAGGTCATTGTAAGAGAATAAGAAAAAGGACTGCAGATGCAGCTTTTTACATGTGTTGGAACAGAAAGGTACTTGTTGGTGTGTGGATAAAACCTGAGACCTTGAGGGAGAGCACAGTGCTGGCCAGGTCTGTTCTCTGGATCTCAGGCACGTTGGAGGTGAGCATCTCGTCTCTGTAGGCTCTCTCGGTGTACAGCCTGTAGCATTTCCCCGGGCCGGTCCTGCCAGCTCTGCCTGATCTCTGCTTGGCTTGGGCCTGAGAAGGAGAGAGGTGGGGGGGGGGTTAGAATCCACCCGCATCTGCGTCAGCGTCCCATTAAAGCTGTGGGAGTATTACTGGGGAACGATCTTTCAGGAGCTGGTTCACCTGTGAGATGGGGGTCACCACCAGTTGATCGATGCCAGACTTGGAGTTGTACACGTTCTGCTTCACAAAGCCAGGGTCCACCACGTAGTAGATGCCGTCAATGGTCAGAGACGTCTCAGCAATGTTCGTAGCAATGATCACCTGTAGTGTGACACGGTAGAAACGCAAGAGCAAACGTTGGAGAAATGGCAGAGCAAAAAGCTGTTTTTGTATTCGATCTTGCTGGTTGGAGTTGAAAGTGTGCCACTGCTTGGGCTGTACCTTTCTGCTCCCAGCGGGTGTTGGGTCAAAGATTCGGGTCTGCATCTCACTGGGCAGGGCTGAGTAGACAGGTAGGATGATCAGCTCTGGTACTTCAGGCCCCAGCGACTTCATCCTATCGTACAGGATCTCACAGGCTGTGTCAATCTCTTCCTGACCCGTCAAGAACACCAGGACATCGCCTAGAGGAAGCAGGAAACATCACGCAACCTTTAGAGGGACATCATTGGTGGCATCCAGGGTGGAGGGGTACGGAGGGGAGGCGGTGTGGTCAAGGCTTGACAAGCAGATGAGTGTTACCAGGGGGCTCAGTCAGGTGGATCTGCATGACCGTGATGAGGCCGGCATCCAGGTAGTCCGTCTCGGGCTCTTTGCAGTAGAGAACCTCCACTGGGTAGGTTCTGCCAGGGATGGTGAAGATGGGCGCCTCAAAGAAGTACTGGGAGAACTTGACGGCATCCAGGGTGGCGGACGACACGATGAGCTTCATGTCTTTGCGCTTCATCACCGTCTGAGAGAAGAGAAGAAGAGTCGTGTCACATGTATTCGTTCAGCAGACGCCAGAGGACCCAATGAAGGGGGAGATGTTCCTCTGCCGGGGGAACCGTGCCTTACCTTCTTCAGCAGGCCGAAGAGCACGTCAGTGTGGATGGTCCTCTCGTGGGCCTCGTCCAGCATGATGAGAGCGTACTGACTCATGTCCGGGTCGATGAGACACTCCCTCTGCAGCATGCCGTGGGTCATGTACTTGATGACAGTCTCGGGGCTGGTGCAGTCCTCAAATCGAATGGTGTACCCCACCTGAAGTGGAACGAGGGAGGGGATAGGTGAGATGTTTACAACGAGGATCCCTTAAAAAGAGTTCCACGCGCGGACGCTGTATCATGGACATTTTAAGACTTTTTTTCCGAACTAAAACTTCAGGTTTCTGGATCTCGTTCACCTCCTGGCCCAGACAGCAACCGTACTCTTCAGAGACTCTCTTGGCCACAGACATGGCCGCTACACGACGGGGCTGAGTGCAGCCGATCTTCCCCCGTGTTGTGTAGCCGGCCTCAGCCAGATACTGAGTGATCTGGGTGGTCTTTCCAGAACCTGTCTCTCCAACCACAATCAGGATCTGGTTGTCGTGAACAGCCTGCGGGTGAAGAACACGGAAGTAGCCACAAGTAAACATATGACATTATTATGGTTGTGTGGTGACAAAGTCATTCGAGTTACTTCGAAACGTCGAAAGAAACTTCTAGAACGAGGTCCGTTAGCTGTCGGAATGTACCTGGACCAGCTGCTCCTTGAGCTTGTAGATGGGCAGGCCGGCTCTCTGCTCCAGGATGGACAGCTCCGTCTTCTTTCCGTACGAGGCCTGGTTGCCCCCAAAGGCATGTTTCTTCCACTCTGGGATATCGACGGGCATCATGCCAATGCCTCTCATGTTGGCTGCGATTTGTCTCCCCTCAACTGTAAGAAGGGAAGTCCGTTTTTAATTGAGATGGACTGGCATGACGTTATTCTCCATCCCCTTTGGATAAATGGTGAGTCAGGCCGTCTCTCGTGGTCTGGCAGGAACCATGCCTCTCCCGCATGCCCCTCAGGCCATGCAAGACACTCCGCAGACCTCCACTATGTTCCTCTGCAGCACAACCCTCTTAACCAGGCCTGGGAGCAGATAACCATCTCCAGCCAGCGGTAACTCCGATTGCCCCGGCTTGCAAACACCGGAGGAAGTCTGAGGAAGCTGGGGTCGATTCTGACTGGTCTCTTGTTCTAACTAGCCTCGTGTCGCGGTGTCGATTTAGTGCAGAGGGAAAGGAAGCCTCACCGTCAGGCAGAGGGTCGATCCAGTGCTTGTTGAGGCCTGTGGGGATGCAGTCCATCTCAGCCATGCGCTGGGCCTGCTTCACCTCCCTCCTCTCCTTCGCCAGAGCACTCTGCATCATGGCAGCCTGGGACAGCGAACCGTCTGGGTTCTGAAGAGTCGGGAGAGTGTCATTTTGTTAGTCCAAATCATTGGAGTGAAACGAGGGTTTAGAGAAGAGGCCGGTGGTTTACCTTGACGATCTTGACCGGGCTCAGGTTTATACTCTGTCTGGTGTGTCCTCTCAGGAACGGAGGCTCTTCCTCCACCAGCTCAACCTCCAGTTCCTCCTCTGAAGCAGGTTCAGATCAACATCAACGTCAAGGCCACAGTAAGCACGTTACAGTATTGTGTTCAAGTATGCTAGTTGAGAAGTTGTACCTTCTTCGTCATCGATGTTGGGCAGGATGCCAGTTTCCTCATCAAACTCGGGGAACTCTTCTTTTGAGAGAACGTTAGCGGCAATCATCTAAGAACAGGAACCATGCACGGAACAGGATCGTTTGAGAGGAGAGAACAATGCAATAAGCCTCTGTGCGTGCACGGGTGGGTACAATACCTGTTTGATCTCCCACTTTTCGTGGTCTGTGATCTTGTGGAGCCTCTTGCGTTCCACGGTTTCGTCCTCCACCTCAGGGACGTGGCCCAGGTTGATCTCGGAGGGGCGGTCAGGGTTCCTCATGGCCGTGTCCTCCCCGCCTTCAGGCAACATGTTCCTCCTCCTGTTGGGGTTCAGATCCTCCCCGGTTTCCTGGTCAACATCCTGGCAAGGGGGAGGCAAACATTCACAGACACCATTATGGCTATTGCACCAGTGCATGTGCGGCTTGAATGAACGGAATCCATGTTTTTTTCCAGTCGGTTGGCCACTGCATCTTGTCTTACCTTCATACTGAGGCTGGTCTTGGTGCCGGTGAAGGACAACACTTTAATCTTGACCTTTTGACCTCGGCTGACCACATCAGCCACATTAGCTACGCGTCCCTCTTTCCGCAGCTCTGAAACGTGGACCAGTCCTTCCCAGCGTTTCCTACAACCACATACTCTTGTTAAAAGGTGACAAAACGGTGTTTTCACAACGTGTTGGATGACATAAGTTATAAATAATAAGTTATATCTGCCACGTCCTCACCTCAGGCCTTCCAGCTGGACGAAGCAGCCAAACTGCATGGTGCTGGTGATTTTGCCGTTGTAGATGTCCCCCACAGAGGGCTCCTCCGGAGGTGGTCGGTCGACATGTTTGTCCTTCCAGCGGTCTTCAACATGTCTGTCCACATCTCGGTCTCTCTCCCGCTCCCTGTCTCTGCTGGGACTGGGAGTCCGGTCGCTCCAGCGGGACGCACGTTTCTTTTTGCGGCGCCGATCCCTTTCCCGGTCTCCAGATCTAGACCGTGAGCGGGACCAGGAACGGTGACTCCTGCCGTCTCTGCCTCGGCTGCGACTTCTGCTCCGCTTGCGCTTATCTTCCACCCTTGTGACAGAACAGGGTTTAAGCCAAAACATGCCAAACATTGACATGCCAACATGCCAAAACCCCTTCACTGCATGTACATGCACACTTGTAAGGTAAGGTTTCATCATGAAAAAAAAAAAATGAAATGATGTTCATTTTGTATTCAGGGTGCTTCATTAAAACATTTGAATTCTCTCTTACTTTGAGTCACTTCCGCTGACACTGGGCATAAACATCTCCAACTCCTTCATGGCTTCAGCTGCTACTTTTTCATCATTTTCGATCTGTAGTAGGCTCTAAAAAAATGTGGAAGAGGTGATTTGTCAATAGACTGTAGGCTACACTATGTACAGATAGAGAGTGAGAGTTAGTGAGTGTATTCACTCGCCCAATTTTACCAAATTTAAAGTGAGACGTACCCTGGGAGGAGGATTGTCAGGCTTGCACAATCCAGGGAACATTTCCCTCATTTTATCCCTCTTACTCTTTGGCTTGGCAGGCTCAGTGGCTATGAACAAACCAAGGATCCGTCAGTATGTTGCCAAACATACTATCAATTTAGCGCTCAACCAAAGTTTAATGGAATATAACTTACTTTTGATGTTAGCGGATGGCTGCATGGTTTGAATAACTCTAAGCAAATTGCCGATGAGGGAGTCCTGTAGGAGACGTGAAATGAAATTATTTTTTATTTGGTGTACAATACAGTAGGCTACGTAGGCTACAATGTTGTAAAGTAGGGAAACACTCTTACAGAGAAGTCAGCTCCATTTTTGACCAAAATCCGTTTAAAGCCATCAAATGTTGGTTGCTTTTCTGCTAGGTTGATAACGAACTCAGCTAGAGAGAGAAAACAATTAATCACAACAAACATTACAAGCTAGCTAACGATTAGCATGCTAGCAATGGACACCTTGATCTCTACTGGCAACACTAACGACGTCGCTAGATAGAAATATTTCTTTTGTAAATAAATAGGACACTGCGCCCTTTTGAATCAACGTTAAACATACCAAGATCTTTCTCACTTATTCCCAGATGATTTTCCAATTCTGTGCATACTTTAGAAACTAGGGAAAGATATTCCAGGCGTTTTAGTTCCTCCATCCCCTCCATCATCTCGGTTTGTTTTGCTCCCAAAATGCGTGAACCCCACTTCCGGCTACGTACTGTTGCTACTATACGACTGTTCATTGGGTCGTCGTGCTCAACCTATTATTTAATAATGTACTATACATGAATAACAATAAGTTGACATAAGACACAACTTTTACTTTTAATCATTTTATACTTTTAATTATGTAAGTTAAAAAAATCGAAATCGTCACAATAAGCCAAGAGAATCCAATATTTATTAATGAGAAACATTTTTGGGATTTCACAGCTAAGCAATCTATAAATGCAAAACAAAAATATGCAAGTGTGTCAGATCTATTTTTACCCTATAAAATATAGTTCAAAATATTTTTTGATGGAAAGTTGTTGCAGATTCCCTGGGTAGTCATAGCAGTCTGAATCATAAAATTGATTTTTCAGAGGCAACATTAAACCATCCAAAATAAACTAATCCCGACTGTAATCATAATGTATATACAATTGTGGAAGTCTGAACAAATACATCATTTAGGCAAATTATAAAAAGTTGGTTAAAAATGCAAACAAAATACATTTACAAGTCTAACAACATCAATGAATGCTTCACCAACAGCATTTTACAAAGAGGAGCAGACAACAGCACATCACAACATTTCTCGATCGTATGAGCGTGTGTGTTTGAGAAGGAGACTTTTAACGCCGTCTGAAGGCCCGGGAGATCCTCCAGGCGTTGGGCTCCTCGTAGCGGTTGTACAGGGGCTCCAGGCGCTGCTGCTTCTTCTGCTTGCTGAGGCGTGTGGGGTCGGACACCTTGAAGAAGGCTGGGGAGAACTCCACCAGCCAGCGAGGGTCGATGGTGGTCACCTCCCTCATGTACTCCTTGGTGGTCAGCACCAGCTCGTGGTACACCACCCTGGACAAAAAGGAGAAATATTTAGGCAAGCACAAAGGATTGATATCCATGTCATTCGATGCATTGGATGGCTGAAAAAAGAAAGGGGGGGGGGGGGGGGGGGGGAGATGGAGAACTCACCACTCAGGCTGACGGTTAAACAGGGCGCTGGAAGGGTGGATGTACACCACCTGTTGGTCGATGAGGGTACGGTAGCCCTCCTGAGGATCCTTCTTGGCCGCGTTCCGGAAGAACCCACTGCAGATGGCCTTCTGGACCCGCACTGTAGCTTTCCCACAAGACACCACGTCCAGCTTGTGTCTGAGAGGATGACAGGACAGTTGCATTAATGAAAAGTACCTCAGTGAGTTTGACTGAAATGGAACTGTGATGATCTAATTTCAGGTTCCATACCTGTCCATGATGCCCAGCATCTGTTTGCGGATGTCCTGAGCACGGCGCAGGGAGCGGGCTTGGATAAAGTTCTCATAGCACCAGGGGTTGGAGAACTTGTTGTTCTTCCAGGAGTTATACACCGCCAGCAGGGTCAGATGGTCTCCCTCGGGCTGATGGAACTTGGCCTTCTTCTGGTCAGCCAAGGCTTGCTTGTCCTGAGTTACAGATAGTACACAGACTTTCAGAAAATCGTCAACTCGACTACGCAGAGGTGTCCGTGTGGTTAGTCTTTGTGAACAGTGAAAAGCTCACTATATCTATCCACCATTAAACTCTAATGTTAATGGCCTGTGTACGAACCTTGGGCCTGTAGAAGACGTTCTGCACAGACAGCATGGAGACGATGGTGAGCATCTCCTCACTGCAGCCCAGGTGGACGGACATGATCAGCATCTTACACAGCATGGGCTCCAGAGGAAACTCAGCCATCTGAGGAAGGAAAAGAATTCCTCAATTATTATCATAATAATCCGACTCAATATCTTGAGTCATCTGTCAAGTGACTAATGAAGACACTACCTATCTGAGCATGTATCCATTAACACCAAGGGTAGGTGATATCCCTGCAAATCCCTTTTAAATCCTTGTTCCGTACTACAACTCACCCTTCTCCCCAGGCGTGTGAGTAAGCCCTCATCGTCCAGAGCTCCCAGAGTGTACAGCTGCTCCATGGCTGTGATCAGGGTCTCCATGGGAGGAGCGTCCATGAAGTCAAAGGACAGCAGGTCGTTGATGCCCATAGCCTGGGTGAAGAAAAAGGAAGGTGACAAAGTTATCACTATTTATAAAACTCTAAATTCCAGTCCTTGATCCTGATTGGCTCACAGCAAACATAAATACAATATATAATATATAAACACACACACCTGTGACTGCATAACAATTCAATTAGAACGAACGCACCCTGAATCTCAAAGTTGACGATGTCAGATTTCATAGTTCATTTTCTATGAATTTGCGGGGTTAAGCAAGGATGAGTGGTTTAAATAGATTTACAGGATCAAATAACTAGAAGACACGCTGAAGTTAATGGCAGAGAAATTGAAGAGCTGGGAAAGTCAACAAATTAAACCGGGACCGTTAAACTGACTAATTGGTCCGTTTAGACCTGATGTCAAACACCTCTGCACAGTACCAGCAAAGAGGAGGGCTGTTACGATCGAACATTACTTGCACAATTAATGGCAAAGTCCAGATAACGATAAACACCCCCCCCCCCCTAGATTCTTAAAGCCTGACTAGTCATGCTAGCCTGTGTTGCTTGGCAACCATTTAGCTGTCTGAAGGAACTATATTGCTTGGAGGAAGAATGATTATTTGTTTTCAATAAATGACTGTATTTACGTTGCTGTGTGTTTTATTTTGTGAAATCTTACTTGGTAGTCAAGAGTAGCCGTTTTATAAAAGCAATAAGCCACTTGACACCGTGATTTAGTGTTTTTAACCCCCCATAGCCATTCCGAAAACACAGTAAATTACAACCTTAAGTGATTCACTGCTTGAATAAAGAAGAGTACAAAATAATAAAAACATTGCGTGTGGTTTTATGGATATATTATACAGAGTTTGTGTATGTTGGCTGTACCTTGAGAGAGAGCACAGTGCTGGCCAAGTTGGTCCTCTGGATCTCAGGGACGTTGGTGGTGAGCATCTCATCTCTGTAGGCTCTCTCGGTGTACAGCCTGTAGGTCTTTCCTGGGCCTGTCCTTCCAGCTCTGCCAGCACGCTGTTTGGCTTGGGCCTGAGAACATGCAATCATTCGTCAGGTGTCAATACATCAACACAGACCCAGGGAAACGTCCTTCAAAACTGTGTAGACAACATAGGAATCTGAGAACACCTGGGTAACACTGTATTGTTAGATACCAACCTGTGAGATGGGGGTCACCACCAGTTGATCGATGCCTGTCTTGGAGTTGTACACCTTTTGCTTCACAAAGCCAGGGTCCACCACGTAGTAGATACCGTCAATGGTCAGAGACGTCTCGGCAATGTTAGTGGCAATGACCACCTAAAGACAGGGAAATTAAAGCCCCAGAAGATGTCAAACCTTGTATAGTGATTCAAATGAGAATCTTTAAGAATCTGTAAAGTGCTTTGAAACCAAAGAAACTGGTATCCCCCAGGGCTCTGCATTGGGTCCTTTTATATTTAACCAAAGTTTTTTTAAATTTGTTATTAAAGGTTACCTTTCTGCTTCCAGGAGGTGCAGGGTCAAAGATTCGGGTCTGCATCTCACTGGGCAGGGCTGAGTAGACAGGTAGGATGATCAGCTCTGGTACATCAGGCCCCAGCGACTTCATCCTCTCGTACAGGATCTCACAGGCTGTGTCAATCTCTTCCTGACCCGTCAAGAACACCAGGACATCGCCTAGTAGGACAGATGACAAGTTTTTAAACAAAAGGCATTCTCAAAAGGACAACCACATTAGACAATCCTCAAGAAAACACTATAAAATGGAAGGGTGCTTAGACCAGGTCCTTCAGGCCATACCAGGGGGCTCAGTCAGGTGGATCTGCATGACCGTGATGAGGCTGGCATCCAGGTAGTCCGTCTCGGGCTCTTTGGTGTAGAGAACCTCCACTGGGTAGGTTCTGCCAGGGATGGTGAAGATGGGTGCTTCGTAGAAGTACTGGGAGAACTTGACGGCATCCAGTGTTGCCGAAGTCACAATGAGTTTCATGTCTTTGCGCTTCATCACCGTCTGAGAGAAGAGAAGAAGAGTCGTGTCACATGTATTCGTTCAGCAGACGCCAGAGGACCCAATGAAGGGGGAGATGTTCCTCTGCCGGGGGAACCGTGCCTTACCTTCTTCAGCAGGCCGAAGAGCACGTCAGTGTGGATGGTCCTCTCGTGGGCCTCGTCCAGCATGATGATGGCATACTGGCCCAGATCTGGGTCGATGAGACACTCTCTCAGCAGCATACCGTCCGTCATGTACTTGATGACAGTCTCGGGGCTGGTGCAGTCTTCAAATCGAATGGTGTACCCCACCTGAAGTGGAACGACACAGAGGCGAAGGCGTCCGTAAATCTTAGTCACTGTGTGGCGTGGACGGGCGTTTGCCATGAACTGTCAAAAGAAAAAACCGCTCTGGAAACAACACTGACCTCCTGGCCCAGACAGCAACCGTACTCTTCAGAGACTCTCTTGGCCACAGACATGGCCGCTACACGACGGGGCTGAGTGCAGCCGATCTTCCCCCGTGTTGTGTAGCCGGCTTCAGCCAGATACTGAGTGATCTGGGTGGTCTTTCCAGAACCTGTCTCTCCAATAACAATCAGGATCTGGTTGTCGTGAACAGCCTGCGATGGAAGAAGAGCAAAAATAAATGGTCAACGTGTATATATATATATATATATATATATATATATATATGTATATCACCCTTTAAGTAACAGTCGCAGCATGTTTTGATTGAAGCTAGCTGCACCGACCTGGATTAACTGTTCCTTGAGCTTGTAGATAGGCAGGCTCTCTCTCTGCTCCAAGATGGAGAGCTGAGTCTTCTTTCCGTACGAGGCCTTGTTGCCCCCAAAGGCATGCTTCTTCCACTCTGGGATATCATTGGGCATCATGCCAATGCCTCTCATGTTGGCTGCGATTTGTCTCCCGTCAACTGTAAGAAGGAAAGTGTTTTCAATTGAGATGGACTGGCATGACGTTACCTCCCCTTCGGATAAATGGTGAGTCAGCCCGTCTCTCGTGGTCTGGCAGGAACCATGCCTCCCTCACAAGCAGCCCAGGCCCCCTCAGGCCGTGCAGAACAGACTTGCAGCTACGGTCACCCCCTCTATCCGGCCTGTGAGGGGGCTGGAGGAAACACGATAACCATCTCCAGCCCTGGTCACCCTCAGGGCTCCTGTTACCATAGAGGAAGTCTTGAATCAGCCTGTTTTGATTTTCGTGAGTAGCTTTTGCGGAGGGGCACGCTAAAAAGGTCAGTACTGAAACATTGCACTTATCGGTCAGGCTTTTTGAACGTCAGCATCAAGGTTTACAACTTAACGTCCACTTAACGTGCACACGTGGTCCAAGCCCTCACCATCAGGCAGAGGGTCGACCCAGTGCTTGTTGAGGCCCATGGGGATCGAGTCCATCTCAGCCTCCCTCTGGGCCTGCTTCACCTCCCTCCTCTCCTTCGCCAGAGCACTCTGCATCATGGCAGCCTGGGACAGCGAACCGTCCGGGTTCTAATAAACGGAGGGATGAATTAAGAGAGCTGGACGTAGAGTGCCAAGTGCTAAGTATTCTGCAGGCAGTAACAGTAGATTGAGGACACATTTAAAGGAAACAGCATCGTTAGAGAAGAAGGTGGTTATGATCAGGGCACGGATACATACTTTGACGATCTTGACAGGGCTCATGTCCATGCTCTGTTTGGTGTGTCCTCGCAGGAACGGAGGCTCTTCCTCCACCAGCTCAATCTCCAGATCTTCATCTGAGACGAGGAAGAAGCATTATGGTCACCTCAAGTAGTACGTTAAAAAAAGCCTTCTCCAATAGAAATGCACGGCATGTACATGAGAACTACTCAACCGAAAGAAACATATGTTCAGTTTTACCTTCTTCATCGTCGACTTTGGGAAGGATACCAGTCTCTTCGTCAAAGTCTGGGAACTCCTCTTTAGACAGAACGTTAGCAGCAATCATCTGAGGATGGAATGAAGAGGGGGAGTAAAATGGCAGCACATGATACGAGCCAAAGTGCAGTCGTGATCTGGTTTCGACACACACCTGTTTAATCTCCCATTTCTCCGGGTCTGATATCTTGGTGAGTCTCTTGCGCTCCAAAGTGTCGTCCTCCACCTCGGGGGCGTGGCCGAGGTTCAGGTTGGAGGGGCGGTCGGGGTTCCTCATGGCCGTCTCCTCGTGGCCGTCAGGACCCGTGTTCCTCCTCCTGTTGGGGTTCAGATCCTCCCCGGTTTCCTGGTCAACATCCTGGCAAGGAAAATTGAAAGATGGTGTTCGCTTGAAATCTGTATGTCCCAAAGTCATACTTCCATACACATGGTCATGTCTGCAACCCCTCACAACGACTCCATTTAACCTTGATTTCTCACAGCTTTGCTTAAGCTACAGTCATGCTCAACAGTGTAAACCTCATTCTTGTGGTCTTACCTTCATGCTGAGGCTGGTCTTGGACCCGGTGAAAGACAACACTTTAATCTTGACCCTCTGACCTTTGGTGACAACATCGGCCACGTTGGCCACGCGTCCCTCTCTGCGCAGCTCGGAGATGTGAACCAATCCCTCCCAGCGTTTTCTACAGCAGAATCACATCAACATTGGACTTCAACTATACATTAAAAACTGCTGAAACAGTGTAAAGTGATGTGATTGAACTCGTCATAAGGCCTGATGATCCAGATCCACTGACCTCAGGCCCTCCAGCTGCACGAAGCAGCCAAACTGCATGATGCTGGTGATTTTGCCGTTGTAGATGTCCCCCACAGAGGGCTCCTCCGGAGGTGGTCGGTCGACATGTTTGTCCTTCCAGCGGTCATCAGAGTGCTTGTCCACATCTCGGTCTCGGTCTCTGCGGGGGCTAGGGGTGCGGTCAGCCCAGCGAGACGAGTGCTTCTTGCTGTGGTCTCTCTCCCGGTCTCTCTCCCTGTCTCTGTCTCTGTGGCGGGTGCGGTCCCTAGAACGGGACCTGGAGCGCGAGCGTGAGCGGTGGCGTCTACGCCGGTCTCTGTCCCGGTCTTTGCTACGGCTTCTGCTTCTGCTGTGGCGTCTCTTCCGGTCAGATCTAAAGGTTGAAGACATTTGGTAAACAAGACCATTGAAAACCTCATCCTCTGACTACTGTTTTTTTTTTACCACGGTATAAAGTACTACTGTTTATTACTTCTATCTAATCACTCACTATGGCAAAATGGCCCCCATCCACCAATGAACCAACATAACAAATCGTAGGTTACACATAGCTTTGTCCATCCTAGAACTAAACCATATTGCGAAACTGAATGTATGTTGTGTAGATCTCCTTACTTGCTCTTGCTGCTTTTTGAGTCACTTCCACTGACACTTGGCATGAACATCTCCAACTCCTTCATGACATCTGCTGCTATTTTCACATCATCATCATCTAGCATGCCCTGGGAGGGTTGGTAAAATAACAGGCTATAACAGATGTTTTACATATGTATACAGATTCAAGTAAATGAAATCTATGAAGTTGACATACCTTAGGAATCGGCTCGTTTGGTCTGCACAAAGCTGGGAAGAGCTCTTTCAGCTTGTCCTTCTCATTCTTCTGCTTGACCACAGGCTCTGAGACTGCAACAAAAAAAAACGGTTAGTTGAGCATTTTTCCAACATTCAATTGAAATCAATGCTAACATCTATCCGTCACACATTACCTTTGCTTGAAGACGCCTTAGACGGAGGTCGCATAGTTTGAATAAGTCTGAGCAAATTGCTGACGAGGGAATCCTGTAAGATTCGAAATATTTGTTTATGTTTAGCTTCATCATTCCAACAATACATGCTAGCTAGCTTGCTTACCAGCAACATGAAGTGAAATAACTAGGCAGATACACTTACTGTAAACTCTGCTCCATTTTTCAACAGTAGTGACTTAAAGCCCTCAAATGTTGGTTGCTTCTCAGCCAGGCTAATAACAAACTCAGCTGTAAAAAAAAAAAAGAATAGACAGAATAAAGTATGACCAATTACAGTAGCTAGCACAGCATATATGGTCAAAGCTAGCAACCAGAAAGCGTACAGTATGCAGTGGTTATAAGCGATTAGTTTACAGTTAGCTAGCTACACACCAAGATCTTTGTCGCTTATTCCCAGATGGTTGTCGAGTTCTGTGCATACTTTGGACACCAAAGAAAGATACTCGAGCTGTTCAAGGTCTTCTACCCCGATGTCTGCCATTCTCCACGAGATTTGTTTTGTTCAGGCAGCGACGTAGCCAGCAGACATTCTTGTTCGAAAGGGTTCATTTCCGGTATTTCTGTTTCCGGAAAGTTGTGTTTTGAAGTTCCTAGTCTCACCACACGATGGTGTTAAAGCCAAGTAAGTAAGTTAAAAAAAGTATCCCTCTAAGAAACACAATCAGAACGGTAATGCAAGATAGGAAGAGCCAAAAGGAAACGTTATTGTTATAAAGTACCTTTATTAATTTGATAATATTAACCAGGAAAGAACCGAGAATAGGCACTTCAGTTGATTGCATTAGTGCATGATCTTCTAGAAGCTTTTCTACTATCCAGGACAAGTTTCCAACTGACAGTAGCATACCACAGAAAAAGCCTCCTAATTAAATTAAATTAATTTGGTTGAAATAGCTCAGCCCAATGATTTAAATAGAAGCAGGTTATGTGTAAAGAATCTTAAGTGTGATGTCTTCCACTGTGTCCATGTTTGTCCAAATTTGTCAATTACCAGTTTGACAGTATGTACTGTAGCCATCGTATAAACATTTTAATCCCACAGAAGGAACATGTTTATTATAGAGTCAGTGTTTAGGAGGAAAAAAATAACTACCATGCAATTACGTGAGCACAATGCTAGCCAACATATCATTCCATAACATTTAAAATGACATTCCTTGGTACTCTAAGTTATTCCAGTGAAATAATGCATGTCCTGGGCTGCCAGACTCCCTTTGCGTGTCTACACGCTTTTCAGCGTCTGACCACACTTGGGATTAGAAAACTTTAGAAACACAACAGAACACCCTTACTAGAAGGTCATCCCCTCTCTATGGTCTGTCATACAGTGATTCTAACCACAGCAGCACTGAATAGGCTAGGTCATGTGTTCTTGGTAGAGCCAGGGGATTATGGGTAAAGAGGAGAGATAGAGGACAAATTAGGTTGCCTATAAATATCCACATACTAGAATATAGATCAATTAGATATGAGCTTTGGATCTCCTGCAGGATTTTTTGACTGTCAGGAAGACGGAGTCAGATGGCTGAGCGGTGAGGGAGTCGGGCTAGTAATCAGAAGGTCGCTGGTTCGATTCCCGGCCGTGTCAAATGACGTTGTGTCCTTGGGCAAGGCACTTCACCCTACTTGCTTCAGGGGGAATGTCCCTGTACTTACTGTAAGTCGCTCTGGATAAGAGCGTCTGCTAAATGACTAAATGTAAATGTAAATGTAAGACAGCCTAAGGAGAAAAAGAGGAAGAGTGTTGTTGTTACTGAAAGCACTTGAGGGTGTACTAGGGGTTGTCTGTCCTGTTTCCAGTGGGACAGACTATACTGCGTAATGGATGATCTGTCAAACAGTGTTACAGGTCCTTATATATCACATTCCTAATTCAGTCGTAGCAGAAGATGGGGGGGGGGGGGTGTGGAGATGAGGAGTAAAGGAGGAGCCAAGATAAGGTGGACATGAGATCCAGTCCAATGTCTAGACTAGTTCCATCTTTATTATATACATAGAGTGAAGCCAAATGCCCACTTGCTTTTATTACAACACTTATCCCTTTTGCTGATATAGTTCTGTGTCTTAACCAAAACACCATCCCCTAGACACACTCATTGGTTTCCAGCAAACCAATGAGTGTTATCTTTCCAGCATAGAAACAGCTTTAGCATATGAAGAGGTCCGTCATACGTGGTGTATAACTGAATCATACACTAATGAACATCATATTAAAGCATCCCACTGTGTGAGTCTAATTCACAGAGATGCCTTCATTATGATTGTGTGACTTCCTAAGCAACATATCAAAGCAACACTTTACAACCTGCATGTGTGACTCAAGTTTCAATAAGCACTTAGTAGTATTCCAAGATTAGACAGTGCCATAATGATACCTTCAAGTAATGAATGGTTCTTTAGAATTAGTCATTTGCTAAGCGAGGTATGTTAATGCCAACTAATAAAGTCTAAAAGCACAGATATCCATCATAAAAAATCATGAATATTCATACACTGTCCTAGTTTTACATTATTAAAATCCGTGGGTGCAGTTAGCCTTCTCGTTAAATCACATTATGAGGTTTCTAATGGTTATATGACATTAGGACTTAAAACCTGGATGACACAGTTGCCATGGTATTGCGGTGCACATTTTGAAATACTCCTTAGTAAGTACCATAAATAAAACACTTATCAGCTTTTAAGAGCTAATTAGCTTTCAATTGAGAATGATTTATTTAATCACAGGTTATTTGGTATGCAGAGACCGTTCCCTCTAATTGGGGGTTACAAAGCCTTTTCACTCAATGATCAAGTAAGCCCCTTTTTTAAATGATTTTTTTTGTTCGTCCTTGTCAAAATGTACTGTTATCTACGCTATCTGAATGCATCCCAACTTACGTAATGTGTCCCTGTGTGTGTGTGTGTGTGTGTGTGTGTGTATGTGGACATGCTGTGTCTCTGAATGTGTGTGTGTGGACATGCTGTGTCTCTGTGAGTGTGTGTGTGTGAGTGTGTGTGTGTGGACATGCTGTGTCTCTGTGAGTGTGTGTGTGTATGTGTGTGTGTATGTGGACATGCTGTGTCTCTGTGAGTGTGTGTGTGCGTGTGTGTATGTGGACATGCTGTGTCTCTGAATGTGTGTGTGTGGACATGCTGTGTCTCTGAATGTGTGTGTGTGTGTGTGGACATGCTGTGTCTCTGTGAGTGTGTGTGTGTGTATGTATGTATGTGTGTGTGTGTGTGGACATGCTGTGTCTCTATGAGTGAGTGTGTGTGTGTGGACATGCTGTGTCTCTGTGAGTGTGTGTGTGTGTGTGTGTGGACATGCTGTGTCTCTATGAGTGAGTGTGTGTGTGTCCAGTTCTCTCATTCCTCTCTTGATCTAAGCAGACCCCTCCCACTAGCATTACTAGAGGAAGAGACACGTCTCCGCTACACCGTAACAACATGGAGTTTTCCAATGCTCTTAGCCGGCTAAAAGCATCATGTCAGACAAGAGGGATTCGAAACATGCGACACATGGAGTTAAGGTGGATCCTACCCGTGCCCATGCACTAATGTTAGCATGACCCCTGTTACTCTTCAATCTTGGAAGTGGTCCAGGAAGGCTCGGGGGATTCACATCCCTGCCTCCCGTACAGGCCCTTCTCCGATCAGAGCAGTCTCCTCAGGGTACTAAGACACCCTCCAGCGCCTCATACCCCCCCCCCCCCCCCGCCCCCCCGCCCCCCCCCCGCCAGCGCGCTCTGCAGCCGCCACCACCCCCACCACGTTAACAGGATGTAATTTACCAATAATCTTCAATGTCGCCTATATGTCAAGAAGCAGATGCCCTGCTTAGATTTTGATCCAACCTAATTCTGTTCAAAGGGACCGAGACATGAAACAGAGACATTAACCTTAGCCTCAGCTGGTAATTAGTCATGCAGATCACGACACACAGTTTGAATTTAATGTATTTTTTCAATTTGTTCACAGTACCGGTCTTGGTCCGCAGACTTGAGTGCTGCATTCCCTGAATTTCAAAGGATCTGACCTCTGGACCTCTCTTAACATTAAACAATGTTTAATTAACATTAATTACAAATCTTGATCATGTTTTACATGGTAGCTGTGTGTGTTGACTTTACCGGGTTCTAGAGTTGAATCTTGAACTAACAAAATAACTATGTGTTTTAGATCATTAAGTCTAAATACAATTATCTTTCCCCTTAAATGGAAGGTCCTGCAGTATGTTTTAATGGAAAGTTTTTGAAAGCTTGTGATGGCCTCTGGTGTCATGACATCATCATGCTGATGAGATACCTTACAGTCTGTTCACTTCCATTCCTCTACCCTTCAAGACTCAACCGGCGCAGAACTCATTGATTCAATAATTCATAAGTGGGTAGCATGTAAATGATGAGCGATGTAAGTCACCCTGGATGAATCTTCCTCAGATGAATAATGTACAACAGAGTAGGATCCCTGACCACCCTGGGAAAAGACATAATGTCCCCTTGACCTGACTCACTCACTCTCTCTCTCTCTCTCTCTCCCTCTCTCTCTCTCTCTCTCTCTCTCTCTCTCTCTCTCTCTCTCTCTCTCTCTCTCTCTCTCTCTCTCTCTCTCTCATCTCTCTCTCTCTCTCTCTCTCTCTCTCTCTCTCTCTCTCTCTCTCTCTCTCTCTCTCTCTCATCTCTCTTCCTCTATCTACAGCAGCTCACCCTTGTTCTCTCTCTCTCTAGCTCTTCAATGTGAGGTGGAATAGTTTTCTCTCCATCAGCCCAGCCTCGTGCTCGCGTGATTCATGAGGAGGCTCAAGGTCTGCTGCTTCTCTCCCGTTGCCTTCACTCACAAGTCAGACAGCGATCGCTGGTCGGGATTAAAATGTACAGCAGCACCCTGTAAAATGGATGAGAGTTAGGTAAGAGAGAAAACAGGCTTGTGCTGCCTTTGTTGTTGTAGTTCTCCTCCAACTGAACCTGTTGGTTGGGTACTCATCTCTACTCATAGCTAACCCTTTCTGACACTCCAGGGACGATGGAGAAGCCTACTTTGCTAAAAGACACGGACAGGAACAATGCTTGAGGGAAAGAGAGGCACCACTGGTAGCCGTCTTTACAATTTGTCAAGGCATTCAGTTGGTAGAAATGTGGATTGACAGGAATGGGACTTTCAATTAGTCTACAGCGCAACACTAGTTAACTCCAGCTTCAGACACTGAGCTTGTCTTGAATTTCACCGAAACTTTCCCCACCAAGTCACTTGATACAGGCAGACAGGTTCCAAGCCAGCCTTGGTTGGTTGTGTTTGTCAGGGAGCCCTCACAGGCCTGGGTACTACGTAATAGAAGAGCCTGTTACTGGGAGTCCCATGGCCCCTGCTGGATCAATAACTCCTCCACAGTGACACTTGTGCAAGTGAATGTGAAGAATATCGGTCCAGGCCTGCTGCTGGACGCCATTAGTCCACCACAGACCCAGTTGAGCCCCTAATTCAACACTGACTGGCTTGCGTGTCTGGAGGTGGGAGTACTTTAGGACGTCCTTCTCTTGGGACAGGAGGAATACATCTGGTCCCTCTCTCACTCTTCCCTAAGATCTGGACTTAGGATCCCCAGAGACTCTCCTCCCTCACAGGTTACACACCAGACCGGCCAGTGGCAGGTTTAGTTCACCCGTAGCATTTATGGTGTAGGATAAGACTTTTTAGTAATTTGACTTTAATGGAGTTTAGTAACCAATGAGCACAGGAGATTAGCTCCTGTTATGACAGCATGGTGGAGTGAAATATTGCTTTCCGATATGACTGATAGGTGTGATCTTATCCGCCAGAATTTTCAATATTTTGTTAAGACTTTATAATTAGACGGGCAGGCTCTGCTTCTCATTTACATTGCTTTTTCATATGACTTCATATTAGTTGGTTATTGCCATGATTATCAAACCAGATCAATCTTAAGAGCTGTTTTCAAAATACAGCCGATTTCTAATTGGAAGGAACAAGGGTCCGAGAAGCCATGCAAAGTCACCAGTGTTACCTTAAAGGTACAGCTGATGTTCTTTTGGAATCCATCACCACAACTTTTACGCATTTCAAAAGCACTCTTCCAATATGGGTGAAATAGGGGGGGAGGGGGGTGGGGCGATAGACATGCGCTCACATGACTATTAGCCCGGCCGCGAGACAGCACCGCAAGGCGATTAGCTGGGATTGGAAGAAGAGTGGCCCGTTCATTTCCCTGGCATACATCACCAGGACATGCCCGGGCCCAGGACTTGCATTCGTCGTCCCATTAAAGAGGCCCCCCCTCAGTCATATTTCTCTGGGCTGGGCCGGGGGATCGATGGCTGCAGATGGACTCGCTGACAGGTCACTGGTGTCTGAGTGGGCCTGGGGCTCTCTGCTAAGACGTGTGTGTGTGTGTATGTGTGTGTAGAGGTTGAGGGGGACCGTTTTGTGCACTCTGTCTAACGGGAAAAGGTTGATTCGGTTGAGACCGCTGGGTAATTAGCCATTTACACAAGCTGGATATTGATCGTCTGCTCTATGTTGACGGGTATTATATCTCCATCCTCGTTAAGTGGACTCTTCATGCGTCTGGGCTGGTCATTTCCATGGGAATGATGATATCTGAGGTGGACACTCTGGTCTGCTGGACACATTTGTTAGGATAACGTCATTCGAAGGCGCGCTACTGACTAACTAGGGTTCCCACAGGTCACATGGGCAGGTGCATTCATTACATCGTGTTTCAATCGTCTCGGAGCTTAACATGTGCTGGTCGTTATGGATGGTTTGTGCTCTCTCGGTGTGTGTGTGTGTGTGTGTGTGGTTGTCTGTGTGTGGGCGGCGTGTGCACGTGTGTGTGGTTGTGCTGAAGTATACGTGAGCTTTCTGCCTGCATGTTCACTTTGTGAATGCAGGTGCTGCTACAGCGAGACTTGTTCGTGTTCAGCATCAGAGTCTGATAAACCGCCCTGCGCCTGTGTACCAATCAGCACACATCCACATATTTTGCACATTTGTACCGAAGATCCCGAGTCACCTGCCAGGGTGCTCTGACTGCAGGGAAAGAGCAGACAGATAAGAGGGCAGGGCCAGCCTCTCAATGCAGATAGCTGCGGTGACGATGTGTAGCAGATAAGGCTCGTCTCCACAGATGCTCTTTCAAGTTGTCTCCGTCCATCAGGTCGCCTTGGCTTTTCCTGATTGATGAGCCCGACGTCTTGTTTGGCACGACCTTTCAGAATGGTAAATCTGAAATGCCTGGCAGTGCTGATGTGGCGATCAGAGTGAGGGTGGTGCTAAGTGTCTCATCTTCGGTCATGTGTTCAGAAGGACATCCTCTTTAAACCTGGCCTCTTTTCAAGCTTCACTGGGCTGTCATTTGGCCCGAGCTTTCTTCTTCACAGACTGAGTTCTCTTTGTGTGTATGTTTGTGTGTGTGTTCTCGATGCCGTATGTGTGTGTGTGTTCTCTAGGCTGAGGTCATACATGCCGTAACTAAGAGGCCAGGTAATATGACAGGAATATGTCACACCACACAAAGAGGTCCAGAGCTTCTCTTTGGGCATTGTAGCAGGCTTTATTTCCTGTACCGGGGTCACTCTGGGTCTGTGCCAGATCGACTCACAAAGTAGACACATATTGAACACATTGAGGCGTAGATGGTTGTGCAATGTGTTGCGTCAGGAGATGTATCAGGTGTTTGGCAGTGTTCTCTGGGACATACGAGCATCCTGTCCTTCCCCTTGTTTACCGTCCTCAATTTCTGGACAATCTCACAGTACCCTGGAATACTCTTGGACTTGATTCTTGTCCAGTTTACTGTTCATTAGGTACTTGAAAAGATTAATCGTGCTATAGATATAAACGAAATGAAGTGCTACATTGAAAATGTGTGCTGTTGCCAAGGGTTGCTATCTTTACCTTGGTATTTTAAACATTTTACTGTCCCTCTTGGGCCTGTCAGAGCGCAGTGTGGAGATGGCCAGAGCAGAATTCCTCCGTGTCCTTCCTTGGCGCCATTAGAGAGAGGAGGTTTTAACTAATGCAACATCATGGTCTATTTCCAGATAAGACGGTTAAAGCTTGTGACATGGAAAGATGCATCGTTCTTAGAAAAGTAGTCCTAGGAATATACATCTTCATGTCTAATTCAACTAATGTTCTTAGGAGAACTCCTACGAATTAAGAATGAATCCTTGTTTTGAGCTGAGTCTGACGTAAAGATAGAGTAGTTGCATTTGAGATGAGTGCCCTGGTTAAGGTCAACCTGCACGACAGTGATGTATACCAACACTAACCAATCTGCAGTTATGAATAACATCATTCGCCCCCTCCCCGTTACGTAACAGAGTAAGAGTGTTTTCGGTGAGTCTGTGGGGGCAGTGACGACACACACACACACACATGCTCACAATCACACAAACACACCTCCTCAGACTTCTCCGTCCAGCTATCCACGCAGATAATCCCATGAGTGTTTGTACAAGGGCAACTCCTTAACCTGCTAGTGCAACCCACAGCCAAGAGAGGGAGAGAGAGAGAGAGAGAGAGAGAGAGAGAGAGAGAGAGAGAGAGAGAGAGAGAGAGACAGAGAGACAGAGAGACAGATATGGAGAGAGAGAAAGAGAAAGAGAAAGAGAAAGAGAAAGAGAAAGAGAAAGAGAAAGAGAAAGAGAAAAGCAGTTTAAGTGCTTATTCCCCGTTTATTTCTCTCACACTCACCTCCTATTCTCACAGTTTTTGTCACTGTCACTGTTTCTCAAACTCCCTAGCTTTCTCTCTCAACCAGGCTGTCTATCTTCTTCCCTGCTCAGGGGATACAATTCTCACACATCAACTCTCCTTGCCTATGTGATCCTCTGTCTCCTGCCGTCCTCATTTGAATATCCCTTAAACCCTGTCAGTCTCTTCGTTCATCCTCTTTTATTTGAAGTTCCTCACGGTGTCACGGTGCCACTGCCGATGAGGGCAGATGGATCCTGTAGAAGACTTTCCATGTGTGAAGAGAGCAGACAAGGCTGAGCAGATATCGTCTACATGGAAGCCAACACGCTGAGGTTCCACTGCCAGGTCATCCACGAGGGGTCGGTTTTTATACGGTTTCAGCTCCAGCCAGGGGTTAAAGGTCAAGGTCAGATGGAGGACACACAAACACATGCACCACAGTGATGTCATGGCAGCAATACAAAGGTCATAACAACTTGCATTACATATTCAAGTACTGTACAGAAAGTGAGGGAAATTGAATTTGTGCACAGTGTTATGGAGGAAAAAGCCAGTCACTGTGATATGTATACTGTTCATGGCCTTACGTAAACATAATATATATTGGGGCGGAAACATCCCCCCCAATATTTACATTTGGTCAAAATGTCCCCACCAATATATTGATATAAAAATATAAATGTGCTACGCTACGACAGGCAAACACGCATGCTGTCCGAAATCATCATAAAAAATGGCATTTGTCCCGCAAATGTTGACTCAATGACTACGGCCTTGATACTGTTCTCTACTTTTAAGAGTCAATACAGTCTGACTGAAGACATTTAGGGCAAAGAAGTCCTTATATAATATTCTATCTTTGAGTTTCAAACCATTTTCACATCTGGCCTCTCTCACCAACAGACACGGCCATTCCCGCCAGACAGTAGGCTAAATTAATACAGGCCAGTAAATCACTGTTTACAATCTAATGCTATCTAATCCAGTTTAGATAATAGTCATCTGGAAAAATAATACTTGGGTAATTTCCAGGCATGTTTAGTATTAACTTCATCAGACCTTGGGTGCATAATCACAACCAGGAAATTTGTTTTGTAGCTGTGGTAAACTGTCTCACGATGCAGAAATGAGATACGCCGTCACAGGATGACTGTTTATTTACGTTCATTACACAACCGACAGTTACATTAGGACACACAGGGGAGATGCACAATGAGATTGAGACAAACAGGCTGCCGTATAGCGCGAGCAAAACATTTCGGAAGAAGGAAATGGAGGCAGAGATCAGAGCAGGGCCTGTTTTAGCCTGAGAAGAGCAAAGCTTGAGTAGTCTGTACCCCAGGGTGCTCTGCGAGGCCACAGACACATTTTGAAGTGTCCGTTGAGGGAGAATGTTGCAGTAGGCGTGCACTGCTTGATGCAGCCTACTCTTTGATGGGGTTTGCATTTTTAAACGTGTTTTCCACAAGTGGGCCCCTAGATCCATTCCGAGGTTTTGCCCGGCTACTGTATAAAAGATTAGCCCCTGAAGATAGTGGCGCGAGTTTCACAGGAAATCTCATTCCAACTTGCATGACAGTTAGAGGGTTGGATGATAAATGTATTGACATGCGCGCACGCCGTGCTGGTTTTAATGTGCAGCGATTCACACATGCACCTCTCTCTCTCTCTCTCTCTCTCTCTCTCTCTCTCTCTCTCTCTCAAACACACACACACAGCTCCACGCCAACTCCACACACACATACTTTGAAACCCCACACACACATTGGTATTCTCCAGCAGATGCCATTATGATGATTACATTTAGCATTCCCTTTCTGCAGCTGTCCTGACATGTTCCTCCCCCTCCGGGGCCTTTTCCTCCAGCTGTTGCTTTGATATTAGCTTTATGAAATTTGCGTGAACACCATATACCCCCTTAATCTGCTCTGCTTCCAGCATTTCCTTCATTACATTCTCTTTCCCACCCTCTTGCTCTCCACCTCTCACTCTCTCTCTCTCTCTCTCTCTCTCTCTCTCTCTCTCTCTCTCTCTCTCTCTCTCTCTCTCTCTCACACACTCTCACTCTCTCTCTCTCTCCCCTCTCTCTCTCTCTCTCTCTCTCTCTCTCTCTCTCTCTCTCTCCCTCTCTCTCTCTCTCTCTCTCTCTCTCTCTCTCTCTCTCTCCACCCTCTCTCATTTTAATATGCTTTTTCCTCTGCTCTCCATTGCTGAATGGGAACAGGAGAGGCAGTGAGGCTTGATGGTGTGTAGGGGTCTCTGAGTCCCTAGCTGTGTGGGTTTAGTAATTGAGTTTCCTGCAGGTGTCTTGACTGGACTATCTGTCCCCTCCTCACCTCAGGTAAACTGAGGGCACATGGCCTTTCATACCAGACGTTTACAGAGCAACGTAAGTCAGTCAAAAGTCAAATATGTGATTTTAATGTTGGGTCATCTAATGTTTCCCAGAAAGCTAAATATCTACAGAATTGTTATTGATGATCAGCTTGATGTTAAGTAGAGATGATGAGACACTGTAAATAGAACAAATCGATGGTTGTCATTATCGCCTAGACAACGCATGCTGAAACAAGCCTCATTGATTCCAAGTGTAAATATTAGACGGTCTCCTCACCACTCTGCTCAAGTGACCTTCGGGAACTGCTTTGGCGTAGCGATGCATTGTAAACATACGTTCTTGACGCTAGGGACACATAGCATGCTTCTCAAAAAAAGTGGGTTTACGATTTGTTGGTCTCCATGTGTCCCCATTCCCACCCAGTCTGGCTCATCCATCAGCTAATGCATATCCACATAACATCTGTATGCAGTGTGTGGGCCTTCCAGTCTGGGGGCTGGTTCTCCATTATTTACATTACAGTGACCTTCCATTGCCTCCCAGTGCTGTGCTGTGGCTCTGTGCCAGTTCCACATAGTTAATATCCGGAATTATCATCGTCCTCCAACTGAAACAAAATTCAGCTTGGAGCAGAGTATAAGCAGAAGCTAAAATAAACACCACGTGCTCTACAGACTCGTGCTTTCTCAAGAGTCTTGTCTACTTTTCCTGCCGTTCTGACAAGGCGGTTTAAACCTTGCTCTTTGAAAGAGAAAGGATGCACCACTAGAAGGAGCTGGCAACTGGAAACCACTTTCCCTTTACTCCTTTTGAACTTTCCCCTCGTTTCTCGCGTTGTGTTTTGGTTGCCCAGGGTTACAGAGGCTCACACTGTCACACCCTCCACTTCCTGATTCCAGGCTCCAGTATTCCAGACCATCTTTTCCATCTTACCCGTCAAACCTACACACCTGCCATCCATCACTTCATCAACCCAACAGTATTTCAATCAAACACAACAACAGTAGTACAAAGTAATAGAAGTGCTTATGAAGTGCAGAAAATAGGATCTAAAATAATTAATAAGATTATAATGAGATCGAATAATATGTATTTAAAAACAGTAAATACATTTTATGTATTTAATTTCGGACAGAGCAATTAAAACAATTCTAAAAACAACACAGAAAAGAAACAAAAACAGCAACCAGGAGGTGAAGGCAGAGATAAATAAGTGGGTTTTGAGGTGTGATTTAAAAGCAGCGAGGGAATCTAAGTCCCTAATGATCTCCGGGAGCTCGTTCCAGACTCGTGGGCCCAGCGAGGAGAAGGCACGATCTCCCATTTTAGTCAATTTTGTCCGGGGAACTGCAAGGAGGTTTGAGTTTCCGGACCTAAGTGTCCTAGATGTGAAATGAGGGGTGAGGAGGTCCTGGAGATAGGTTGGCCCGGTAGAGTTTAGAACTGTAGATGCGTGAAAGCGGGCCGCGACGGACGTGTCTCGGGTTCATTTCCATCTAAATTGCGTATTTTCCCGTGGGCCTTAAGAGGAACAGCAGAGTGTCACATTCACAGCCAGTAGGATCACAGTGCTATTTTCTACCACCAATTACACTCCCATCCCTCCATTACATACTACCTGCGTGCCCCAACTGCGGGACCTCAGTGACCAATGACTTTGCCTGTAGGGCGTATTATTGTTGAGACATCTTGACGGCAGTCAAGCAGAGCTGTACAGGTTCATTTTTGATAAATGAGTGACAACGGAGCCCTCCAGGTCATCCTATGCTTATCAAAATGTCTCGGGAGAGTTTGATTATTGCAGGGACGCGTCCCATGAAATGTTCCCCGCTACTTGGTAACGAGCAGGGGTCCATCGGAAATCAGGCGTCAATCCCGCAGGACAGGAACGAGGTCGCGTAGCCTGCTGTGGAACACAGCATGAAAAACACCAAACAGACGGAATAGTCTTGATGGAAAAAATCGAGTTGCCTACTTGATGTCTGAGTAGACAGGAGAGTTGAAAAGTGTTAGGTGTGATAAAGAGGGACATGACTTGGCAAATGCAGAGCAAGGAAAAACAGGTTTGAGGCAGACAGCATGACGAAAGAGGCCACAAACCAGAGAAGAGACAGAATAAACACGGTGTTTCAGAGTAAGGATGGATGATTATGATTTGGGAGGGGTGGAGAGAGAGAGGCAGGGAGGGAGGAAGGGAGGGGTGGAGAGAGAGGCAGGGAAAGAGAGAGGCAGGGAGGGAGGGAGGGAGGGAGGGAGGGAGGGACAGAATATTGGCTGGCTTTAATTTGGTGAATGTGTTTCAAGTCTGGGGATATATCAACCTTGATCTGGGAGCAAATTCAGATCCATTTAGACTGTCTGTGGATTAGCATGATATACACCATGCATACCATGCCTTTATCAAGTTATCTGCAGCTTCTCTAGTACACTTATATAACCTCATGATGGATCATTGGGGTGAATGGGAGCACAGATTTGAACATGGGATGTGTACACACGTACACACACACACACGCCAGGAAACAGCATATTGTTTCTATTTATGTATTCGCTGAAAATGCTAGCCAGCTGTCCTCGTTGTGCTGCTGGTCTAGGTGCAAACATAAGGTATTAAAACAAGTACAGTGTAAAAGATGGATCAGGGAGGGGAAAATAAGCATGACAGGACAAGGGAGGGAAATAAATGGTAAAGAGAGGAATGAGGAGAAGAGACAGAGAATAAATGAGAAAGGGAGAGACCAGTGACTGAATAGAGATAAAAAGTGGGAGAGACACAGAGAAAGGCGATGCAAAGTGCACGAGGCAGCCATAAAATGAAGCCTGTAACTTTAAAGTGAACCCACTAAACAGCAAATGTGTTCGGAAATCTATATCATGATGTATCATATTCACACAGGAAGCATTTAGCCTCCCTCTGCCCTATCACCCACTCTATATCCCGTCTCATGTCCACTAAATGGCCAAGACTTTAACATGCCGCTACATTCGTTTGAAGGAATTATATCATTATCACATCTTTACTCATGTCACGTTTAATCCTTTGGATATCTCTAAGGAGGGATGGAAGACAGACTGCAGTACATCCAACCTCGCCTCGAATTCTTTCTGTTGAGGGAAGACATCTTTATCTTAACATCATCTCATCTTTGTCTTCTCACAGGCAGCTGGTTGAACCGGGAGAACATTGGACGCCAGGACATTAAAGCCTCGTGTTATTTGAGACTAGAAAATACAATGGTCATGGTTGTGTTTATCTAGTTGGTTATGCAAGGCAAGGCCCTAATCATAATATATATTGGGGGGGACTGGTCAAAATGTCCCCCCCAATATATTGATATAAAATATAAATGTTCTACGCTACGACAGGCAACCACGCACGCTGTCTGAAATGATCAATTTATCATTTATCAATGTTGACTCCATGGCTACGGCCTTGATGCAAGGTATTCATCTATTCATTCTAATATCCTTCAGCTCTTAATAACATACTTCTAACAAGTTCCCTGTTTACTTTGCCTTTTGTCACTCTGTCTTTCCCCATCATTCCCTTCTGTTTCTTTCAATCCTGCCCTCCGCCATTTCATGATCACTTTTTTTCTTTACACAGAGGTTGTGAGGTCCTTGTCTGACAACCTCTCTGTGACCTGAATGACCAGGTAGTCAGTCAGCCAAGGCCTTTCCAGATATTATTTGGAATTATATTATTATCTTATAATATATTATCATATGTTTATAAGTATATTAGCTCACACACGATTAGGATTAATTACATTTACATAAGGATTAGGATTAAATTGTATTTTTTTACCATATAGGATTTAGGTTAAACCGTAACAAAACAATTGAGAGGTTCAATCATTTTAATGTGTCTGTGCTTGTACTTATTACAAACTGAAAAGAAACCTGAAACTTGAAACATGGGATAAAATGTTGTTAAAAAGTGATGACTCTTAAGTGAGAGGTGGTGCAATCTCAATAGTGATTAATCTCTTAGACAAACGCATCGCGTGTTTAATCAAATGACATCTAATTTCATTTTTGTTACAAGCAATGTCACCACACCCATAAAACTGCACCGAAACCAACCAAAAACCGTCAAGAAAGACAAGGGAAAACGCCCAGGAAAACTGGGAGAAAAAATGGAAGAAACCTTGGGAGGAGCAATTCAGAGTAGTGACACAGAGAAGGGGAGACAGTGGTCTGAATACAAACATGCAGTAATAATAGATAACAAGTAAACATTTGCAAGTGAATGGATGGTGAAACTGTGACATTCAGAGTTGTGAATCGGTAGAACATTTGCAATGTCCCGCATTGGTGTTTGTCTGCTTTTTAAATCATCAGCTGTAAAACAGTTCTATCTAAATAAAGGCTTGAAGGACATGAACCTGAAGACTGGGGATAAAGTGGGGGTCTTGGGCTGCCTCGCTTCCGAGACCACCATGGATGTCAGACATACTCAGATAGTAGAAGTGAAGGGAATCAGTCTGGCATGAAAGCTATAACCCTTTCATGCTTTCCTTCATCGTCCATAGTCTGAGTGAAATGGAAACCTCCCTCTGGGCTCAGGGCAGGCTGAGGTCGTCGCTCTGGGCTCAGGGCAGGCTGAGGTCATCGCTCTGGGCTCAGGGCAGGCTGAGGTCATCGCTCTGGGCTCAGGGCAGGCTGAGGTCATCGCTCTGGGCTCAGGGCAGGCTGAGGTCGTCGCTCTGGGCTCAGGGCAGGCTGAGGTCATCGCTCTGGGCTCAGGGCAGGCTGAGGTCTTAGTGCCCACAGTGAGCGACGAGACGTGTGTAAGAGAGAGAGTAATCACTCATGGCCCACATCCAACACCTCCAAGGATCAACTATCAGCATGTGACCCTGTTAGGCCAAGTAAAAATAGGAAAGATAATATAACCTAATAAAGAAATGGATGGTACTTCTAATGGACCACATAACTTACTCACCATTCCCAGGTCCTCAGTGATTAATGACCAAGTTATTTTTTTGATCACTCACACAGGCCGTTTACTGTCAGACGACAGCAACGAGATCGGAAGAGCGGTTGGTCTGTGTTCCTAATCTGCTGTTAGGGTGCTGACAGACAACCCCTTCAACAGAACTTTAGCTTACAGGCTCGTATGTGGGAGAACCAGAAGGACCGTGTAATAAGGGCCGTATCTGGCTATTATCTGCTTTCTGTGTGCTGCGTTGGAGATACACTGTTGAAACAGGCCATCCATCATTTCTGAACTTGGGCCAGGACAACGTGTACTGTCCTGTTTTCCCTGACAGATTGTTGCTGGATAGGTTTCAGTCCATGTTCAGGTTTTTCTTGTCCAGTACTGAATATCCTCCTTCTTCTTCCCGCAAAAAAAAGGATTACTTGGAAAATATTTTACCTTTGTTTTTGCAAGCTGAACTATTGGAACATAAACATAACTTTGACCAACTCTATGTCATAGAATTTCACTTGACAAGGTTTATTTTCCTTTCAGTCATTCTTATATTCTCTTATCTAATTTATCCAGTCTTACAGTATGTAATACTCAAATGAACGATTGCCAAATTACCACAATGTACTGAACCCAGTGGAGTGTATTCTAAGATTTCCTGCCTTTGTTCATGGTCCCACATGACAAATAAATGCTTTTTATTATAACAAATCATTCCTCTTTATTTACATGACCTCTTTGAACAGTACAGCACAATTGAATCTACACTGGAGTTCTACACCCATAGTGGGATTAGTTCCAAACTCATGTTAAAGGGCTGTAACTTTTAATCAGGATATATTCAAAACAGCAGCATGAAACCGTTGTGCATGTTGGCTTCTAATAGAATGAAGGTAGCCAGTTGTGTGGCAGGGTGGTTATACATGATGACTATAACTATTATGCTGTCCATTTACATTTACATTTAGTCATTTAGCAGACGCTCTTATCCAGAGCGACTTATAGTAAGTACAGGGACATTCCCCCCGAGGCAAGTAGGGTGAAGTGCCTTGCCCAAGGACACAACGTCATTTGGCACGGCTGGGAATCGAACTAGCAACCTTCAGATTACTAGCCCGACTCCCTCACCACTCAGCCATCTGACTCTCATTTGACCTCAGTACACTTGCTGAAAAGCAAAAGAGAAAAGAGTCCGTTGAATGAACTCTTGAATGTTTGTCATTTTTTCACAATGATTTGAATGCACAACAGATTATTCTGCACTGTTTCTGCAAACAATGAAACAGGTTAATTGCAACAGTAAACCTAATTAATGTATCCTGTGACCACCAAAACCTTGTTACCTCAGACAGGTTTTCACAGCAGGACACCATGACACCCCGGTTCGTTATTGATTTCTTCAGTTGATTACGATTAGTGAAAGTCCCCTGCCACACAGTTGCTGGTG
The DNA here is from genome assembly GCA_023658055.1 of Thaleichthys pacificus. Taxonomy (NCBI): domain Eukaryota; kingdom Metazoa; phylum Chordata; class Actinopteri; order Osmeriformes; family Osmeridae; genus Thaleichthys; species Thaleichthys pacificus. The sequence goes on along the minus strand of CM042856.1, from coordinate 14,583,479 downwards.
AATAAATTCTGTAATCAAACGTATGTGAGGTGGCCAAACATACTGTGTGATTCACAGAATGAAGGTAATCCTGCATGTACAGCTCTCAAGTATTCACACAGCCAAGATGAAGCGACACATTCACGGAACCTCACATGGTCCATTCACGAGGACGTGTGATTGGTCTCTTTCTCTCCAGCTATGAAAAAGAGAATGCATGTTGACCATGACTTGTATTTCATGACTTCCCATGAGTATTATCTCTCCCGGCATATTCCACATCTCTCTTCATTCCTGACTAATCAGCAGTAATTGATTCCACATTTGGCTAAAAGTGGTACAGTGTAACATTCTTGACCTCTGTAAGTTGTCTTATGCTCCAGAGGTAGTAGGAGATGATCTACATTCTGAAAATGTCCAGTAGCCTGCACATAAATATACATACATACTTTGGATTCAGCTTGCAAATTCTTCTCTCATAAGGCCGCCTTGATAAAAACACGCCAGTGATAAAAAAGAAAAAAAAGAAGAAAAAAGTCTAAAAAAATATCTAAGATCAATTTTCCCTGTAGTATTAAAACACATACTTTATTCTCAGCTGTCAGAATAATCTCTTTTGAAGACGTAATATTTTATAGCTTATAACTTGGTGTGCAACCAAAATTCCAGAGGGTAACTATGCCGATAAGGAAATACATGTCTAATCCTTTCTTTATTCCCTCAATCTTAAGCATACTTTTTGGCTCCAATACACAATGTATGACTCTGTTTAGACAAGGCTGCAATTTACCGTAGGAGCTGGCAACACACCACTCTTATGTGTGTCACCATAACTCCATGGTATCCAACGACGACGAGCACGTCCACTTGAGTAGGTTTCTCAGATGTCTGTTCCACACTTTCTATTTCCACGCTTGCCTTTTTATGTCCCTTGTCGATAATAAAGTAGATGCATATTTAATGTGCTGAGATCAGGAAGGGTAATGTTGCAGTGGCATAACCAACGCCCCACCCCCCTGCAACAAACATACACATGACACCCAACACACAGACACACACACACACACACACACACAGCTTCTCACAGTCATTTTCTCACGCTGATGCTGAGTTGGCAGGTTGTCCTCAACCATACAGCTTGTCGATTACTGCCAACTCAGAATGAGCTATTCTCAGGTTTTTTTGTCCCATGAAACACACTCACACACTAAGGCTTTCTCTGTCTCACACAAACACGCACACACACACACACACGCACAAACACATACATACAGAAGTTCTGAAAACACGCGTACACACACAAACTTCCGCAAGCACACACCACGGACAAAGATGCGTATATATTCATACAATATGTCACATATCTAATATGCCCACGCAAGCACAAACATTATGCGCACACACATGCACACCACACACACATTATGCACACACACCACACACACATTATGCACACACACCTGCACACCACACACACAGACCGACCCCCACATCCCCATATTCTGAACATTTTCTTTTCTAATACTTGGCAATAAAACCCAGGGTATTGTGTGGGGTTGTGTGGGGATATGATTTTGATTTTCTCACCCTGTCCTTTTGGAACTACCTCCGAAAAGCACAGACTTCCAATAACGCTAATAACCTTGGTAGAAAATACCAGTGGGATTTGCACTGTCTGGAGGATTTACTGAGTGATATAGATCCAATATTGAAAGACAAGAAAAAAAGTGAAAGTGAAAGGAAAGGAAAGTTGATTTTAATGAACTGTCAGATTGTTTCTTTCATAGAGCTCCAAAGGAAATGTCATGGTTGTGAGACCAGCTGGCATTGTCTATAGCCCTGCATCAATTATTACTAACCCTTTCTGGCTTTATATCCTGTCCTTTCAGTACATGGCAAAGAGTGGAAGAGAGAGTTGCAGCAATCAGTACAAAATTGCATTCACACATCCTGGAACACGTATGCTATCACACATGTATGGTCATGCACACACATGCACACACATGCACAAACACACACATGTGCACAGAGGCATGCACACGCCAAACACACAACTACGTTTACACCGCATCCACCATCTGTCTCTCTCTCTCTCTCTCTCTCTCTCTTGAGGCTCTCTATCTCTTCTCTCTCTTTATGCTCTCTATCTCTCTCTCTCTCTCTCTCTCTCTCTCTCTCTCTCTCTCTCTCTCTCACACACACACACACACACACACAAACCTCTTCTGCACCCCCCATCTCTCTTTATTTCTCTCTTTCACACACTTTAACCCCCCCCCCCCCCCCCCTCTCTCTCTCTCAGGCTTCTCCCTCCACTGGCAGATTTACACTCTGACATTAGCCAGCCGCAGGGATGCTCTTAGTGCCTAATCGCTAACTGGACCTGCTCCAGCACC
>CM042856.1:14543604-14578604 GCA_023658055.1 Thaleichthys pacificus | reverse complement strand
GGAGACACTTGTTCAGGTCAGGTCTGGTCTTTCTAGCGCGTGTGTTAAATGAGTCCATGTCACACAGGCAGACAGTCGTCATCTCTATCTCAGATTGGGTCACGGCTTTGGTGCATTGACATTTTCACCTACGTGCCTGTCTCCAAATGTGAAATCGTTCTTAAATAATGGAGTTGGAATGGACATGAAGATCAATCAGGGTTGAACCTGTAAGAGACCATCTCTGTCTAGGCTGCAGGCAGAGACCAGTTAAACATGTGATTTTGAGGATCTGAAAAGGAGGCATTCCGCTGAAGCTTTCCCCAAGTGGGATGTTCCGCTTTTGATCAAGCTCTCCGCTCTGCGTCCAGATATGATGAAGTGTCACCCTGCTCCCTCGTTCCCTCAAAGATCGATGAGTCTTTGTTCACATCCAGCCATGCCGAGGTGTCAACTGTCAGCAGACAGATAGCTACAATAACTCCCCCCTTGTGAACAGAATCCAAGTGAATACTCAACGCTCTGTCCGCCCAGAACACTGTTCAGAAGGTACACTATGTATCTCCAGAAGCACAAACGCCCACTGGGTCCTCCTTTTAGCCACACCAAAACCTTTGCACTGTGTGTGTCAGCAGAAAGGAAATGGTTATCATGGAGAGCACAGAGGGAGCAGAGGTTGCTTGCATTGTTCCCGACGTGGCGGGGGTCGCCTTTGTGTGGTCAGCATTGTCCGTTCAGAGCTTGGACTCCCATTGAGAAATAACGGGATGATTAGGTTCGAGTAGTACTGCTATTTGTGTGTTTTTGTTTGTGGCGAAGGGTGGAAGTGTGTGGTGGGTGGGGGGGGGGGGGGGGGGGGGGAGAGGACGGGGTTAACAACTGTCACAATTGGACTGATTCTTCTGGCTTCCTCTTTCATGTTGGTGGCCTCAGTAGGTCGTGACGGGGCAGAGACCCAACTTGTTTTCAACCCTCTTCCTCCACCCACACTTCTCCCCCGGCTCTCACCCATCAGCAGGATGAACGCTATTTATCTACTGGAAACGATTTGCTGCTTGAACCCAGGCTGTGTGTCGAGTCTGAAGGCACTGTAATGAGCTAGATGTGGGTCAGTTGGAGGACAGTTGCCGTTCAGGAGGTCATCCTGTGGTCTGATGCATGGAAATAGCATTTGTGCTTTTCTGAATAGAAGGTAAATACCAATTAGGCTGATCCATTATAGACCTTATTTTCGAATTTGTAATTTGTTTGGATTTTTTTTTAAATAAAACACTATAGCAGGAAGTGCTTGCAAAAATACAACATGTAGTTGTATGAAACTTGCAAACATCCCAAATGTAAAAATGTAAATGTAATTACTTTTGATGCTGGTTCAACTCTGGTTAGTTGGGTTAACTCTGAAAGAAACTGAGCTCTCTAAAGGTAATACAGAACATGAGTGTTTGACCATGTATTTATAAGCCCTAAGACTGTGCAGCCCTAAGATGAACATGTTATCTGAGGGGAATAGTTCCTGACTAGCGACACTCCTCATGGATTACAGATAGGCTACAGCACCTGGATGCATCTCCACCTCTCTATTTAGACAACGACACAGACTATGTTCATTTGGCTTTAGACACCAAACACACAGGGAGTGAAAGCAACAGGGGGAGCTTAGATGCAAAATGGAAAAATGTTCCAAACCATTTCCGACATCTATGTAGGGGGGCTTTCTATGTAGGGGGGCTTTCGGAAAGACACATACTTGTATGTGTTCCTGTTCTCCATGAATATTGAGCAGGACTTATCTGTCATCCTCACCATGTCTAATCATGTGCACCTGCAGCTCCGGGCCTAGAGAGACACGCTCTCTCGCAGAAGACTTTGATCCTCCTCACCGCCCAGTTTCACCAACAGTGGCTGTTTGGAGCGTTTGAGGGGGAGAATCTGGGCGAATGCAATGTGTATCTTTCTTGTACATCCCTGAGTAAACATACAGTGCGTGTAAACGGCCATATTTGTCTCTTTGCGGGGCGTGTGCACTGAATGCTTATAAACTCTGTCGCAGAGCATGTGTTTAAACTTGGATTATAGTCCAAGTGATTTATTTGCCAAATGTACAGAGTGATAGTTTCATCTGGACGGTGAAATACCGTAGACGAGCCTCTGGTCAACAACGTAGACCAGAGGCTACGTTGTTAGCTAGAAAGAAATAGCTAAATAAGATCCAAACGAACGAAAAAAGTAATGGCCACGCCCCAGTGTCTTCTAATGTGTGTTTTGATGGTGTTTTTCCCTGTTGGTCTCTGAGTCTGTGATGTGGGTGTCTTCCTCCCTCCCCTGGGTCCTAGCTCCAACAACACTCCTGTGTCATATCGGTCATCATCCAGCTTTTGTTCATTGTCATCACCCCCATGTGTATACTGGATGTTTGCTTCCCTTGGTTATCTCTGTCTAATCGGTTTTCTTTTGAGCCCGTCCCTACGTGAATGGTCTTGTCCTCCGTGTTCCTGCCCAGTGTTTACTGTCGATTCTCTGCCTGTTTTTCCAGTCTTTGTTTTGAGTACCGTCGTTTCGGAGTCTTCAACAAATCTTTGTTCTTTTGATCCGGTCTGCCTGTTGTCTCCTGCATTTAGGACCTCTGGCTTCGCCTCACGTGACCGAACGATCAGACCAGTCATGGAGGAGAAGCATTGGAGGAGATGTGGTATCCAGTCCTCACTGCCTGGGGTCTGCCCACCAAAGTCAAAGGGTCCATGAGCTTCTTGGCGAGTTTCATGGGAACGATTTGTGTTGAATGCTGAGCTGTTGTCAACGAACAGCCTTCTGACACAGGTGTTCACCTTCTCCAGGTGGAAGAGGGCAGCGTGTCGTCACGGAGATGGCGTTGATTTGTTGGGTTGGTTGGCAAATTTCATCGGGTCAATGTGAGGTTGCATGCATGGGTTTTGACTAGCTGCTCAAATTTGCACACATCATATTCTATGGACTGTTTACACAAACACTTGAGTGTGACAGCATTTGTGTGTGTGCATGTCTTTATATTTGCATGTGAGAATGAGAGAGAGACCATTATGAATTCATCCAACTGTATTGTCTCCCATGGGTCCAGTAGAGCTGTGAGAGTAGTGAAGGTGATAATCTTCAAAACACAAGCTTGTTTCCAAAGTCACTGGCGCTCTGCAGAGCCCCAGCCTGGAAGCTTCTGACCACGTCCTCGTCCAGGACTCTGTTTGCTATGGACGTGCTGTCTTTGTAAATCCACTGGCAGACTCAGGGATCCTGACGCATTGCAGAGGAAATGGTCTCGGATGTGCCTGCGTGGGCACGCACACACACACGCACACACACACACACACACACACACACACACACACACACACACACACACACACACACACACACACACACACTAGGTCTCTTCCCTCACATATCTTTTCCCATGCACACACATGCTGACAGCCCATGTATTTGACTGAGTCTGTCTTGGCTGGGGATGACACACTACAGACGGTTACTAGTTCAAGTTCAGTGCTGGATGTTGATCCAGCTTCAATAGAATGATGACACATTTTCAGGATGCTATGCCTGCTCATTTGATTTTGGGTTGTGTGGTAATTGGATGAATTCGATCGACGCATTCAAGGAATAATGTATACAAATACTGGTCTGTTTGAGAAATACACCCAGCAGATGTAGTGAGGTGTGTTTCCATGGTTTCCAGCAACCAAACTTCTGTTCACAAAAGCTGGTTTATGTGGGAGGATATGTTATAATTATTATAAAAAAATGTTTTGGTCCACAGTTCAAATTTTCGTTCTATTATATTGACCTTTTGACCTGAACTAAACAAACTAAGCTAGTGTACTTTCTCACTTTTTTCTTTCTGGAAACACACACACACACACTGCCTCCTCACCATCTCGGCAGCAACAAGGTCAGATGTGTAGTTCATCTCAGCTCCCTGCTGTCGTGTTCTGAGGAGAGCATGCAGTGTGTTGTGCCCCACTGGATGTGGCTCCTGCAGCCAGGGTCCTGGAGCCACACTGAGGCTGTGATTAGGGTGAGCTCCAGACTGTGAAATGTGCAGTACCAGGGGCTGTGGGGGCGAGGTGGGGGTGGGGGGGCGAGGTGGGGGTGGGGGGGCGAGGTGGGGGTGGGGGTGCGGAGCGGACTGGATCAGAGTATCAGAGCGCACCTGCAGCTGAGTGGGGCATTGTTGGGTCACTTGATCTTTTGATTAGATGCTTTTCCCGAAAGAGGCTTTTGCGGAAGGCAAGTTTCAAAGACTGTAACTCCACTGGTGGGGGGTGGGCAACTGATACAGTTGAAGAAGTAGGCTGGAGAAAAGTTAAAGGCGCTTATTCAAATATTCTTTGCGGTGCATTTCAGAACAAGTGTTAGAAAATCATTTGATAGATGCTCTAGGGAGACATTGTGACTGTTTGTGATAACATCTCTTCCCTGCAAAAGAACAATTCTGGTTTCAAAGTGGGAGACTCCAGGGGCTTTGGTTCTACATTTACCTGTTTTTGTTCTTGAGAAAAACACGATTCCTCTTTACCATAGCATTCTGCGCAGGAAAGGATATTATGAAGCAACGCCTAAATGTTTGACACTTCTTTTTGTCTTTTCAAAACATTTCCAACCGTGCTACAAAAGGGTTGCAGATACCTTTACACTTTTACTAACGTCTTTCTCACCAGGAGCTGTCAAACTAAACAACAAATGTATGCAAATCTTTGACAATCTGTGTTCCTCTGTGTGTGTGTGTTCCTCTGTGTGTGTGTGTGTTCCTCTGTGTGTGTGTGTGTTCCTCTGTGTGTGTGTGTGTGTGTTCCTCTGTGTGTGTGCGTGTGTGTGCCTACCCACAGGTGTTTGATCGGCCTCATTCGTAGAGCAGAAGAACAAAGGCCGCTCACCTGTCGCTTCAACATGGGCTCACTTTCTCCTGTTAATTACAGCTCCTTTCCCCGCCTCAGTATCCATGGGGAACCACATGTCCCATGTTTGTGTGAAAATGAAAATGAGATTGTGTCCTTGGGCATGGCACTTCACCCTACTTGCCTCGGGGAGAATGTCCCTGTACTTACTGTAAGTTGCTCTGGATAAGAGCGTCTGCAAAATGTAAATGTGAATTTAATAGCTGGAGCAAAGCTCCAACGATCTGTTGCGTGTCCACGAGAAGTGTACAGGAAACCATTGATATTAAAGTCACATACACACATACCCTCTTCTAATAAAGGATGTCTGTTGTAATCCAAGTTATGTTCTACTCCTAGAACACTGTTCATCACTCTCTGATTTCTTCTTTCTTTATTGAACTTATTTCCAGCAGTGTAACCCTGTCAAACATTCCAGTGAAAATCACTCAAATTGGAATCTATAATTGGTGACAGATTGTGAATTGGTGTCTGTAGTTTGTCTGCACTCCACAGTGGGTTCAGAGCTCCACTGTCGTCTCCCTGCTGTTCAAACCAAGCCTGCGTCCACATGCATTAACATAATTGTCCACTTACACACACTGTGACAATTTTCTCCGAATTTTGCTGCGACAAGGCTCTCTCGTATCCAGTTTCTCAAATAGCTTTTGAAGTCAGTCAATTTTATATAAAGCATATTTAAAAATGACGGTTGACCAACGTGTTGGACATTCAAAATAGTGAAAGACGTAACACAAAACAAAAATGCATTTTGACGGAAACTCTACTTTATCTCCATATCTCAAAACGATTTGTGCCCATCTGTTGCTAGTGACGTGACTCTCGCAAATGGCTCAAGCCGCACAGCTCGTTCATCATAAATTCATCATACAGGAAAAAAAAAACATTGCTGTTTATCCTCCAGTCATCCTCATCTCTTCATCCTGTCTATTGGGAGTTGGGGGTGGCTGAGCGGTTAGGGAATCGGGCTAGTAATCTGAAGGTTGCCAGTTCGATTCCTGGCTGTGCAAAATGACGTTGTGTCCTTGGGCAAGGCACTTCACCCTACTTGCCTCGGGGGGAATGTTCCTGCTCTGGATAAGAGCGTCTGCTAAATGACTAAATGTCTACCGCCTGAGAGCCCTTCTCCTTAAACTGGCCTCTCCTCTCATTTCTCCTCAGCGTCCATGATACGTCTCCTGACACGTGGAGCCTCGAACGTCCACCGAGCAGCCCCGCTCCTTAGCACACAGCAGTGGGGGCTCTCATGCAAATCCTGCCTGTGTTCCTTTTGAAAAGACCAGCGTGTAACCTGAGTGTGTGCATGCTGGAATCTGTTGTGTGTGTGAGACAGATTGGATGATGTAGTAGTGGATACATTGAGTGTGGCAGGGTTCGTGTCCATAAATCTGCCTTTGGGTCTAGGGTGTACAGAAAGGTGTGTTAACGAAAAATGGAGAGACAGAGAGATTAATTTTCCAGCCATTAACTCTCAAAACTACAGTTCATTTTCCCTGTCACAACCCATGAGCAGACTGCTCTCATCAGTGTTTGAATTAATCAAAAAGGCTCCCTGGCAACAACGGTTTGAATAAATGTTTGTTTTCAGTAAGTGTGGAGAAGACAGGGCCTGGGAGGTTCTCAAGGATCCCAAGCCTAGAGGCCCATCTAAACTCCAACGTACAGCACAAGTATACACATCCATATGTCGCTGTCTAAAGACACTGACTTAGACGGCCCACGGAAATCCTAACACATGCACGTAACGTAAACGGAGGGAGAAGAGCAGGCTTTCATAGTGCTGCGGACGTAAACACAAAGGTCTAATGCAAACAAAGACGCCGACAGCCGAGAAAACCCTGCGTTTGGCGTAGGTCTACGCCCCCGCAATCATAAGTCATAACTGACCCACCAGTTGCCTCAAACTCGACATCGTCTGAGGCGGCTGTGCTGCTGCTAAATGGCCGTGGTTCGAGGGCACGTCATGATTCATGGCTCCCCTGATGAGGGTCATTTGAATGTCCTCAAACTCCTTCCGAATATTGAACATAATTTGAGGCAGCCCTCGCCACATTGTCTCATTACAAATGGATAACGTGGAGGGAAGCTATCAATTAATCATGCCGCTTATCTGTGTTTTCATCGATGGCCGGCCAATATGGGCTTGTTGGCAGGCTGCCATCTCCCAGACGATGAGGTCCAGGAGATTCCTCATAATGGTGTGCGCCAGAGGGCACAGAGTCTGATCAGTCAACTCCAGGGCCAGCGACAGTCCTTTGAGCAGCTCACCATGAAGCCAATCCCCCCACACTCCAATACAGCAGCACCAGAAAGCAACACACCAGACTGGAGAAAACGTCCTTAGGCTTTCATTACTGAGGCTGGATGATTTGTCATTGTCTTCTCTGTTTCTCTGCGGGAGCGCGGGTCCACGTTCACCGTATATTTACCCACTGGTGGTGCGGTGGGCGGTAACTGGGTCTGTGTTGCCTAGCCACAACGGATGTTGCTAATCACCGCTAAACGAGCTGGGACTCCATAGAGCAGTCACGAGTTTGCCGCTGAGCGTTTCAAAGCCCCCACCCCCCCCACACCCCCCCACCCCACGGCGGGCTGCATCCATTTGGTTTCCGCTCTGCGGGGATTTTGTCTCCCTCATCTCGTTCGCAATGCCGCGAACCAGTGGAAATAGGCCTATGCCACCACTGAGCCCCAACTGTAATGAGATTTGAGGGACATCAAAGCGCCTCTCTTTGGAGGATGGGGGGGGAATAGATCGGAAAAATAGGTTTGAAATGCAAATCTCACAGTGTGGCGATGTGTTCTCCACCTCAGGAACATAGCACAAAGGGAATAGATAAGTTGTAGGCAGTCGTGAAGTTAGGAACGAGTTGACTGGTTTTCTTCAAAGACGTAGGATTTGTTTCTGCACCTAGACTTTTTGCGATGTTGTTATGAAAGCCAGTGGGAAGGAAATGAGGAATGATAGCAAGCGGCACACTGTAAATGATGTCCACAGTAAGGAACATCGTCTTGGTGAACCGATAGGCCTACACACAACAGTAAACCACAGTAGACTCGACCGCATTCGTAACGAGGGACACATTTCCATATGACGGTACACTTTTTTTCATTATTTATTGTCTAGCCACCAGAAATGTCATCCTGGTGTTTCAGCGTGTCAGATAATCACTGTTCCCAACCACATGTGAAACCTCTCCCACAACGCAACAGTAGTCTCAGGCCGTCCCCACAACCCGGAGCGATCAAAAATAGCTGCTGATGTTCATCTATCTGTCGTTGTTAGAGAGCTGCAATGATTTGACCGCGACACGCTTCAGTGGAGCCATCCCTCCGCACAGCCAGGCAACGGGTTTCACAACAAGCAGAGAACATCGATTAGCTCATCGCCCCAGCGTCTGCCTCCTCTCCCTCACGCAGGCTGGAGGAGTCAAGAGGTCTTTTAAATATGAGCTCTTCAGGAGAAACTCTCTCAGGATGCTTCATATCGATAAATAAATCAACAACTAGCTTGCATTTCATTGATCTGAGCACACACCAGAGACCGTGCTCTCTTGTTCAACACACCCTGTTGTGTCAGTGGTGCAGTAGCTGCCAGCTGGTTGATGCCGCCAGTTTGTCTTTGGCGACCTGGTACGTTTTAGCATGCAGTTATAGACTGACCATTGTTAAATGTTTGCATTTAATACAGGGTTCATTTAGTTTGCAGGGTTATCGTATGTCCATTATCATAAGAGCTTTTGTGTTGGCCAGGGATTTGGGGAGGTATATAATGTAGTTATTGCTCTAAGTAATGACCCATATGTTCTTCATTGATTTTGTTCTGGGAAGATGCATTCATGTGTGGATACAAAGAGACGGTGCTTTTTTTTAAATAACAAGAGTGTGCGTGTGCATGTTTGTGTGGGTGTGTGTGTATTCATGTATCCATCTATGTATACAATTTTATACAGATAAAGCAAACCATTCCAAATACGCCATTTCGTATTGCTAACCATCACCATGTGGTCCAGCTCAATCTCTCTGAAACCACAGACCCATGACTCATTCTCAACTACTTTCCCCAAAAAAACCAACACATCATGAGCTCTTTAGGAGTAACTGTGGGATTTTTGCCAGTAAAAGGAATGTTCACATAAACACTGACTCCTACCTCTCTGCCTACCTTCCCTACAGCATTCTAAAGCCCTGTCAGAAATCTGAACCTTATCTCCAGGCATTCACCTTGCAACTCCATCACTCAAGTCTGACACGAATCTGACCTTTAATATCTCCCAGCTGTGTCACTCCTGTGGTTCCTATGTCTGAATGTCAGCCAAAAGTGCCATATGATTTTGTGATTAATTGGTCTAACTGATTAGTTGTGAATCATTACAGTTAAATCCATTTTTCTGTCTGGAAGAGAGTTAAAAGGGAGAGGGACAGGAGGAGGGTGACGGTTTGAAAAGAAGCCCAAAGGAATTCTCGTTGCTTTTTCACACACAAGCTTCATTTATTGTTCGCAAACTAGATTTAGGGAACTGTAAAATAATATTTATTAAGATCTTCCCTCCCTTGTGTCCGAGTAATTCTGTGTGCTTCAGTAGCCGGCTGAATGTAATCTTTATTTATGGTTGCATGCACATTGCACACATCAAAAGTAATGAACCATTTCATTGTGTTTTCCATGCAAAATATGTTTGAGGTACAAAAAAAAAGTTTGAACTGTTGAAAAGTGGTGCATTATGAGAAGACATGAGGGCCTGTGAGAGTTTGTTGTTATTCTAACAGGACACATGTTGACATGTACACCCGCAGACTCATAGCACCAACATGATTGTGCAGCTGTATCAGGGCCACACACAGACACCAACTTCACAGACCGATAAGCTGTAGGAACATGCACATACAGATGACATAGATAGATCATCAGACAGACAATAAAATGGGCACCGTTCAGCAGCTAGAGATGCAGGCACTTATCTCACATTCGACGACATCAGACTGTCGATCTTGACAGTTGCAAAAACAACATTTGTCTCTTTCTAATTAGCATGTCTCATTAGCTTCTTGTTGTCTGTTGGTTTTATTCTGTATATTCTTCCTATGAGTGACAAACCTACTTGGTTTCAGAACAGAGAGCATTTGTAAAAAGTCCAGTCCTATAGCTGCCTACTTTGTGCGTTCTTCTAAATCAAGTTCTCTTTTATTCTAAATGGAGGTTCTTACAACAGTATAAAATGGTGGTTCTGAGTAGTTTGGATCTCGAGAGGAGAGTTCCAGTGTCTTCTCCGTTGTATAGCCCCACAATCTTGTCGCCACATTTTCCCACAATCTCTAGTCAGTAACCACAGACCCTACATCAGGGGAGATAGTGTATGGGCATGTCTTGAAGTCTCCCACAATACAGTAACCATCTTTGGTAAAACCTTTTATTTGGTTTAAACACAGAAAACACTAAGCTCACTGACAAATTACCACTGACATATGAGTGTCAAGGTTTATAAAGAATTGTTTAGCTATCCCTTGTGAAGCTATCGTAATGCAGGACAAAACCGAAAATTGAATCTAAATCCCTACAAACACAAAGCATGACACAAATGTCCACTATAGCCTCAATGGTCGATGATATTACGCAGGTTCAATGTGTAACTTCATTCACAATCTCTTACCCTATCTATCATTCCTATGTGATGATAAACCAGTGTTCTCATTGTAATCAATGGTTGTCTTATGATCCCTATGTGGGGTCACCTTGAGGGATTTTGAAAACGGTCAGATGATCTTACTCAAACTTGAGAAAAATCAGACAACCACCTTGTGATGAATGGTAGCACACTGTGAAAAAGTAAGAAGATAACCTTTTATTGTTGTGTGTCATGTGCTGCAGGCTATCGCCAAGGCGCTTAACTCAACCTATACATAGGCCATACAATTAGCTAATAAATGTGACAGTCATCAGACAGGAGTATGCTAAAGTCTCTTTTGAAGGGACAGATATTTAACAGAAGTGTGTGTTGGACTGCTTATGGTCAGTGCAATACAGTGAACATGTTGAATCTAGCAGATGTGTTCAGGGACAGTTGACATTCAATGAAGCTGCACTCCTTTGGGTGGATCTCTTTCAATGGCAATTCCCTCCATTTTCTTGTAATTACCCATTTAGACTGTGACCTTCACACACACATGCAGCACAGACACTGACCTTCATAACAAGTGCACCTGCGTGTGACCACAGAAGAATGTGCCTTTTTGATCACCTATGAAATCATCTATGAAACCTGTTCTTAGTAACTTCAGAACCCAACAGTGATACATGCGGGCCTAACTGGTCTGTTTTATGAACAATGATAAGACAAAAATGGTTGTAATGGGTCTCACCCTTCTTCAAATTCATTATCAAAACGATGCAAAGCAAACCTAGCTCTGGATGAGCGTAAACAAAACAACAACACTCTTTGATTGCATTTATCTATAACGTTAATCAACAAAAGTAACAAGTCATCGGACAATTTGTGACAAAGAGGGGCGTGTCCCTGACAAGACCAGCTTCCAGTTGACTGTAGCGTCAAAGACCAAGTGTTAAAGGATTAGTCATGGGTGCTGTGAGGGTTTGGGAAGGGGGGCGTGTTGACCTCCTCACTTGTAACAAGTAGTTGTTTAATGAGCTTTGCTCCAGGCCCTCTTGTGGTATTGTAATGTTGTTTGTCTGGGACACAGCTTGGACAGGGTTATGTTATTCAGCCTGCGAGGCACAGACACCCTGGCTACAAGTTTCTTTATATCTGACATCATTTTGGCTCCCATTCTCTACATCCACACTGAAAATACATTTAGAGGTATGTGTCTCACTGCATATTCTGTTTGAGATAAACGCACAACACTGCTAACCTGACGGATATGATTTACAATAGCTGTCACAGAATATTATTAATGAAGCTAACATGAGCCAACATTTAATTCAGAGGCTCTTTCCTCTACAGACGAACATGCTAACTTAAATCAAGGAAGAAGTTTATCATTGACCAGATTACACTCTGGCGCCAGTTAGGGAGTGGACAGCTGTAGACAGATTAATCCATTATTCAAAAAGGACCTTTCTAATATCAGCTCCTAATATCCATTTGGTAGATTAACTTCCATGTGTTTACATTTTTCCCACAATACACAATGGGAGCTTAGCACAAATGTAGCTAGGCTAATTTGACAACGGTCTACCTTGACTCAAACAGAAATCTGCTCTTGGTGGTTTTGTAAGACAAAGGGTGGCGATGACAGTGGCCTCACAACCAGCTGGTCTTTGTTTACTTTATTGCTACATTACGCTTTTCAATAAGGGAGCCTGGGTTTAAATGTCACCATAGCTGCTCTTCATATGACATCTGCCTGCCATTGTGCCACACTAGTCTTGAAGAACCAATGGGAAGTGTAGAGAGAGGACAAGGAGAGGGGTTTGGAGAGGCACCCGAGGACACATGGTCCAGACAGCTAATTCACAGTGCAGGAAATTAAAATTAGGTTAAAAACGTTCCTGTTTAGTCAATTCTACGATTGCTAAAGGTAAGTATGTTGGTTGGAGACAACGGGGGACGGGTTGTTTTCATCCTTATTCGTATAAGTATAACTTATTTTAGAGTTCTCTCTCCTGGAACAGATTTCATGTTCCAACCGAGGGGGGCTGTCGCTGTCTTGGTGTGTGGGGCTGCATCAAATATCCCTCTTTGCTCAGTTAAATTGCTGCACTAGTCCACACTTGACCGGTGGGGATCTCACCTCATTCTATTATGACTGTAACTGTTAGCTGCTCCTGGCATTCTCTAATCCCTGCTCTCCTCTCTCTGTGTGTGTGTGTGTGTCCCCCTTCCCCCCCCACCACACACATCCCTTGTGGTGTGGGGGGTTTGAGCTGTCAGCACCTGCCTGGTCGTCGGTCGGCCAACGCTGGACCTGGTCGCGAGTCTCCCGGTCCTGTCCTACATCTATAAAGATTGAACAATCGATTTTTGTGTTTAAAAACCCATTGACACTGTATGACTATGTTAAGCCTGTGTTCTGCTCCTCTCTCTCACCAACCGTCTCTGGAGGAGGGGATCCCTCTCTGAATTGCTCCTCCCAAGGTTTCTTCCATTTTTTCTCCTGCTGAGAGTTTTTCTGGGAGTTTTTCCTTGTCTTCCTTGAGGGTTTAGGTTGGTTGAGGGGCAGTTCTAGGGGCGTATGTGAAGCCCTCTGTGACATGCTTGCGTGTAAAAAGGGCTATACAAATAAATTTGATTTGAAATTTGATTTGAAGTTATGGCTCACTTATTGCCAGGAGTTTGCCAGAGCCTGGTGCTAATTCAGCTGTCAGGTAATACAGTATGACATCGATGTCCACACTGCAGTAACAGACTGTTGGAACAGATGCAGTACCAGAACAGGCTAGCTTGGCTGGACTTGCAACAAGGTTCTGCTCAACTCTCTAGGTTTATGGCATTGGTAGGGAATCCATTCAAGAAAATGTTTTCCTTCGCTTTTCCCATTTTGTTGACTGTTTGGTGGCTTGTTCGTGATTGTTTGTATGTGTTTAGAATGAGAATGACCCTCGTTTTCCATAAAGCGTGCTGTAATCACTGAAAAGCTTTTCAAATGATGAATAACAATGACTGAAAAAAAAAGTGTTCTTATGCTGATGAGACTGTACATCGTCCCATCAGCATAAATACAAGCATAAATAACTCCTTGGTTAACAGAGCGTTCACATGAATATTTACAAAACAAAATGAGCACAATCAATCTTAAATAATGATGTTGGTTTAGTACGCTATTATGTCTAAATGTAAATACCCAGAGGAATGAAATGCTTCCCATTCTACAGCATATGCAAATGTCTTCTGGCTTTGAATCGAAAATGCTCTCAGAGAATGAGCCGAGGGACAGCATGTGACACCAACATGAGAGCAACTGAAGGGGTCAATTTAGTTCAAAAGAAATACACTACAGGATCACCTAAATACATCCTAACCTGCAAACGAGCAGGATGACGACACGATTCTGTTTCTCCATAAAGACAATGAGCCTATTTGTAGTATTGTAATATTGTATGCTAAACTAAATGGACAAAATCTAAATGAGGACTGTGATGTGAAATTGGTATTTGTGCGTGTGTGTGTGTGTGTGTGTGTGTGTGAGTGTGTGTGTGTGTGTGTGTGAGTGTGTGTGTGAGAGAGGACTCAGCATATTACATTTGACTACATAAATTATAATTATTCCCTCAATCCAGTCTTTCTCTGATCGTGATTGAGTTGAAATAAACAGCTAGCTTCACTGTTGTTCCCCTTCAGTCTGTGAGAAACCTTTGAAAACAATGCCTTTAGATAAAACATGTAAAAGCAGTTGATGCTTCTACTTCAAAGGGGGTCTTCATATAGGATTGCTGGAACTGTGAACGTTTGATTGTCTTACATCCCCGAGTGCTTTATTTTTGTTTTATCTAAAAGACATTCCTCATAGTGAAAGTTCAATGTTCAAAGTCACTTTTTTTCCTCTGCGCTTACTCAGTATAGAAAGTAAAGAAGAAATGCTTTGACTAGGCACTGGAGATGGGTGTTTATGGAGCTGTTTCGTGATTTAGAGTTGCTGTTTAATCTGAAAGCCCCTCGGGTTCTCCTGGGTGAAAGTTGCTTCTCTAGGAGCACTGTACCGGATTCCCAGAGCACAACTGGTGATGAGACACTACAACAATTAACTCTGAACACTGTTGAGCGGCTTGAAACAAAACAAAAAATATATATATGCACGCTTTTTCCCCCATCTTAAACTGCACTAAGCAATGGAACAATAGGCCTTTGAAAGAAATGCATTCACCGCCAATGGGAACTGCACTAGTATAAGCAATTCCAAGGACTCAGAAATAATGGAATGAAAAATAGTCTACTGATAAGTCTTTTCATATGATGGATGACAACACTTGCCAGGATGACAAGAGAAGACAAGCATAGAAATCTGCCACTGACAGACAGACACGTCCACACACAGATGCAGTGCTGGAGGCTTCGTTCCTTTCTCTAGGTCCTGTGCCTTGACCAAGGTGTCCCGGTGATGCCTGGCTGACAGGCTGGGGGGTTCCTCCAGATGAACCACGGCTCACTCTGATAGAAGGAAAGGTCTGAGGAGCTATGGATGTCAGGCTAATCCTTTAATCCTTCAGAACAAGAGTCAGGTGGCTGAGCGGTTAGGGAATCGGGCTAGTAATCAGAAGGTTGCTGGTTTGATCCTTGGCTCTGCCAAATGACGTTGTGTCCTTGGGCAAGGCACTTCACCCTACTTGCCTTGGGGGAATGTCCCTGTACTTACTGTAAGTCGCTCTGGATAAGAGAGTCTGTTAAATGACTAAATGTAAATGTAATCAAATGCCTGACATCAAGATCCACCAAGCATGTCAACCAAGCTTTCTACATTTAATTCAATCAACTGAAAATATCACCTGTAAAATGTCAGAGCATTTGTAAAGCAATACATGCTATTAGGAATGACCGCTTGTCTTTGTTGAAAAGCTGTTGCTTATTGAGCTTTTTGTCCCCACAAAAATCGTTATGTAAGATGCTATGCTGTTTCTCAGCAGTATATGTCTATTCTGATAGTACTAGACAAAGAATTCACTCCGCTGTTGGTTTGTGCACCAAACGTTTGCTTTCTTATATTATAAAAACGGATTCTCCATTCGCTATCTTCAGTACGGTGCCGGGGATTATGATAGAAAGCATTCTTCTTAATTATTCTATACTTCTATCTCACAGCGGAGGCCACTTGAGGTGAAAACAGCGTCATAAAGCATGAAAGGAACACAGGAAACAGACATAGCCTAATAAGATTTTTAGCACAGCAAACAATTTTGTTCTGGTCACGTGTGGTTTTTCACAATTTGCAAACTGTCGCCAGATAAAAATTAACTCAAAGTCTGATTCTGAGATTCAAGATTTATAGAATTCCTTGTGATTATGTATTTCACATTATTTTGTCTTGAAATGTAAAATAGTAGGCTAGAGATAATGAAATGATAGCCAATTTGTTTTCACTTAATATAGCCAAATTACTACGCCGAAATGATGAAGCATTAAGTACTTCCCTTCTCCTCACCTAACCCCATCCCGTTCTCCTCTCCCGTCGCGGGTAATACAAGGTACCAGTCTCTCTTTCCAAAGGGAGGGGTGCGGTCTCCGTCCGACCGTTTATGAGGACAAGAAGGTGCGCGACGTTCCACGCGCCACAATGTGTGAGGCTGCCAAAGGATGATGAGCATCTCCTAACTATCGTTACCGAAAACAAACAGTACGACTGATCACGAATGGCTTTTGTGTGACAGATGCAGATGTGTTTGTATTTTACTGTTAGTCCTGTAGAGAGCGGTAGATAGTTTTAATAATTGTTTTATGCGGGCCCAGAATCGTGCGCGCCCCATACTGTACTAGAGGAGGGAGGAGCAATCATAGTATTCTCCTGATTCCATTTCTCTGTCGTGGCAACCCACCGAAACGCTTAGTGGAGCAAAACATTTTGCACACACCTCAAGAAATTTTCAAAATTGGGATAGAACTGTAACCTTGTTTTGAAGTCAAAGAGGAACTGACCGATAAGTATTTGACGGCAGGCTACGCCTGGTGGAGGACTTACCCCGGTAGCAGTGTGTATCACTACACTTGCGCTGGATACGGGGAACCCCTGACTTTCTCGCTGTACTCGCAGTTTTTAAAACAACGTATTCAAGTCCAAACCAACCGAAGAATCGTAAGGTGGGTCACACATTAATATCTAACGTATTGCACGCTGCAGCCTATTTGCGTATCTGTCCGACGGCACCCTATAGCTTGAACATCGGCTGCATGGTTTGACAGATCAGGCAGCTACGGCAGGCTTCTCTGCTATGGTGGGTTGGATCTCCGGATTGGCCTCCGATAGTTTGTTTGCCTGCATGATCACCATCGCTACAGAGTTCCATGCTGTGTAGGCATAGTCATATCAAATTATGTATTCAGCTAGTGTAGCCTATTAGATGTGTTTACTCTAGCGCCCATATCGTCGTATTAAAACAGTGGTACGCGCACGCGCGTACGTAACCTACACACAGAAGTATTCACTCTTACAGTCTGCGCGCAAATATTAGTCGTTTGGCCCAGGCCATGGTAGGACAGTACTACTCTGAATAACTTGATAACTGTCCAACTTGCCAGCTGAGCACAACTTGCCACACCTGCTCTAACACAGGTATGAATTATGCACGTAATTTTTGACTTAATCATTGACTGCCTGACAGCTAGGCAATCATGTAAATATCATCGGAATGTGGGTTATCATTTTTGTTTCATAGCCAATTTGACTCAGGTTCTAGACATTTACTACCAATTAATCTAGAATTCCCCCCCCAAAGTGTTAGTATCATAAACAAATAACTGTACCCTATTAAATTGCAATTGCATTTCTGAGAGTTGACTGATGTAAAAGTGCATTCAGAGCACAATCAATAGTTAACGTTTTGATCTTCCAAGTCTTTCTCCTACCTGGTTTTGTACCGAGACAAACTGACAGCTGGAGGCAAGAATGCACTTTCAGTCAAGTGTATCACCTATAAGGACATGCATACACATGGTCATCGAGCAGACAACTAAGTTTGTTTTTTAACATGAAATTGATCAGACATCCTCAAGATTAAAGGTACAGCATGCTAGCAGGACCGTAGTCTGGTGTGGTAGCACACCCACCAATACATTAATAATTAGTTGCTGGTTTAAAACTTTGTGCTTTTTGTCTCTGTTAGATGTTGATTCCTTGCTTACGGGGAGCAGCACAATAGAATGACAGATTTGTAAAAGTTGTGTTTGTTTTGCTGATTTTGGATCAGTTTTATCACAAGCAAATTAAGAATGGTCTGACAAACTTGTTTAAATGTTTCAACCGTTGGCATGTTAAGTAAAAATAATTAATTTGTATGAGTTAATTTGAGTTAATTTGACTGCATCATGTTTGCATGAGACAATGTGTGACAGAGAGAGAGACATAGAGAGAGAGAAAGACAGAGAGAGAGAGAGAGCCAGAGAGAGAGAGAGAGAGAGAGAGAGAGAGAGAGAGAGAGAGACAGACAGACAGAGACAGAAAGAGAGAGAGCCAGAGAGAGAGAGAGAGAGAGAGAGAGAAAGACAAACAGACAGACAGAGAGAGAGAGACAGAGAGAGAGAGAGAGAGAGAGAGAGAGAGAGAGAGAGAGAGAGAGAGAGAGAGAGAGAGTAGAAGTGGTCTGGAGGACCAGTCCTGAATTAGCCCTGTGTGACCTGGTCTATATACCGTCATCCCCACCCCACCCCTCTCTCTCCCCATGTGTTTGGGATGGCTGGTGAACGAGGGGCCCTGCAGGGGGACGGAGGTCACCTTCTCCAGCCGTCCCCAGCGTGGGGAACTTTTCTTTTTCTATAACATGCTGTCTGTCTCTCTCCCTCTCTCTCTTTTTGGTTATTAAAGGTTTTTTATAATTGTTTTATTCTGCTGTCTTCCCCTCTCTCTCCTGTGCCTCTCCCTTTCTTTCTATGGGTGCAGAATGCTTTGAAAAAAGAATGGGAAAGAGTTCAGTTATATAACCAGACTGGGAAGCCCATGTCCTGAGCTGAATCCAGTGTATTATGATAGTCACAGTGGTCTAGGGAGACAGATAGAGGGAGAGAGAGAGAGAGAGAGAGAGAAAAAAAGAGTGTGCATGCTAGGTACAGTAGTTCCTTAATAGTGAGAAAGTGGCAGAGATGTTAGACTGGGGACTAGATGAGCTCAGTGTTGACTCTCTCCACTTAGCAGCCAACACGTTCTGTAATATTCCACACACAAAAAAGAAGAAAAAAAAAGATATATGCCTTCCTTTTCAGTTGACCTTTAATTCTTATCCTTTGCTGGACAGTAGCCAGAAGCCCTCTCATTGTGGTCTACGTCTACATTTAATTAGATTATATCCACCATATGCATATGCCATATGCTTGCAGGTTGGTTTCCAGACTCCGGTGAGGAAGGCACGTGCATTCAACTGAAAAATGTCATCAGATGCATGTAATTGAAACAAAGCTTAGCCATTCAGAGCACCGCATCCGTCATGTCTGACTACCTGTTCCTACGAATAACTCCACAAGCCATTTAACTGCATGACAAGATCAATTGATTTCAGATACACTGTCGTATTTTATCAGCATGACTGCATAATAATTTAGATTGTACACAAGATTCTTTTAGCGATTGCTGACTATTTTCTCACTGGCCCGTGTTGGCAAATCTACGCTGTAGATGTGAACTGAGCTGCAGATGCAGAGGCATGGATGTTTGTGTTTTGAGTGTGTGTTGTGTTTCAACGAATAAACCAGATAATTAGCCTACTACAGCATTGACACTACCCTTGTTCATTCACATGAATGAGTAGGACAAGATTGTGGTTTAAGCATGCAATATTTGAATTGCTTATTTCATTTTGGAAATGCCTTTTAACGCAACACCAGAACTGAGAAGGGGGCAGCATGGCCTATTGTTTATGTAGCCTAGTTAAGCTGTAATGTTGAGAAACACTGCAGGAAGCTGTGGTTATTTGTTGATTTGCTGTTATGTCAACCAGTTTTTGATTTCGCACATGTGGAAAACCATTTTTGATTTCTGAGTGGTTGTCCTTGACTACTGTGATGTTTTTTTCTTGTTTTTATACTTTATGAAGTGCTTAAACAATCAAAACTGGACGAAAGCTTTTTTGTGTAAATAGCTGGATGGCGTACATCTCTGGGGCTTCTAGCCGTAGATCACACATTTGCGGGAGTTTTTCGTAAATGTCAGATGGAGGAATAGATAATCAGATATTACATGATTAATAATGCCTTCTGGAGTTATAGGTTAGATTAGCTAGGTATGAAAATCTCCGGGGTAGTCATGTGACCAGTGTTTAGGTTGAGACGGAGGGAGCAGACGTAGCGAGGCCTCTTCACAGCAGGTTTCTTAAAACAAGAAGCGAGGCCAAAATTGTTGTTCATGCAAAAGACCAGCTGAGACCATGTGTTGAATCATCAGTCAGAAATCACCTATTGTAACCTTTCGTCCTGCATGCCACTTAATTACCAGGCTCATTAGTGCATAAAACGTAAAATGCAATTACAGTAATAGTGTGTGTGTGTGTGTGTGTGAAAACGGACAGGCGGGTGCCATGGTGATGTTCAAACAGTGGGAGCTGAACTTTGAGTCCGTTTGCGGCGTGATCGGAGGGCAACGAAGCGTCCGCGCTGATAAGCATGGCGTCCTGTTGAACATGACTGGGGATTATCAGCGTGTGTTCTGACGGCGGTCGGCCCAGGCCACTGGGGGCCCTGGTGTCTTGAAGATAACACACACGAGCGTGCACGCACGCACGTACACACAGCCAGCTCCCCTTTCCCGTCCAAAGGACTTGGGGTCTTTTGCAAACGGCTGTTGTCTGTGTCATTGTCTGTCTGTCCCTCAGAGTTGCAATCCGTCCTGCG
Organism: Thaleichthys pacificus; assembly: GCA_023658055.1. NCBI lineage: Eukaryota > Metazoa > Chordata > Actinopteri > Osmeriformes > Osmeridae > Thaleichthys > Thaleichthys pacificus. The sequence continues at coordinate 14,558,218 of CM042856.1, read as the reverse complement.
GTGTCTCTCGCTGCGTCTTCTGTTCCTGGTGTTGTTGACGCGCCGGTGTCTCCTCTGGAGTGGTTTCCGTGCCGATCGCTGCCCCAGCCTCATTCTGGAGGTCACAGGGGAGGGCAGCGCTGCCCTCCCCTGTGACCTCCAGAATGACAGAGTTCTTCTCCCCGTCTCTAACCCCTGCAGCCCATCCGTGCCGTCTCTGAATGACCCGCAGCAGCCTACACCCGGCTCACTGCGGGAAATAATAACACATAAACTGCACGGCCTCACTTTTCTCTCAGCGACACCGGCCAGGCAGGCTGGCTACGCTACTGGCAAGCTTGCTTACAACCTCTTTCATGATCAGGAACAGTTGGCTGGCCGACCAGGGTGGTTTATTTTTGCCAAGTCGGAACGCTTTTACGAGTTGGATCCCATCTGACTGGTTGGCACTGGCCCGCTTTGGTAAGCAGTACTGTGTGTTTTACGCAGTGGAACAGAAAGGAAGTTGGGACAGATTTGCATATGCGCCAGGGCTGCGGGAAATACGTTTGTTAGTTCTTTTTTATGTGGTGGGTGTAGAGCTGGTATTATGATTTGGTGTTGCGAGACAGGTCTGCTCTCAGTGTAGTTAAACCCAGGAGCATATCAGTGTCATTACTCCCTGCGGGGAGCTTAATCTCATATACCATTACAGAGGCCCAAGGGAGAACATTCTGTTGTCATTAAAACGGTTGTATTCAATCGAAGCAGGATCCATATTACCATACTAATGAGATGATTAAATCAAAAACTAAACACATGCGATTTCGTTTTTCTCTTGAACAAATTTTGCAGCATTGCTTCTTAAACTTTCCAACAATAAAATTGTGGAGGGGACATATGGTTGTAATCTGAACTGGTTAAAACTCATGTAAAATTGACTTAATCCAAGGTTTTCTAATATCAGTGAAATGCAATACTCTCACAGGCACTACTGTTCCACTCGTCACTGTAATGAAATCAGTAATTGCCAGATAGGCCTAGCTGTTTAACTAATATCTCTGTACCCTCTCTACTTCCACCCGTCTGTCAGAACAATTCACCACTTGCAGAATTCATACTGCATCATATCTCTTAAGGTAATGAATCACCCTACCCACTACCGCGCTGCACATAGGTGTTCTCCAAGAAACGCAGCTACTGTACTTAAATAACAGAGATTCCCAACGGGTGAAATGAATGAGAGAGCTATGGTTAAGGAGCGCAGTGTTTTTATTGGCTTGTGTTCATGATCTTTCATGCCTCAGGACATTTCGGAGAGAGCTCTCCCAGGAGCCCAGGCTTTGGTGGATCCACCTCTTGATCGTTCTCTTTTTATTGGGCCTTTTGATTTCGAAGGCTACGACTTAATCCAGGCCCTTATTTTGATCTGTATATGTCTTCATTTGCCAGACCAAATAAGCGCTCTTTGTTGTGCAGTCAACCCTCAAAATAGAAGCACACAGCTTTTCATTAAAGCTATGGCTATTCACCCACGACAGCCCCTGGAATTAGAAGCATGGGGAATGAATATGCCCTGTGTGAGTGTGTGTGTGTGTGCTTTTTAGAGAGGAGCACATGGATGTATGTGCATAGTCAGGCTAACACGAGTCAAAGAGGTATCATACCATGTTTAGATAATTGATCCTGTTTCAACCTGCTCCTTCCTGCTCCTGCCATGTAGTGATCCACATTACATGGCAGGCTTAGCGTGAATGCGACCCAGATTGTGCTGGCATTCCTCCCTCTCTTCCCGGTCCAAACTCCCAGTCCCTGGTAGCGCTGCCTGGGGACACGGGGGGGGGGGGGGGGGGGGGACTGGGGACCAAGTCAGACTGAGGATTGTCTTGTTGACTGTCCCCGCAAACCCTGTGGAGCCCAACGCCATCCATTGAGGTTGACCTGTTAACGGTCACCTGTGGGTTTGACGCAGGACACCAAAGTGGAGATCGTTGCCTCTGTGTTGCCACACCGAGAATCTCCCGGCACGTGAGACAGCGCCGGCAACCTTGTTTACATGCACCCATGCTCTAGATACTGTACATGTACACTGTGCTCATTACTGCTTGTAACTCTGATAACTACTGATCCCCTGTGGGGGAGGGGGGGGGGGGGTGCGACTTGGCCCAGTCAACTGGATGTCCTCTGAGGTTCCCCAATGAACAGTATGCCGGGAATGTGTAATGGTCTCTGGACGGCGTGTGTTATCAGGCAGATTGGCGGGTGGAGGGGGTTGTGGTGTTGGCAGTGGAGGTGAGATTCTGTAATGAGGGCAGCTGACCGGTGTGGCTGGAGGAGAGAGGGGCCCCCGCACACAGGAAGCTGGAAACCAGCTCCAGTACACACTGACAGCCCCACACACACACTGACAGCCCCACACACACACTGACAGCCCCACACACACACTGACAGCCCCGCACACACACAGCCCCACACACACTGACAGCCCCACACACACACTGACAGCCCCACACACACACTGACAGCCCCACACACACACTGACAGCCCCACACACACACACAGCCCCACACACACACTGACAGCCCCACACACACACTGACAGCCCCACACACACACACAGCCCCACACACACACTGACAGCCACACACACACACTGACAGCCCCACACACACACTGACAGCCCCGCACACACACTGACAGCCCCGCACACACACAGCCCCACACACACTGACAGCCCCCCCCCCCCAACCACACACACACACACTGACAGCCCCCCCCCCCCCACACACACTGACAGCTCCACACACTGAACCGTATTGTTTGTTGGCGTTGTCTTTGTTAATCAAGCTGCTGCTGGTGTTAAACCCCTCGTCATTTATCATCTTGTCTTGATCCTTATCTCAACTCCCCCCCCCCCCCCCCCCCCACCCCCCCACCCCCGAGCACACCTGTTGCTTCACGCATCAGATAACAAAGGCACGGCAGGGCCTCTGGATTTCTCGTCTTTTGTGTCTCTTTTGCACACTGTCTGGTGTGTATCTGGTGCGTTTGAAAGTGTGTGTGTGTCCTTGCACCCGTGCATGTGATGCAGTTATCATGTAATCCCATGTGTGTTTTGGGGGGGACGGGGGACTGGAAAGCATTATTTGTTTGTGGTGCTGTCACACAGAACGATCCACATACAATAGGGAGTTTCCATTCACCATCTCACCACTCCATTGAGCAGAAGTAGTGATCACAGCAGGCCAATATGTCATTACCTACCTACCTGCGCTAATACACACCAGCTCTTCGTTTACTAGACTTTGATGTCGACGGAGGTATGGACAGAAATGATCATCTTCAGACGCTGTTTGGCTTATTTTCTTGTAGCTCCGTCTATTGAAGCTTCCACAAACCTGAGCTACCTGTTTAGAGATATGTGAGGCATCCTTAGCATCTCGGCCCAGAATAAGCTCTCCCGCTTGCGTCAGATGGTAATGTGTTTTTTTAACTACGGCTTCACAAGGTATTTTCACCTGAGGCGAGAAGCCACTTGGATATGTTCCAAGGACATTGAGTACAGATGAGTAGAGAGGAGGCCTGAAGAGGACTGCCTGGGAGAGAAACCCCACCGCCTACTGTTTGTCTAACTAGTGAAGGAGAGGAGAGGGAGAGAGCAATGCCAGCTGGGACGCCCCGATCGGCCATCATAATGCTCAGTGCCTCAAGGGTGTGTGTGCACTGTGAGACTGGAGCGCACACACGTGTGTGTGTGTTTCTGTGTGTGTTTCTGTGTGTGTGTGTTTCTGTGTGTGTGTGTCTGTGTGTTCTGTGTGTGCGTGTTTCTGTGTGTGTCTGTGTGTGCGTGTGTTATGTGTGTTGTGTGTTCTGTGTGTGTGTGTTTCATGTGTGTTTGTGTGTTTCTGTGTGTGTGTGTGTGTTTCTGTGTGTTTGTGAGAGATACAGTACTATACAGCTGAGTAAGCATGAAAGCAGTTTGATTGTAGATAAAGTTCAGGGTTGTCAGTCTACCCATGGCTGCATATTGGTTTGGACTAGTAGTTTTGTTGTGGATTTAATGTAGACCAAGAACACCTATTGAAGTAAGGTGTGTGTGCATGCGTGTGTGTGTATTTGGGGGACAGGGAGTGTACAAGTAAGTGCCTGTGTGTTTTGTTCAGTAATGTCTTCTTGAGACACTGAGATATAGAGTTCAGGGCCGTTGGTCTCTCACAGTTCCACTGTGGTTGGGGGGGGGGGGGGGGGGGCAGTGGTAGTAACCTGAACTACCAAGCATGATGCGATGGTTCTGTGATTAGTGCCCGGCTGTGTAAGATAGGGCAGTGTCTTTTCCTACTCTCTCACACACACTCACACACGCAAACATCTTACACACACAAACATCTTACACACACAAACATCTTACACACAAATGTTCCATGCACAATGTCAAACGCACAGGCATGAGCCCTTCTCATTCTAACACCCCTCCCCCCCCACACACACACCCTCCTCACTATCATGCAGTCCACACACACTTCATCTCACATGGTGCCACGTACTTGGACTCCACCCCTTGGAACAGTGAGTATGAAACACCACTGTGAGTCCAGGACTCAGCTGGTACACTCAGCCGTTCTCCGAGATGTTAGTCTGTCACACACAGCCCACTAAGGCTGAGAGCACTGAAATAGGAGCCACACACACACACACACACGAAACATACACATGAATGCACTTACACATCATTTTTCATGCAGCGCACATCTCTGTTTGTACAAGGACGTCTAAACCGTGTCGGGAAGGCACGGACCAGGGATCAGGTACACATTCCCGCGGACTTCATCTGAAATGACAGTTGGGAGCGACTGTTTCCTATCAAAGGGTTAGGAGCGCTGGTGGAGGCCTGGGCAGGGAGTGTGTGTGTGTGTGTGTGTGTGTGAGTGTGTGAGTGTGTGTGTGTGAGTGTGTGTGTGAGTGAGTGTGTGTGAGTGAGTGTGTGTGTGAGTGTGTGAGTGTGTGTGTGTGAGTGTGTGTGGGTGTGTGTGTGAGTGTGTGTGTGTGTGTGAGTGTGTGTGTGTGTGTAGTGAGTGAGTGTGTGTGTGTGTGTGTGTGTGAGGGGAGGGGGGGGGGGGGTCTGTGTGACCTCCGGCCAGGTTGGGCCCGCTCCAGACGACCCTGGGGAGTCCCTCTCACCGCACATCTGGAGTCTCCACGACGACACACCCGCCAGCCTGCCCGGCTCACGCAGTCTCTCGCTCTCGCGTACACGCCAACGACAGTGTGTGTGTGTGTGTGTGTGTGTGTGTGTGGTTGCGGGCGTGCGCGTGTATGTTGTTTATGTTCCTCTTCCTGATACGTTTGACTGCGGTTGTAAAGAGAATTGTGTCATTGTTTTTCATGGCATGAGTGCGCTGCTATTTGTCAGGCATTGATAAACAATGGTAATCTGGTTCCTCGGCAACCTACCCTGCAAAGTTGCAGGCTCGCGGTTATTCGAGAGAGTGCACAGTTTAATGTCGCATTTTAAAGTGTGCATAACAACTGCTGTGGTCTAGTTGTAGGAGTGTGTGAACACTTGCTCTGTGTGCAATTCATGTTTGGGTATATGTGTGTGTGTATAAGTGTCCGTTAAGTGTGTAACTTATCTAGTATGTTGTTGTTCCAGCGTGGGATGACAATCCAAAATAATTGTAGTGAGTGCCACTCGGGCCTGTCCTTACCCTCGGATCAAACACACCCGCTGCTCACAATCTTAAGGGATCATGTGATCACTCACCTTTACTACAATTTCATTAACCAACTCTGAAAATGTTTCCTAAATTTAAACATGTCATTATGTAATGATGTGAATATATCACATGACAATGGGGAGAGAGTAAGTTGTGTATTGTTGAACCAGCTTAGTCAAGATGCATTAGATACGCAGGTCCACATAAGCACATGCAAATGCACACTCATACACACACACACACACACACCCATCATACATACACACACACACACACACCCATCATACATACACACACACACACACATTTACACACAAAGCCTTTGGCAGTTGAGCTCTGATATTCACAATATTTGCAGTGATAGCCGTGGTCTTTGCAGATGGTTCTGTACATTGCCCCCGTATCTGGACCTCAGCCTACTGTGTGTTATAGAGTTCAGGTAGAGGGAGTCTGATGGAGAGGACATTGGGTCAGGCATCTGAAAAACATTCATTCTTCTGAGCGGGGAGTCAAAACGGTATTCCACCTTACTCTGCTCCCTCACGCCCCCTCCCCGCCTCCCTCCCTCCCTCCTCCATCTCTCTCTCGCTCTCTGTCTGTCTCTCTCTCTCTCTCTCTCTCTCTCTCTCTCTCTCTCTCTCTCTCTCTCTCTCTCTCTCTCTCTCTCTCTCTCTCTGTCCTCTTGACTGCAGCGCGAGTAGAGAAGTGTTTTACTTGGCATGCTTGCGAAGGACGGGCCCCATTTTGGTTCGGCCCCAGCTGATCAATGTCCTCTATGGGTCCCATTGTCTCTGTGTTTTTGTGAGTCATCATCACTACGGCTAATAGCTTCGCAGGACAGACTATAAGCTAAACCTATAGCCTATGGGTTTTGGCAACTGTTGCATAGATGACTTCCAGGGAACGCTCTTAGTCTTCATTTGCATACCTCCCAGCATGCTTGTTTACCTAACACCACAAGCTTCTCCTGATTTACACCCACAGATTAATAGGGTTCAACTGATTTCCATCATATGCAAACAAAGGGATTTGATTCAGTAGTGAGGTCTGGCAAACTTTCTTAACCCTTGTGCTGCCTACGGGTCACATGACCCAAAGGTTCATAACGACCTAAAGGTTCATAACGAACCATCGTTGTGTTTACCCAATTTTACCCAATACAAAAACAAATACAAATAATTTTCTTTTAACCTTCGCAATGTGGGGGGTCTGAGACAGCCTGACGGTTAAAAGAAAATGCTTCACTTTGTTTTTGTATGCGGTAAAGTTGTCGCAATACGACGGTGGGTGACAATGACTGATGGGTCAGAATGACCCGAAGATAACACAAGGGTTAAGCCTCACTGCGCTGAGGCCTCACTGCCAATCAGATCACCTTCCTCTGCTAAAGACACAGAGAAAAGAAATGGATACCTGACCATTTGAGTCAAATGGCTGTTGGCCGCAAATACTCAGGTAGCATTTGCATTCAGTGGTCAGTGGCCTCCTTTTTTGGCTCCGAGGGGTGGAAAGAGATACAGAGTGCCACCATTTTGAAATACATCCTAAAAGCATCAATGTCACCACCACAGAAACCTTGGACTACCTCTGGTCATCCAGTATTCCTCCGCTAAGGGCTGGTGTTTCTTGTTGCAGAGACCCAAGGCAGATTGCATAGAGACGGCATTATCTGAGCCACATCAGCTGTAGTTACTAGCATTGTTGTTAGCTCTGCTATACATTTACATACCTTTATATTTAGCAGACGCTCTTATCCAGAGCGACTTACAGTAAGTACAGGGACATTCTCCCTGAGGCAAGTAGGGTGAAGTGCCTTGCCCAAGGACACAACGTCGTTTGGCCCAGCCGGGAATTGAACCAACAACCTTGTGATTAATAGCCCGACTCCCTAACCGCTCAGCCACCTGACCCCCTATATTATGAGCTACAGTTCAATCTGCTACTGCAGACTGTATTTGGAACACACACACCCACACCTAAGGAAAGACATCTCAAGTGTTTCTAAGTTCTCAGCTACGGGTTGGTCTCACTGCCATTGACAAGGGACCTATTCTTTTAACGAGGGGGGTCAAGTTCAAGTTTGCCTCTGGTTGCTCCAAATGTGTCAAATAAGGTCTAGATAGAATATCTGGTCCTGTCTTTATCTCTCTCTCTCTTTTATCTCTACCTCTATTTTTCTCCAACTGCTCTCAGTTCAGATCTTCTCTTTGCTTATGAAAATAAATGAGATAAGGATGTTGACTTAGCTCCTGAGACAGCCTGTTCCCTTTCACTGTTGATCTGACACACACACACACGCGCACGCACTCACATTCGCACAGAAGGTGCACAATGCCACAGGATGCGCAGGGGAGTCTCTCCCTCGAGTGACAGCCAGGTGACCCGAGGCCTACAGCAGCTCAGGCGACCTCCCCAGCGAGCTCGATAAGAAGCTACCGAACAAGGTCGGGAGGCTATCAACACCGTGTGAACATTTAACTCCTTCCTGCTCTGCCTCCTCGTGTTCCGTAGCGGAGCAGAGGAGTGCAGCGGGGACGGGGGCAGCTGGTCTGCTAATCTAGCCTGCCTGTTTGAGCCTCATCGTCCCATCCCTGAGAGACTAGCTTTAAGGGCGGAGGGATTAGCATGTGCGCCAAATCAATCGTCATACCCTGAAGAAAAGAAGATTGCTGAAATGAGATGTTTTTTGATGTGAGGGTGCAACCAAAGCGGTTGGATAAATGGTGGCCGCTGCCGCATGTGTACAGTAGCCTTAAACTATCGCTGAACAGGAGAGAGGGGTAGGGTTCAATTGATCCTTGAAAGATCCTGCTTAATTTTTGCTTTTGCAAGAATTGCCAGATTATTGTGCAGAATGCAACTCTTTAAAACCCTTGTGCTGCCTTCGGGTCATTGTGATTCACCTTTTGCACCACAACTCGAAGGCAGCACAAAGGAAAAGCGTCATAAAGGCACGTTTGCTGCGGTCTAGAGCCGAAAACCTTTAATTCTTCTAGGAATTCACTGTAAAATGCTTGTGTTGCTTAAAGTGGTTTTGAAAGAACTCGTGCACGCTACCACTTTGGTTTCACAAGTGCGTTGCCTGCAAGGTTTCAGTTACTCTAGAGGGTATTAAATTAAAAACTTAGCAAAAGCAACTGACTGTTGAGTGTTTTGACAGTCAGAGGAACAACTGAAAACAGTTGCGGTATTATCTAGGTCAATTGTTGTTTTCTTTGCATTGGATTTTGAATCTACTTTCCCCACTGTAAAACACATTCCTGTACATATCGTCAAAAATATGAATGAAAAAGATTGTACACTGTATTTACCTGCAGTAAACATTTGTAACTGACAGTGTGCTAGATGTGCTCAAGGTGGTACCTGGAGGGTGAGGTGAGGATGCTGTGAAGATGCTGTGAAGGATATGGGGTGTAAACAGTGGGATCTTATGTCAGCATGGGCAGAGCCACAGTGGATTCAAGTGACCTATACAGCAGACATACTGACAGTTCCGCTTTCCTATTTACTACCAGACCTGATCCATCCAGGCTTGTCTTGAACTCGCTGAAACCCCCCTCATCCTCTGTGTGGAACACCATCAATCCCACAGACAACAGGTTATCCCTGGAGTACTGAGGAAGACGCTCTGTCTCTCTACAATCCCAACATGTAGTTGGTTCTTTTTACTTGCTCTGTGAAGTGTGAACCAGACCAGTAGCCATCAATAGTCTTCTGTGCTCATTTTAGTGACGTCACCGACCCCTTTAAAACTGGCCATTCTACATTCAGCACCAAGTAATACAGAGTTTAGGAAGTTTGTATTTAGTTATCTTAAAACTAAGTTAACTGAAATGTCTTTAAGTCTCTCATGTCTCTAATTAGAATGTTGCATATTATTAAGATACACAGTATCTTTGAATATCAGTAAAAAACAAGAAGAAGTGTCTGATTATTTTCCAGATGTGAGATAGGAGTGGACTTTCTCTCTGAACCTGCCAAATCAAAGTAAAAAGAGGCCAATTATCATGGCAGTGAGCTTTCAGGTACATAGAGTGTGTCAAAGACACAAAGCAGAACTAGCACATGTAGAGTACCAGAGGATGAAGCTGCACAGTACTATGGACTGGGAGGTGCAGCTATAGAAGAGTCTGAAGTCTGAAGACAAAGTGTCAGTTGAATCAAAACACAGCACACCTTAATAGTCCTCAGATGGCCTCGCTATGAATCGATGAAGATTGCCTTGTACCAGATTCAGTGGTTCTCTCAATTATGTAATTTCTACAACCAAGTGTGTACAGTATGTAGTGCATCATCTTGAGTTAATTTAGAAAAGAAACGAGTTGGTGGGGGAGGTCCTGCCAGAGCAAACCAAGTACATGAACATATAAAGCTGCATTCATTCTGCTTTCTAGTTTTTCCCTGTGAGGAATAAAAATGAACGATCTCAAGGGACATAGGGGAGGAGAGCGCTTCTAGGAAAGTGCTTCTTTTACACATCATTAGTAGACATATTAAGCATAATTCCTTCACTGGGACTGCATACATTCCTTGCGAATGCACAGTCCATCCAGAGAAAGTCATAGGTTGTCTACCGCATATTGACTCCTGATTCCTGGACTGTCCAAAGCCATAGGTTAGTCACCTCATTTGGCTAAAGGATTAAGTGAGTAAGCTTTGGAGGTAAGCTGGTCACATGCAGTCCAGTGTTTGTCTTTTAGATCCATGTCTTTCTCACTGAGTGAGGACATCTGATTAGGATTTATGCATTCTGTATGGATCAGCCGATTACTAGTAAGAAGAATTCCAGTATTATCAGTTGTAACTTAAAGCATTGCGAGCCCACTGTAACTAAGCTGAGGACTTTGAGCTGTTTCCATGCAGAGATTAAGTACGTTTCATGAGTCCTCTCTTTCCTCTGCAGGCTCTGTGCGGTGGATGTAACCTCTCGTACCGAAGTCTGGACCCTAACTCCTACTGCTAGCTTAATACCAAGTATAAAGGTGAGTCCTTTTTCTTTCTAAATTGTTATTTATTCATGCATTTATGTTTATTCTACTATGTGTATGTAGTATTTTGGGAGTATTTACAGAGCTTCGATGTTTATGTGGGTTGCCACGGTAACTACATATATGGTCTTTTCAGAGGTAGATAAATATGGCTATAGCTCCATGCCATGTCACTGTAGTATACAGTTACATAGGTACAGTACCCCAGTATAGAAGCCTGGATAGGTGTGTGTGTGTGTGTGTGTGTGTGTGTGGTGGAGTGTGTGTGTGTGTGTGTGGTGGTGGAGTCAGTATGTGTGTGTGTGTGTGTGGTGGTGGAGTCAGTATGTGTGTGTGTGTGTGTGTGTGTGGTGGTAGAGTGTGTATGTGTGTGTGTGTGTGTGTATGTGTGGTGGTGGAGTGTGTATGTGTGTGGTGGTGGAGTGTGTGTGTGTGTGTGTCTGTGTATTCCAGAGCAGTGTATCCTACGTGGCATGTGTCTGCAGGTATCAGGTTTGGTTGTGTGTAAGAACACAAGCTCACGGACATGTACGTATCCTACACAGATGCTCCTACACAGATAGCATACTGGAGCTATCTTTGACCCTGTGACCCATCACCTTGCCCCTGCCCCCCCCCCCCAAACCTCTCAGCCCTCATTGGGTTGGAAGTGAAAAAGGTCTCACCCACCCTCCAGTTCACCCGGAGGACACTGGAATCAGTCTGGCTGACAAGTCGGTAAATGATCACATTGGAATTAGCGTGGTGCCACAACAGGTGTGTGTGTGTGTGGGGTGGGTGGGGGGGGGGGGGGGGAGGGAGGGAGGGAGGGAGGGAGGGAGGAGGGAGGGGTTCTGGCGGGCACCCAATAGGGTGGCGCAGTCCCCGGACTGAGTCAGCACTCTACAAGAAGAAAGATGTCTCTCACAATGCCGAACAGGCACTTTCCTTCCTCCTGAAGGGGTCATATGTAGAGTACAGAGAGCGTGTGTAGAGGGGGGAGGACGGGAGAGGGGGGAAGGAGGGGAGGGAGGGGGAGGGGGAGGGAGGGAGGGGGGGGTGGAGGGGGGGGTGGTGGGGGCGATGCAGGAGACGTTCACAGTGAGGACAGACTGAGTGAAGCGGTGGTGAGCTGAGGCTCTGGCAGCAAGGACGAAAGGCCTCTGTGAACACAGCTATGACACAGATCCTCTCTCCCACGTAGCTCAGGTGGCAGAGCGTGCTGGAGCTTACTGCCCATCTGTCACGCTTGGCACTAGAATCACCCGCTTTCTCTCTCTGTACAGACACACTCACTTTGTCTCTCCGTACACACACACTGGGTAAACAGGCCTTGGAGTTGTGAGCAGTGTCTGATCTTCAGAACACGCCTAGAGAGAATGCAGAACTATCATGTGAGTTTTTAGTCTGTTGCCTGGTTTTACAATTCTGTCTGACCATGTGGCAAATAATCCTTGTACACATTTCTGGACCACATGAATTGTAAACTTTGACTTGAATTTGTTAGAAATTAATTTCTCAGATGGGTATTTAAGCCTCCTATGCTTAGTTTATCGCTACATTGCAATGTGGGGAGACATTGTGACATTTAAGCCAGAGCTATTACACCAGACAGATTCAAACATTTGGGACGTTTTATGAGATTGTTGTTGCTATTTCTGCTTGTGACATTTGAACAAGTCATTGTACCTGCAAAAAACCCTGAATCAATCCCTACATTTGGGACGTTCTACAGTAATCTTATGGATTGTCAGGAAATGATGTTACAAACCATGAAACTTCGATAGTACATTGAAGCATAACATACTGTATTTCTCCCGCAGACTTATGGATTTTTCTTTAGGCAGGCTTGATAGTGTTGGACCGGCAGAGATGGTTTGACAATGCACAGTTGCTGCATGGCATGGTTAAAACGAATCACGCACCAGTTACTGTGACAGGTGATATGTGTGTGAATGTTCCATCCTCTGTATCAAGCTCTAAGCTGTCGACATCAGCTTAGGATGCACGCTGCAGTGCTGCTGTGCTGCGGCGCTGGGTTGAAGTGTAGCAAGACAGAGATGATGAGGGTCGGGGTCCCTGTGGTTTCTTCGACGCCTCGTGTCGTTCGAGCGGAGGGAAATGGCCTCAACCACTCAGAAGCGTGAATGACACAATGCTCCTTAAAAGCACTTCCTGCGATGCTCTTTGTTTTCTCAGATTTGTCCTTAGTTTCATCTGTGAACAGCGGTATTAAAGCAGGCACCATCTGGGGCCAAACCGAGTGCCAGGTGAACGGTGAAACGGCAGTTGGGGAGAGAGAGAGAGAGAGAGAGAGAGAGAGAGAGAGAGAGAGAGAGAGAGAGAGAGAGAGAGAGAGAGGAGAGAGAGAGAGAGAGAGAGAGAGAAGAGAGAAAGAGAAGAGAGAGAGAGAGAGAGAGAGAGAGAGAGAGAGAGAGAGAGAGAGAGATGAGAGAGAGAGAGAGAGAGTGTTTATGGTGTATTTGTCCTCTTTCAATGGTCTCTATTATGATAAAGCAACTTTTCATATCCCTGTTTGCATCTCAAGAGTTCATGGGCTTTGAGATGAGATGACAGGATGAGATTGTTGTGTTTATGTCGTGTCTGGAGACACTGCTGAGGGGAAGCTGACTAACGGTGTGTGTGTGGGGGGGGGGGGGCATGTATAGTCCTGAGTTTATGTTTTTCTGTTGTTAGATCACACTACATGTTATTACTGTTGTTAGATCACACTACATGTTATTACTGTTGTTAGATCACACTACATGTTATTACTGTTGTTAGATCACACTACATGTTATTACTGTTGTTAGATCACACTACATGTTATTACTGTTGTTAGATCACACTACATGTTATTACTGTTGTTAGATCACACTACATGTTATTACTGTTGTTAGATCACACTACATGTTATTACTGTTGTTAGATCACACTACATGTTATTACTGTTGTTAGATCACACTACATGTTATTACTGTTGTTCTGGCTAATTTGACACTCGGCCAGTCTAGTTTCGCCGCCTGAAAGCAACTTGACAGAGGTTGACTCTGTGGGCTCTGGGTGTGCAAGACCTTGTGCGGTCTGGGTGTGCAAGACCTTGTGCGGTCTGGTCTGTTGGTCTCATTCTCATTCAGTCTCAGTCTCTTTGGTCAGCTTGCATCACTACATTGACTTCCTGTCATGACTGGCCTCCAAATAAGATAAACAGCAGTGGTATGCCAAGGGAAATATAAGCTATGGGAAATGTTCTGAACATAAAATTGTCTTAAACAGAAAACAAATAGGGGTACATTCTTTCTATTTTGGATATCATGGGAAGTAAAAAAAAAACATATTGCACATCGTTACGATGAGACGTTGTTACATTCAAAGAGTCTGTCACCAGCGCTCACCCTGCTCTCGTTCTGCCCAGGGGACCACCCCCTACTTTCAACTGTCATTTACGAGGGCCCCTTTAACAGCGTACAAGGCGATTGCTGCTGAGTCGTTGCCATGGCGATGCCCCCTCTTGTCCCCTGTCTGTGCTGGGATGTTTGTTCTTCCTTGTCAGGAGGAAGTTGTTCACAGTTGTTTGCCGTACGTATGGCCTCTGTGGGACTATCTAGAGAGGTTGGGGCCAAACTGAGGCTACAGGCCAATAACGAAGCTAATCACTGCCTCTATTGGATTCTGCATGAGAACGTTAACTGAACTGAGTTTCGATAATCTTAGAATTGCATCCCTGAAACTTCAGACTTCTCTGCGAATCCAAAAGATTGACTGCTTCGTGCTTCCTAATTTGAAGTATGCGTCCGTGTTGTCAGAGACTGACAGCCATTTAAATTGGAGCGCAGCATCGGGGTGCCTTGTCACTACTGACTGGCACGTTTGACAGCCCCGTCTATAGGTTTCACACGCGCATGCTGTGATAGACTGCTGGCGTCCAACCGCTCGGAGGCAGCTGCTGTAGTTCAATCCACGGGGATATGGCA
>CM042856.1:14516104-14538604 GCA_023658055.1 Thaleichthys pacificus | reverse complement strand
AGAGAGAGAGAGAGAGAGAGAGAGAGAGAGAGAGTATGACACCCAGCAAAGAGCCCGGGGGCCAGATTCAAACCCAGGCTCCGGCAGTAAGACCCAATGGCCAATGTGGTGCTTTACTCAGAGAGCCACCTCTCTCGTTTCTCACTGCCTGCATCGTGTTTATTGACATTTTCTCCTCGCGGATCGATGATATGATGAAAACTGGGGGTTCACTTCTCCCTGCCCTCTGACCCACACACACCTCCTGAGTCACTCTTTCTACTGTCGTTTCTATTTATGTGTGTGTGGATGATCTCATCCATGTGTGTTCCCCCCTTTTTACTAATGTGGAACGGGTGTGTGTGTGCACATTCTGCAGGGGGAGGGGGGTGATAAAATGAATGTGTGTGTGTGTATGTGTGTGAATGTTTCGAGGCTTTCCCTAATAAGACACGTTTCCTCTCCGCTCCACCTCTCTGCCCCCGGGCTTGTTCCTGCTCGCGTCTCTGTGCAGGCAGGGACAGGGGGGGGAGGGGGGGGAGAGTCCAGACCAATCTGAGCGGAAAAGATTTTTGATACAGATGTTGTTCTGTGTCGTTCTGCTTTTGTCTGGAGAAGGATCGCACTTGTCCTCCTCCTCTTCCCCCTGGCCTGTGTACTGCTCTTTTTATACTCTACCTTTATGTGACCCCTCTTTCCCTCTCTCTCTCTCTCTCTCTCTCTCTCTCTCTCTCTCTGTCTCTCTCTCTCTCTGCCTGCTGTCGTGTGAGGGTGTTCTGGAGCTGCTGCTTTACTCTAATAGCTCTTCTTACGTTACTGTCAGGGTGAGCTGTGGTTCAGAGCATATCAGTTCACAAAGCCTTAATTGATTCATCATAGAGCGGTGTGTGTCCGTGTTTGTCTGTGTACGCAGGGCTGCTTGGGAATGTGAACCTGGGTGTTTCTGATCATGTGTGTGTTCATACGTGCGTATGTGTTGCGTGTGTGCGTATTTGCGTGTGTTTGTGTACGCATGTACGTGTGCCTGTGTGTGTGTGTGTGTGTACAGGCCCAGTGTTACCCTGTGCAGCCTGCAGGCTACCAGCAGTGTGTGTGATGTTCAGAGGGCAGGCCTGCTGCACATTAAAGTCATGATTTACTGAGTTAGGCTGCTGCGTTGCCCCCTCCCTCCATTCCTGCACTCCTCCATCCCTTCATCCCTCCTTGGTGAACGTCTCCATTGGGCTTGTGTTCATTGTTTACCCCTGGCCTGGAATCCCAGCCTGCTGGCCCGTCTTCAGGCAGACATCTGCAGGCCGGATGTTCTCCATGAAGGGTTGTTGTCCAGAAGTGAAGCTGAACTAGGTCCTAATGAGACGTTGTTACCCAGACAGTATTAACCACCGCATGCCAGAACCTCCGTGGCAGTTGGTTATTTGGTTCTGTGTAAGTGCTTGTTTGGTGTGATTTTTCTATACCACAAACAGACCTGTAACCCAGACCTTACCGTGCAATGTCACCTGTTTTTCCTTTGTGATCCTACAAATGGTAGGAAACAAAAAATGTGTTTTTCCCTTCCATTTAAAAATAATCAAATGACCTGAAAGGCAACTGAAATAACTTCTAATACAAAACAACCTATTTTAAATTCAACATTTTGGGGAAAGACGGATCCTAAATGAAGCCTGTATGGAAGGAAGACTTTAGGACCCTGCAGATCACGACCAGCTTTCACTTCTGAGGGGATTGCTGAGTCCCGTTCGAAACAGAGAGAGCAGGGAGAGAGAGCAGGGAGAGAGAGCAGGGAGAGAGAGCAGGGAGAGAGAGCAGGGAGAGAGAGCAGGGAGAGAGAGCAGGGAGAGAGAGCAGGGAGAGAGAGCAGGGAGAGAGAGCAGGGGAGAGAACAGGTGGAGAGAACAGGCAGAGGTAGAGAGAACAGAGAGAGAGAGACCAGGGAGACCAGGGAGAGGTGGAGAGAACAGAGAGAGAGACAGAGACCAGGGAGAGGTGGAGAGAACAGAGAGAGAGAGAGAGACCAGGGAGAGGTGGAGAGAACACAGCTTGCCCTTATCTGTTTATCATCTGACACTCGTAATGACGTGATAGGATCAGCTACAGCAGTGGTTTGTTTACAGAACTTATCTTATATTATCTCTCTATTGTGTCTCTGATCTTAGATATCCAATTACTGGTCTGAATCAATCATCTATGTCTGGACTAGTCCTGTAAACATTCCTCGGGTTTCAGTTGACTGTTGGGCTTTCAAGTTCATCTGCACTTGGCACTGTCAAAAACAATTGTTGTCCTAAGCACTTAGCATTTGTGACTTATGGATGTTTTCATCTCTTGTAATAATAAAATGGTAATAAAATGGTCTCAAACAAGTTCTGATGCAAGCTACTGATTTTAGAAACATGGGCAACCAAACATCGACCTTCAGTCAGTTGACATAAATGTGTCATACATCCTTTAGCACATCGGTCACACCTGAGTGATGTCTTTCATTCCGTTTTACAGTAGTCGGTCATAAACTTATATCACCATGGCATACTTGCGTTAACTGAGTTCATGGAAAGTGTAACCGCTTCCCAGATTTCATTGCAGCTCACATATACATGCCCCTTCTCCATTTTAAAAAGGGACAAAAGATGGCTTGCAATTACTCCCAGAGGAGAGCCTCTTGAATGTCGGATTCCCTGATTGTTCTGTTGTTGGAGACACATGATCTGGTGAAAGAACAGAAGCTCGTGTGTTAAATCATCAATAACGTATGTGTCTATGGTGTCACTTCTTCTATGACAAGCCTGAGGTCCAGGGGTTTCTATGATGAGGGTGGGCGACCATTTTGGTTCTTGTGTTGACTGTTGAAGGCCCCTGGAGCCAGTGAAGAGCGTGCTCTTTGCTGTGTTTGCAATGGCCGTGCTGGCTATGTGCCAAGTATGGCAATGTAACAACACCTGTCCCAGGATGCATTAGCTCCACATATTCAAGCTGTGAAATCCTGTCAGGCACTCTCCCTGTGCCCTCATCCCCCCTCTCTCCTCCCCCCCTCCCCCCTCTCCTACCCTCCTTCCACTCTCCACTCCTTTCCAATCTCTATTTTTTTCATCTCCTACACCCCCACCCCTCTTCCCTCTCCTAATATTCCCTCCCCCTCTCCGCGCGCACCCCCCCACCCCCACCCCCTCCATCCACCTACCTAGTTAGTCGAGGTACGCCTCCTCTCCATCACCAGGATGTCGGACTGTGGTCACCACTGGAAGCCCAGACTCAGACTCCAACACGGGGGCCATCACCACCACATGGTGCGCCTCACTCACTTATCCCCCAAGGTCACTTGTTTACTATTCTGGTTCCTGGGCATCCCCTCTTCTTCTCCTCATCCCTCCTCTCCAGAGCCGGCTGCAGACGTCAGGAAGCCGTGGCAGCACATGTGCGCAATCAGAGCGATTCTGGCAGCGGGGTTTGGCAGAGCAGCATGCCAATGTTGACATTCTGTCTGTCGGTCGCGTGTCTGTTCCTCTGCCAGCCCTACTTGACTGCTGTTGCGGTTATCCTGGGAGGAAGAGAAGAGATGGGAGGAGGTAGATGGGGCAGGAGGGAGGAGAAGTTGGCTTGACTCTGTGATGAGTTTAGCCCGGATCATCTGAGGAATTTGGCTACTGAATCATTGTTCAGCTGATTTTTTCACACAACCTTCCTCTCTTCTGTTAGGAATATGAAGCTCATGCAGTGTGAGTGTGTGAAGTACATTCACTTCTATATTTGGTCAAATGTATATAAATCCCGCTTCAACTTGGCAAAGAAAACACCGGTAATAAGGAGAGAGGCACCTGGCAAAGACATGACTGTAAATGCTCCCGTTCCCCAAACAAAGGCTGACAAAGTCTGTCAAAACACAACCCTGTGAAATTGATAACACCCCTTTAAGTTGATTAAGCACCCCGTTCAGTGTGAGTGCTCAGTAATTCATCGCCAGACGTTTACTATGGAACAGCATCGACCCCTTGTTTGCCAGTGGAGCACAGTCTATTTTTAGCCCCAAAATGGCTGAAGGGCAGGTTCACACGAGGACAGGGTGGTTTGGCTTCTACAGCCCTTTCTCCTGCTCATAACTGAGCCATTTGCTGAGAAGCAGGGTGCAAGTAATTGGTTGTAACAATGGTTGCAACACGGGAAGTTCCGCTATGTTCAGTTATGCCTCCAGGTAGAATTCCAGGTTTTATAGGTACAAGTCTTAAGTACAGAGCCTGAACACAGAGATTTCTTAAAACATGGAGGACAAAAAGTTGGATTACCTAAGTCAGCAGAGACTAAATCCTTGTCTGTGCTCTTTCCATCTTTGTTGCCTTAGGAACGGACTGTGAATGGAATGATTGGTGACCTCTGTCCTACTGGAGTGTTGATTTTTGAGGCCCTAACTTTTAGTTGAACCTTTGTCGAAAGGTGTCGCTGTTAAGCTAGCATGTTTCTAGCTGTCGAGGGAACATTAGCCATGACCTCACCCATCCTTGAGATGTGAGGCAGCTGGCTCGGTCCTCACTGTTGGTTGCTGAGGGGGCAGTGACGTTCCTGTGTCACGGCCCTGCTTGCCACAGCACCCACACTCAGACTCTGGCACCGTCCTCCTCCTTTTTCCACCCCTCCACCCCTCTGTCCCATGCCCTCCCCTCTTCACACATGCTAAAGGGGCTAACAGAGGGCCTTAACCCCAGCTAGGGAGTTGAAGGACAAAGACCGGCTTGTGACTTCACTCGATAAAGCCCTCTCTGTTCATGGTATAGATCCACTGGTGTCGCTTCTCCACAAGGACAATGTGTTTAAACATCGGAGCACATAGACAAACAGGCAGCATCCACTGGTGCGGGTCCAGGGTCTGAGTCAGGGAGCTAACTGGCTGGAGAGAGAGACCATCACTATACCGTAGGGTCTGGCATTGTATGACAGGCTGTACCATGTCATGGAAAGTACAGTACATAGTGTACTTTACACATAGATGTACAAGTGCTGCTTGTACCTCACGCTCACGCGCCTATGGATGAGTGCGTGGATGGGTCGGCAAGCGTGTTTGCTGATGCAGGCACACATACACTCCCACACACTGTTGGTTAGCAGCAGAATTGGGGTTGAGCTAGGGCAAACAAGGGTGTGTCCATGTCCACTATCCTCATGGTTCTGACAGGAAAGTATATATGTATATATATATATTAGTACATGTCAGTTTAATGGGAGCATTAATCATCAAGCAAATCTGCTATTTTTTGGGGAATTCAGCCTTAATATAACACAGCCAGGAAATATATATTGGCAACAGTAGCAGGATTTAGCCAGAAGTGAGCGGGGTACGAGGTCTGCGTCTGTAGGATAACAGACTCCACACCCACATCAGCAACCAACCACCCCCCCCCCCCCCTCGTCCTCCTTCTCTCACCCTTTCTTTTGCTCTATTCTTTTTCTTCTCTTCCCTCTCATTTTGTTTGTCATTAATCTCATTTATCTGTCATTGAGCTGTTTTATCTCTCGGGGTGGGGTCAGGAAGATGAGCTCAGAGCTGGTGGCGTTAGCTCTCTCCTCCTGCCTGCTTTCACACACGCTCGCCCCACGCTCGCTTCATCTCACTCTCAGGTTCACTGTGTGCGTAGCGGGCATGCGACGGAGCCTTCACATGGAGGGTTAGAGAGTGCGCACGCATGCGCACACACACACACACACACACACACACATTGTACAGACTGCATGCGCACACACACACACACATTGTACAGACTGCATGCGCACACACACACACACACATTGTACAGACTGCATGCGCACACACACACACACATTGTACAGACTGCATGCGCACACACACACACACATTGTACAGACTGCATGCGCACACACACACACACATTGTACAGACTGCATGCGCACACACACACACACATTGTACAGACTGCATGCACACACACACACACACACACATTGTACAGACTGCATGCGCACACACACACACACATTGTACAGACTGCATGCGCACACACACACACACACATTGTACAGACTGCATGCGCACACACACACACACATTGTACAGACTGCATGCGCACACACACACACACATTGTACAGACTGCATGCGCACACACACACACACACACACACATTGTACAGACTGACAATCTCGTGGACAAGCACAGGAGGCTATAAAAACACACATATACAGACAGAAATCCACACGTACACACTCAAATTAAATCCAGTGTTGATGGGAGCTGTGATGAGTGAGAGAGACTGTGTGTGAGTGTGTGTGTGTGCCTGTCCGCTGCAGCCTGTCTGTGAGAGTCAGGTCCAGCTCCACTACTCTGGGGTGAGTCACTTCTCACCCTCTGGGCCACAGTCCAGACATACGCACCCTAGAAGCTCCACTCAGCTAAGCCTCCAAATGCCAAACTGAAGAAAAACAAGATGTGAAATGATTTTGTGTTGTGTGAAAGAGCTTGTGTGTCCACTTTGTGAGGTGCCCTCGCTGTTGTAACCCAGATAGGGACACAAGCAGACCTGAGCAGGGAGAGGGGAATAGAGACAGAGATGTATTTTTTATATTTGACCACCATCCATGCGTAACTATGCAGTGATAACACTGTGAGTGTGTAGCATTGACTGGTCCATCAGGACCATGCAGTGTTCCTAGTGCCAGGACTGGTGTGATTATTGAGTCATTGTAACTTTAATGAGGACAATCAATACTGCATATAATAAATAGTGAGGATATCCAAATCACTTTGAGAAGACATTGTGTGGTGGCTAGTGCGTGCGTGTGTGTATACAGTAGTTTGTGTTTACTGTTATTAATCATCTTCAAACCCATTCAAATCTGATGTTGACTCTCATTGAGTTAGTCAGACATTTGTCATTTCAACGACTCGCTTCCCAAAGCCGACACATAAGTCCGGATGCACACACTTTCACACAGTTTGTTTCATTTTTGTTTGATTTTATGCTTTCTCTGAAATTAGCTTCTTTCATCTGATGCAGCTTTGACTGTCGAACTTTTTTTTTCTCCACAGCATGTAATGGAATCAAAGCTCTGAGGTTTGACTGTGAGTTCCCTTCAGCTTTTTGGGGCTGCAGGACTGACTGAACTCAGGGGACCCCCAGCTCCCGTGGAGCCCTAGCTTGTTCTAAAGAACAAGGCCCCACAATGCAGCTGTCTGCTTTAATTATGGAACAGTGTTGGCTTGGGGCTCCCATCCGTTAGTCCTCCCTGCTTTGATTCTCCTGCTTTTCTTCACCTCGCCTTTCAACCCACCGTTTCATACGGGCCCCTTTGATATCCTCCCTGTCCTGCCAGAAGTAATCCCTGAATAACGCGTGTCACCTCCGCTAAGCGCAGATGAATGACTGGGGGGAAGGCCCTGGGGGAAGGCCCTGAGGGAAGGCCCTGGGGGACGGCCCTGGGCGATGATCGTGTTCTGGCCCTGAAGCCAGCTCCCTCTGAAGCCACTGCTCTGTGGTGAGTCAGCGGACCGGCTGTTGCACGGCACCTGTTGGGCTTCTCCCTGCTAGATAGACGCGTCAGTGTGCCACGCCAGGCGGCGCATGCGTCCAGACGTCCGTGACCGACCCACAGCAGCCGGCTAGCTCATCTCATCCACGCATTCCGTGTTCATTTCAGTTTACATCCGATAGATGGGCTCTCCACCCATGTTATTGCTGGATATAACTGCATTGTATCTTGATTGGTGTTGATGTTTTTTTACTGGGATAAACTGCAGCATCCAAGGCAAATTTTTCCTTTGAAGACAACAACATTTGATCTCATCTTATCTTTGCAGGCACACAGCGTGTGTGCTAAGACCTGTGGTGTAGAACTTAGAACACATACTCTATTTCCTCTCTCTCTGTCCAGCTCCCAGTTGCTGCATTGACCCACAACAGGCATGTAGCCACTCCCTGGATCCTTCTCTCCCCTCCTTCATCCCTCTTTCCCTCCCTCTCTTTCTTTTCCACAAGACCCTCCATGCAAATTAACTGAGGCCAGTAGGGCAAAGTGCTGTTCGCTGCTCGACCGGCAATACATTTAAGCTTTGACAAGCTTCACTGCTTTGTCCTCTCCACACATCCCTACCCCCCTTTCTCTGCCAACTATCCAGCTGGGCGCCTCTCATCAACATGGCCTTGTCTCTCTCTCTCCCTCCCTCTCTCTCTCTTGCTCTCTCTCGCTCTCTCCCTCTCTCTCTCTCCCTCTCTCTCTCTCTGTATCTCTCTCTCTCCCTCTATGCTGTCTCTCTTTTCTCTTCAGAGTGATGCACAGCGTTCCTCAGGCTGAAATGAATCAAGTGCTTCATTGGCAGGGAACTGCTGCCCTTGGGATGACACCATGAACATGTTCGTTTTGTTACTCCAGACCACAGATGGGATGCAGTCAATTCAGCGTAATAGGTTATGCGTATGTGTTTGCAGGTATTAGTGAAAGTCGTTACGTGATGTTGAGCCGTGGAAAAAATGCGAGCGAGGTTCTCCACACAAAAGACATTCCGTGAATTGAACCATTTACAGTACGAGTACGCTTGTTAAAATGATGCCGTTCAAATACGGCAATATATAGATTTGCATAAACCCAAACAATTCAAAATCGCATCTATGCGCCTTTAGTAGCAGAAGGAATATTGGAACAGCTTTGGTTTCTGAGTGTTTGTGCTTTTGTGTGTGTGTGTGTGCTGGATCCCAGGCCTAGCGGATAGGGGCAGAGAGCACTGCCCTGCAGACTCACCTTGCCTGCCCTCTTCATGCCCCGGCAAGGCTCGTCTCTGACCCGCTCGGTCCGGCGCTCACAACAGAGGCCCCCCCTGTGGGTGGAGCTCTGTGGCATCAATGTACAGAAGCTGCCAGTGTCTATGAACAATGCTCCAAACAATGTCTGTTCTTCCCTCCATCCCACTACAGCCCACACTGCCCGAGCCTCCAGCCTCGGGCTTCTGTTTATGATAATGGTTTATGGGTTTATGGGATGGAGGAATGAAAATGTTTCTCATTCAAACCCATCTCTCCGTCAGCCTCCAGCTGAATATATTTGCTGTGGTGTTTTTCATTTCCTCCCCCCCCCCCTTCCCCCCCTTTTCCTTTCTCCCAGCGGTGGAATGTAGTGTTTTTTTTGTTTGTTTTTGTAAGTTAGCGCCGCCAGGTTTTAGCATCATGAAAACAGCGGGTATCACACCTGGACAGCCCGGTTGTCATGGTAACCCCCCAAAGCAAATGTCGGAGGATGTGACGGCGATGCTCTCGACAGGCGAGCAGATCTGTTGAGCTCCCATGATGCAACACCCTCTCCTGCAACCCCTGCTGGTTTTATGTCAGGATGCAGCGAGATAAAGAGTTTGCAGAGTCGCTTCAAAGTGAATACGTGATAAAACTGTACGAGATCTCTGTACCTTTTTCTTCCTAGCCCAGGGACCCACAATAACACATGCATCGGGCCTATGATTAATGGTTACTGCTCACTACCGCCTCTACCTCCGTTTCAACTTCTTAACATCGTCAGAAGTGCAAGGTCCCCCTTCCCGGTGGAATGAACTTGGCCCAACGCAATCATTTAGCGACGCTGATGCAAGGACTCGACCTGAGCGATGCCGTACAGTAGATGTGCTCCACCCTCCCTCCTCCCCTTCGAGTACGTCTGCATGCCTGGCCACGGGTAGCCTCGCTGCCAGCCCCAGGGCCCGCTGCCAGCCCCCCGGGGCCCTCTGCCAGCCCCAGGGCCCTCTGGACGGGCATCTGTCTGGAGGCAACACAGAGAAGCGGCACCTGACCCCTCCACCACCCACCATCCGTCACTGCCCGGTGACAGGCCAGGGAAATCTCTTCCAGCCCCGTCTCTACGACATCAAAGCCTTGGCCTTGACACTGTACTGTAGGGCCTGCTTTACCGGGAGGTGGGTGTGTGTGTGTGTGTGTGTGTGTGTTTGTTGCGAGGGCGGAGGCACCATGCTGTCTGACACGAACCTGGGGTGTTTTCACGTGTTGCTCCTGATATAAACCTGCAGGTCTCTCTCATCTCCCCTCGGTGTTCAGTCAGCCCGGGCCGCGCCATCAGGGTGTTGCTGGGGTGAGATCATCTTGGCAGGGGTGTGCTTTTTGACACAACACCTTCCCATCCTCCTTCAGTAGCGGTGTGAGGAGAGGAAACGCAGCCTTACCACCGAGCTGTCTCCGTCTCGTAATCATGGAGTCCCTGCCAAGCCAGCCCGGCCGAGCCAAGCGCTTTTCGGAGACGATGAAAGGGCCGTGTTTGGCCGAGTGTCAGGTTACACTCGTGATTGATTGTTATGAGCGCGGTGCTAGTGTTGCTGGGAAGCAAGGGCGGCACTGAAAGGGCGCGGCTGTCTGTCCTCCTTCTCGGGATTCGATTCCCGAATCCTCAGCTTTTTTTTCTCTGTCAAAAAAAACCCCGAAACGTTTTCACAAGGAGCTTGCCTTGTGTTTGGTGTCTCTTGAAACATCCCCACCAGCTAGAGGCCAGATCAGTTGAAATGGACTGTGTGTTAAATGGAGTGTTTTGTATCTTCCCACTGGAACTGGAGGCGCCATGACGGCTGACGGGCCGTTTGGCTCCCGTTTGGCTCCCGTTTGGCTGTCTCTGGACTGACACCAGAAACTAGACCAATCAGGGGGATCCTGGGCCCCCCCCCGCTTGACGTTGTGTCAAGGGGGAGGAGTCATGAGCCGGGAGAGAGGACAGTGGTGTTGTGCTCCATGGTGGCACTCTGTGAACAGCTGTGTTTGGATCTTAAGACCTTGGAGTTCACATTCTTACGTAACATGCACACACACACACACACACACGGCTGTTACCACAACTTTTTATGGCTCATTTTTATGGCTTGATTTCACTTTTTCAAGTTCAGGAATTTGCAGGCAAATTATTGCCGAGTCAGGTGAAAACATTTCCAGTGATATTTTTTTCCCCCCAGATTCAAGCTACAAAGAATCTTTCTTCTTCTTGACCCTCTGTCAAGTGAGTTCAGTGTCAGTACTTTTCACACAATAGATTATATACTTTCTGTAGGGCTATGTCATTTTTAAATGGACGGGTAAAAATGGAATCCTTCTTTCGAAAATTAACAATGACCCTGCTTAATTTTCTGTAAGAACTGTTTGATAAGCAAAATAAAAGACAGGCATTAACCAGTTGTTCTTCACTGTGCACCCACTAGGCTTATTACCTCCTCTGGGACACAAGCTTTTCCAAAGTAGGATTTCTCACTATAGAACAAAGCAATGTTCTTTTTTTGTTATTCTTTTGAAGACACACCATCTTCCTACCGCACAAGCAACCTTCAAGTATGTTGTTTATACAAACTTGCCCTCCTTACGCTGTACAGTACATGTTGTTCCTGTGACCTTATTTAGGATGTCATGCTACTGGAGTTCTCATTGGTTCTCAGCTCATTGGCTCTCATTGGCTCTCATTGCGTGTACTTTACATTCACCATAGCTGGGCTCTGCTAGTGTTAGCCTTGATGGCGCCATGACAAATGTTGTCGAAGGAAATTCATTATACTTGCCAAAAGAAAGTTTGATACGGTAGCGTAAACTTAGACGTGATTGTTGGGGTTCTTGGAATTGAATAAGTGGATGTTTATATCTCTAGAGGTCATCAGAGGAGCGCCTGTCCATTTAAAAGGAGATCGAGACAAGATGACGTCCTCCGTGATCAGAGCTGTGGGCAGGACATGTGACTTCTGCAAGGGTTTGTTGTTGGCCCTTGTGTCCTAACTGTGTGTGTGACCCTAGCTGAGAGTCTCCCAACAGCTCCAACATGTATCAGCACACCAGGATTGTATATGATATGGCTTCGGGAACAGAAATAGTGCAGTGCACGTGATCGCTCACCCTAGCCTCTCTGAGAAGTTCAACTTGACCCGGGAGCCCTCGTGTGTCAGCGCACACTCAGCCTGACGCTGTCACAATCACACAAACGCAGTGCACACCCGTACACATGGAAACAAAGACAAGCCGCCGCCACCCACACTCAGACAAACGATACACGTGTAAACATTCCGTAACCACCACAGATGGATTATGTTCTCACATGCAGCGCACAACCACGGCATTGTCCAAACATTCATCAAATCATAAGCTTGCGGCACACAGTGTTCCTAGAGTTCAGAAGTGCAGTGTGCCTGCGTGTTTCGCCTATTTGGCAGGCGTCAGGAATTCTGCAACGTCCTGACAAGGTTCTGCAGGTCAAAGCAACAGCAATGAGCACAGGATGCATTACGTCTCATTCCATTTGCCGGGAAATACGGAGAGCCAGGTAACTGTTCCGCTAATCCATTAGAACCACAGCCAGAGGATTCCTATCCGAGTACAGGCTGCAGCTCCATGGCTAATTGCTTCTTAGAAACAGAAGTGAATACACAGACTACACTGCCATTTACAGGCTGTGATAGGTTCAAATCCTGATCAATTCTTAAGACCCAGACAATTCCATTGAAGTTCAATGAGATTGTCTGGCTGATTAATGTTTTCTTATGCAAACATCTCTCTTTCTCTCGCTCTCTCTTTGTCTCTGAATGTCCAAATGGGATCACATGACTTGGTATCTTCCTCAGTCGTTCCTCCAGTCCTGCACCCAGGGACCCCACCTTCTCTAGTACACTGCGGCGGGCGACACAGCCTCTTTCTGATAATTATCCATGTGCCCGTGGAATTCCACCCTGACAAAGGCATCCATTTACATAACCGGGGGCAAGAATAGACCAGTAGGCACCAGCCATGTTTTGGAGAAGTGACTGTAGGCTGTCGCTTCGTACGGAAGTGTCCGGCACGGCAACTCTCGTCACCTTGACTCAATATGCCAGTTCTACTCTTTTTTTTTCGTTGGTCTTCCCTTCCTTTCCTCCCCGCCCTCAATGTGCACCCATGTGGCTGCCATGTGCCTTGCTGTGGTCTAGTCACAGCCAGCCTCCCAGGGCTGAGAGACTTTGGAGCATTTGACCCAGGCCTGTCTGTTCAGCCTCATGTTCGCTGTAGAGCTGCAGGCACCACGCCGACACATGGACAGCTATTTTCAGTGAGCCAGAGTAGTGCAGCGCTCTTGGTAGCACATGTCTGACAAACCCCCCTCGCCTCTGTCTGTCTCTCTCTCTCTCTCTCTCTCTCTCCTCTCTCTCTCTCTCTCTCTCTCTCTCATCCCCTTTCTCTGACTGTGCCTGCAAGCCTAGACGTCCACTGAGCAAACTAAGCAGTCGACCTCTGACCCAGTCTAATCAGACACAAATTAGGCATGTCAAGAGGCCGACACACAGAGAGGCATGAGGAAAGGCACACACACATCCTCTTCCTCTGCAGAAGCGACGGTCACGGCGGTGCTGACTCGACACTAGAGGAGGCTTTCCCCGTTCTTGCTTTTACGGAACAACAACGTTTTTGGACTAGTGTGCTCACACACACAACCACACAAATAACCGAGCACAAACGCAATTTTCAATGTAGAAGGGGGAACCCCCTCTCTGTGTTTCTATCTCTCATTCACACGCACTCAAAAACACACACACACACACTCCTCCTGGCACTTCCCTTCCGAGGGGACTATAACGACATTAACAGCTTCCTCCTCCCTTTGAGCCACAGAACAATTTCCAGTTCAGATGGCTCTATTCATTTTTACAGTTTTCTCACAGAGAAAATCCTGTATTAAATGCTGCAGCCTAATTAAGAGTTAAAGCAAATAAGACTGTTAAAGTTGGGGTCTAGAACAGCTGGAGGCCTTTTATTTCCCCCAAGAGCTGTTTATATAATGAGATTAAACATTAAAGAGAAGCATTCAGAGCCTAGATCTAGCTACAGTTTCAATTAGCTAACTATTCGCTAATGCTGCCCCACCTTTGAACATGCAGCACTGTCTAATACTGAACCCATTGTTATTGAGTCAGCTCCAGTACTAGCTATGTGAGCATGTTAGCATTGAAAAACAGCTAACAGGCTCCCTATCTTTGAGTAAACAACAGAGAGAAATACAACAGAGGAGTCACACAGGTGGTAAACATGTTTCCCAAGATTATAACCAGCCTCTGGTGCCACACTGACATTAGAAAAGCAGGAAACACGCAGATGGAAGAGCAACGAGGCGGTGCACATCACTGCGTTCTTTTCATGGGGACTCTATATGGCGAGTCAGTGTGACAAACACCTATAGATAGACATGTTTAATCTATTCTCTGTGGTAAACATGAAGGTTTTCTCCAGGACAACAGATTATTTTTCCTCACGAACCCCATGGGGGCAGATATGGTGAGAGGAGGCTTTGGGGAAACAGGAAGGTGGAGTGAGAGGAGGACTAGATCGACACTGTGTTGACAAAAAAAGAACTCACCAGAAGTTGCTATTATGCTGCCTTCATTTGCTAGTCGGAAGATCCTGTTTCTCCACTTGTAAAATCGAGATTAGGAGGACATCGAGATTAGGAGGATGTTCAAGATGCAGGGGCGGATGTGATGTCCTACAACACATTATTTACGCATATTCCATAAAGCTCCGGTGCTAGCATTGACATTGTTGACATTTCTAATAAGAAAATCTCTGGTGCTAGCAGTTAGTTACGTTAGTCCTCTCACACAAATGCCGTTTTTTATGAGGGGTTTGGGTGACCTTTCCAAAATGACAATTAACGATGTACATCTATGTTGCTGCCTTTTAAGCAAGAGGTAAAAGGTGTTCAAATTGTATGTTTCGAGCTACATTGACAATTACGTAGGTACTGTAAGGTTTATCAAACTCACATGGTAAAAGTAGCTATCTAAGGACTTTTTTTGCTCAACAACGCAAATGGAGATTGCCAAAGTAGCAGTAAGTCACTAGATTTTTAGCTAGATGAGATTTTTATAGGTAGGGAAGGTGAAAAGTTGCTAAATCTATCTTGGTAACGCCGGATAGACAGGAAATGGAAGTTGGCAAGAGAAACCCCCCAAAATGACTGTGTGTATTTGTAGTGTCTTTGCGAAGGAGGGGAGGGGGCGTTGGCCCCCATTGGTCTTTGTACTGCTTGTTTGTTTTCCATATGCTCAGTTCACGCCAAGCACCCCCCCCCCCTTCTCACTCCTGCCCCCCCCCCACCCCCCACCCCTTCTCACTCCTGCCCCCCCCCCCTTCTCACTCCTGCCCCCCCCCCCCACCCCTTCTCACTCCTGCCCCCCCCCCCTTCTCACTCCTGCCCCCCCCCCCACCCCTTCTCACTCCTGCCCCCCCCCCCCACCCCCACCCTTCTCACTCCTGCCCCCCCCCCACCCCTTCTCACTCCTGCCCCCCCCCCCCCCACCCCTTCTCACTCCTGCCCCCCCCCCACCCCTTCTCACTCCTGCCCCCCCCACCCCTTCTCACTCCTGCCCCCCCCCCCCCCACCCCTTCTCACTCCTGCCCCCCCCCCCACCCCTTCTCACTCCTGCCCCCCCCCCCCCCCCCCACCCCTTCTCACTCCTGCCCCCACCCCGCTGCCCCTCTGAACAATCCTCTGTTTATTTGTCATAGGGCGGAGACCAACAGCCCTACAGAACATAGGCCTGGGGAAATCATTAACCACAGACACACACAACAGGACACTGGTGAGTTTCTCTACCATTCTTTCCCTCTCTCCATTTGCAATGTGTACCGTATTCTGTATGTGCAAACAAGTCAAAGTAACAAGTGAACATACAGGGGCATGTGCACACACCAACACTAAAGAGACGCCACGCAGGCTGCACCTCAGCGTTTCCATTTCCCTCCATATATCTTTCTTTCTCTCTGTCGCTTTGTCACTCTGTCCTCTCAAACTTATTTCGTCTCTCTCTTTCTCCCTTTCCCTTGCTCGCCCTTACACACACACACACACACACACACATGCACAGTAACTTATGGCCATCCATCGACTCCCACTGATCGGTTGCCAAGTGTTTCCAAATAGGGTCCTACACTCGACTGGCTGTGGAAACATGCTCTCTCTCTCTGTCAGCTCCTCCTCCCGCCCCCCCCCCCCCGTCCCCCCCTGTCCCTCCATCGTTCTTTTCCTGAGCCGTGCGTTTGCAGACATGTGCAGACTGTACACACAGACGCAGCAGGGCCGGGCCGTGAGCGGCAGCAACGCCGACCCCCTTGCCAGTCCACTTCAGGAAGTCTAAGAGTCGCATTCCCAGCATTCCATGCTGTGAGAGCGTGAACCTATGGCTCAGTTTCTCACCTGCTTCTATTCTCACTCGTACATCAAAATGGAGGGGGGGTGGGGGGGGGGGGGGTGTGGGGGGTGGGGTGGTGCTGCGGTGCCAACTGGATGCCAGCTAACAGAATATTTCATTTAGATTCAGTCAGAGAGAATATTGTACTGTCAAGTTCGATGGTAGTGAAGTTGGGAATAGAGAAATATTCTCTAAAGTCTCTAACTGTATTCTATCTGATGCTGCTCTCTCTCACTTTACTCTCCTCTGCCTTCAGAATCAGAATGGGATTTATTCACCTTGACAGTTTGCACAGACAAGGAATTTGCTTTGACAGAAAGGTGCATACAATAAACATATAGGGACCTAACATTTACATATGTAGACTATCTATTCTAAGGGTACATGAACTAGCAGTACTAAGTGGAATTAGAATTCAATAAAATATACAATAAAATATAAGTTGCCGTAATTTACAATATAAATATACAAAAATACAAATATTACAAAAAATACAAATGTACAAGATACAATTTTGTAATGCAGTGCAAAAAGCAGTGTGTTTTAAGCAGGAAGTCATTAGAGTCAGTTCCTCAGACTGGCTGGGAGAGTGAGACAGGCATAATTACAGTCTAATCCTGGCCTAAGTCCTGGAGCATTAGTACACTGCAGAGACAGATAATGTCTTCGTAGCGTAACAGCGAGTTTGTCCCGACAGATGTTTGAGAGGAAATACTTTGGAATGACTTTTATAGTGTGAACTTCAGCCCAAATGGTTTTGAGTCAGCTAGCACATGGGTGCGGGGGTGGAGGGATTTACAGGATGTAAACAAAGCCTTGAACTGTCATTATCGATGCAGGAGTGTGCACGTGTGTGTGTCAGCGTTTGTGTGTGAGGCGGTGCACATGCGTGTGTGTGCGCCATGAATTTAAGCATGCTCTTCCATCCTGCTGTTCTGTTCAGCTGCTGTTGCCATGGCAAAAAGTTGGAACAACATTGGTTTTGCTATGAGGCCAAATGCCTGTGTGATCGATGGAGACAGGCATGGCTGCTGGGTTTCTTGGTCAAACCCATGTTGTGAAAGTTCAGTGGACACTTACCCATATCCAACCCCTATTTGTCTGAGATCCCTCAAATATCCTGCTTCTTGACTTGACCTGAAGGCTCCAGGATGGTGAGATGTATTTTCCATGCTGTAGCAGGACAAGGAGGAGAAGGAGAGATTGGTGGGGATGGAGGGGGGGGGGGGGTAGATATTTTAGAAGGTGTGTTGCCTGGGGGTGAGGGTGTCTGAGACATGCGGTACTCACGCTTTGGGGTTGAGGGGGTAAGGGGGTGCAGGGGGTGGGGGTGTGAGGCAGCGGGGGTGGGGGGAGGGGGGTGTTGGGTCTGTGTGCAGGAAGCCCAGAGGATTGGACTCCCATGGCTGGGTTACAGGCTAGCATTCTTAACACCTCGTAAATCTCACCTTGCTGCAGCGTGGCCACTGCTGACACACCGGTCTGCAGGGCTCTCTCTCAAACACACACACGCACACCTCTCTCTCACACACACACACACACACACACACACACACACACACACACACACACACACACACACACACACACACACACACACACACACACACACACACACACACACACACACACACAGCAAACAAAGAAAACACAACACATCAAGCCAACAGACAACACCATTCCCAAGGTATAAATGAGTAAAATAGTAAAATTCCCTTAGTTTGTCTCTTGTTTTCCAACCAGAATAAAACATTTGTATTTGATCATTTTTAAATAAAGTTATTCCCAGACAAGAGCATGATTTATGTCGTTCCATTATGACAAACATGTCAGTGTCCTCTAAATGTAGGCCATGAAGGGTGCTGTAATGTTCACAGCCCCGTCAGGAGGCTGGAGGCTGGAGGCTGGAGGGCTCACGGCATTCTGCTGGGAGCAGTCAGAACTAGGGAACGGACCGGTGTTGTGCAATCGTTATTCACACTTCTGACTTGGCATGTTGTAGACTGCAAATACACACTCAGGATGGACCCTTTGGACTGTGTGTGTGTGTGTGTGTGTGTGTGTGTGTGTGTGTGTGTGTCAATGTCTGGACGTGCAGGCCTGTGCATGCCCCATGGCAGCCAGCTGGTTGGGCTAAAGGTCAAGGGCTACATTTACATTTAGTCATTTAGAAGACGCTCTTATCCAGAGCGACTTACTGCAGGGACATTCCTCCCCCCGAGTGCCTTGCCCAAGGACACAACGTCATTTTGCACGGCCAGGAAGCGAACCTGGAGCCTTCTGATTAATAGCCCGATTCCCTAACCGCTCAGCCGTCTGACGCCATGTTGTACACATACTGTAGCTGGACTCATGCAAGAGTCTGCTGTGCAAGTCGAGCTCCCCGAACGGAAACAAGGGTCCGGTCTCTTACGTTAGCCAAGGAGCTAGTGTCTCGAAATGTGTCAAATACTCTTCACGGGACAATTTGGGGTGGGGACCCTCTCCACCGTCCTGTGCACGTCTCACTCTCTCTATGTGAAATCAGTAGCAAATGTCCCCATCATTGTTTTCCAGGAGACAAGCCGAAATGGTAAGGCCTATATAGACTACACCAATTCTCATATCATCTTAGAAATATATATATACATCTACTACTGTACAACGCATGTTCTACTGTCTGACATCATGTCCAAAGTTCAATGTGTTATGAAACTATAAACTGAGCAGACTGTTTGAACCCAAAGGTTCTTCCAGACTTGATGTTCTAACTTCTGGACGAAGTCAGGACACATGCACTCAGTGAACTTCTGTTCAGACAGGCTTGTTTATGTATGCTTGTTATCTTCCATCTACATCCCTGTATGTCTCAAAGGGAGTTCCTGTGTGGCCTCCGAGCTTGTGTGTGTGTGTGTGTGTCAATGTGTGTTTGTGTGTGTGTGTGTGTGTTTACGTATGTGCACTTAGGTACTTATGTAAGGTGCACCATGCAAAAAAAACATGAGTGCAGTTTCACTCCAATCATCCATATGAGCATCCATTAGAAACAGAAGCAGAGGCAGAAAGGGAATCATTGAGGTGTTTTTCGGCATTATACCTGCTGTACAGCAGGATCGCCACAGACAAGGCCTCACTCTAGTCTCTCCGGGGCACTCAAATGCGTTTTTATAAAGCAGAACTAGGCAACCGAACCCTATAGCATGACGTGTACAATCCATTTGAACTCAGTAACTATCACCACTAGTGTGAAATAGCTGCTCCTCAAGAACCACACCCAGCCTTCTGTGTGTGGGATGTGTGTGTGTGGGGGGGGTGTGTGTGTGTGGTGTGTGTGTGTGGGATGTGTGTGTGGGATGTGTGTGTGTGTGTGTATCTGTGCCCCTGCATGTGGCTGATAGTAGAGGCCAACAGCTACAGAACAGTCACCTGCGTGTCAGCGCGCTCCTCGTGGTCTTATCTGTGCCAGGAGAACCAGGCTGTGCCCCCCCCCGTCCCCCCCTTTCAAAGCTGGCAGTCTTAGATCCCCAATGCTCGCCAGCCTTATCTCGCCATGCCTTGTTCTCACTCGCTGGCCGGACAACCTTCTCATCGACCCCCCCCCCACACACACACAGATATGGAGATGTACACTGGACACACACAGGCACTCGCGCTGCACAAACATGCACACAGAGACATGAACACAGACACTCCCTTGGCTCCTGCATACTCTCCTTGTGCCCTGCTCCATCCGAGCCTCCGCCTGACTCCCTGCCCTGCTCCATCCGAGCCTCCGCCTGACTCCCTGCCCTGCTCCATCCGAGCCTCTGCCTGACTCCCTGTACTCGCCTGCGAAGGCTTGCATGCAAACAGCAGGCCAAAGCCACCAAATCCAGCGAAACCTACTTTTGTTACACGTACGCACACAGACACCTCCTTGTGTGTGCATGTACACACTCAAACACACTTCCATTATAGCACAGTAAACACAGACACAGACCGCACACCACAAACACCCCCCCATACACACACGCCCACACAAACACAGGCATGTAGGCAGGCACTGGGAAAAGTACAGTCTGTGCAGTACTGTCTCTGAGCCCTCCCCCTTTCCCCACCCGTCCCAGTCATGCAGCAAGAGAGAGAGAGAGAGGGGGAAGGGAAGAGAGAAAGAGAGGGGAAGAGAGAGAGAGAGCATGAAAGAGAGCGAGGGAAAGAGTGGGAGAGAGCGAGAGAGGGAAAGAAAGGAGGGATTGAGAGAGAGACAGAGAGAGAGAGAGAGAGAGAGAGAGAGAGAGAGAGAAAGAGAGAGAGAGAGAGAGAGAGCGCATGTGGGGCTGCTCTTGTGTCTCTCTCCCTCTGCAGCGTTCAGCTCTGCTGCCGGACACCAGGGAGTGGAGGGCGAGCGACCAGCAGGGCCGGCGCCCTCCCTGTTCACAGCCCATAGACTGTGTCCTCCCCCCGGGGGTCCACATGCCACTCTGCCATAAGGAATGGTTTCCTGGTAAACAGACTAGCGCTGGAGGTGGATAAGGTGTGTACTGTGCAGCCACACCACCAAGGGGGAGCAGTCCCCACTTCCCACTTACTCCCATGAGTCGGCACATTTTTAGACTCTCATTGAGTTTCTGTAAAAGATGTCATATATTAAAGGGAGAAGTGTTCCCTCGGCTCTCCTCCCTCGCTCCGTCTCACTGTAGCGTGTGCGTCGTGTGTGTTTGGAGCTACAGCGTGTGTGTGTGTGCGCTCGTGTTCCTACGCGTCTCCGAGGGCGACGGTGCGGACGCGTGGAGCACGCACGGGCGTGTCCCAGCGTGGGCTCGCCCAGAGCCGCTCACTTCCCCGCTGAAGCCTTCCACGCTGCACTACCCCGCTCTTCTCCCCAGGTGAGATTTTTGGGCATGTTTGCGCCCTACAGTATTCGCAGGCTGGTTGACGGTAACGACCAGTTGCGAGCGGCGATCACTCCAGTCTCGGGCCTAGTGTGTCAACAGGCCGTGTGTGTGTGTGTGTGTGTGGTCGCGGGATCATCTGGCACCCGTGACAGGTCGGTACAGTAGAGCACAGTTACACCACACACTGCTGGAGCTGTGTGGCCGGGAGACTGTGTCACCTGGGTGCTCCTGTGTGATAAGCCTCGTCGCGTTGTGTTACAGGGTGTGTTGTCGTTGAGGAGGCCTGTGTGGTGGGCCAGTCAAGCTTACCACAGTCGCATCAGTAAA
Source organism: Thaleichthys pacificus (assembly GCA_023658055.1). Taxonomy (NCBI): domain Eukaryota; kingdom Metazoa; phylum Chordata; class Actinopteri; order Osmeriformes; family Osmeridae; genus Thaleichthys; species Thaleichthys pacificus. Next base: position 14,517,271 of record CM042856.1, on the reverse strand, counting down.
CAGGACAGTCGTGTGTAAGCTGACTTGCTGAGGTGGCACCGTGGAGGAACCAGCCAGGAGAAAGGAGTGTATTCTGACACATTTTAACGTGTCGTGTCTTTAATGAGCTCTCTATAATACCTCCATCTTTCTCTTTCCCTCCTCCTCCTCCTCTCCCGCTGTGATAGAGTGGAGGCTAATGACTGTTTACCTTCAGCTCACCCCTCCATTTCTCAGCAGCTTCCCCCTCTCCTTCACTTCTCCTCGCACGCCCACCATCATCTCACTTCGTTTACAAAAACACTGCTTCCTTGCTTCAAAAACGCCCTGTTTGTTTAGAGAGCCTGGAGCAGGCCCAAAAAAAGCTACCGTTTGTGTGTGTGTGTTTCATGCACGTGTGTGTGCGTGCGTGTTTTGGTGTGTGTCAGTGTGTGTGCTTGTTAATGTTTGTGTGTGTGTTTCATGCACGTGTGTGTGTGTGCGTGTTTTGGTGTGTGTCAGTGTGTGTGCTTGTTAATGTTTGCGCGTGTGTCTCAATGTGTGCATGTGTCTGTGAGCATGTGTGTCCGAGCCTTCACGCATGTGTGTTTTTAACTATTTACAGCGTGTTAGAACATCAAATATGACACACTGTAAATATCCCCACTTTGCCTGTTAAGACCAAAATGGTGCGACCATTCCGGAAAAAAGGATGTTTAAGAGCGGAATAATGGAATCCTTGTTATGCTGCCCAACCATGTTGTACTGCTTTCTCCATATGAATAGAGGGGGAGGGCAGGGCTTTTCAGAGAGTCTGCATTTTCCACCACTAGGCCAGCTGCATACAGTATTTCACCTGGGTCCATGAGCGAGTGGCGATGACATCAGCCTAGCACATGCTGAGCGGTTATTAGATTTGGGGGATTTTTTGGGATCAAACAGCTCTGGGTGAAAAGGGCTGCTTCACTGGTCATTGTCATATCCTCACGGTTGTAAATGTCCGAGGTGGGATGTGGAGTTGAGCAGAGCGTCCTAGCAGGCAGATGTGGATATGGTTTGTAGCGCTTTTATACGACGTAGCTTTCTCCCACGCTGTGCTATGCCTCGCATGGGACTAGATGGTAAAGAACTTCCCTAGTACTGCTTGTTCAAACACAAATCAATTCACTTAGTGGACTGCTGTGTTAGTGATTGTTAGCCACAACAGCT
>CM042856.1:14403604-14511104 GCA_023658055.1 Thaleichthys pacificus | reverse complement strand
ATAGTTAATTATTAGATCTTGATGGATATTTCTTATCGTCTATTTACACTAACAAAACAGTACGGCTACGATGATATTTCTTCACGTTGAAATCACCTCTGTCAATAACAGGAAGGAACAAGCAGTGTAAATGCAAGCTGTCACATATGAAGTCAAGTACAGTTTGAGAAACTTTCCATACAGTCCTTTTCTCAAATTTGAACTGTGACAGCAAATCTTGAGGCAAAAGTTAAAAAATACGATCTGCTTTCAAGCATGTGTGGCCAAGCTTCTGCTAACTGCGGTCAGAGACCTCAGGAGAATGTTGGAAGGGTGTAAATTACAAGTGTCAGCCCTAGTGGGAGTATGTGCACTAACTGTTGACACACAAGTGTCAGGGCGTCCACAATTACTCTTGTCCTAGTTGATGAAGTGGAGGCATGTTGATGTTCCTCATGCAGAAGGAGCAAAGTACTGGTTCATGCCAGTTAAGAGCTCCACAGTAAAGGGTAGACGGCGAGATCATATGAACTAATCCAGGCAATAATATACCCTAAGAGGAAAAGTCTCCCATCTTCTCAAAATACTTCTTCTGATGTTTTTTTTTTCCTTCTACAGTGCTACTGTAACTGAAGTGCATCTCAAATTGTCACCTCTCGTTTGAAGACCCAGTCGTTCGTTACTGCTTCCTATCCTGATCCAGGCCCGCATCTTCAGGCCTCTTGTGAAAGACGTGATTAGAAAGGTGAGAGGAAACGCGTGTGTGCGAGACGGAGCGTGAGACAACAGCACACACACACACACACACACACACACTCCTACAGTAACACACACAGCTCACATACTGTAGCATTGGGGCACCTTTTGGCTGTGATGTTTTATTCGACACAAAGCCGTCAGTTTCTAATCCTCCTCTGAGTTGAAGTGTTTTTCTCCAGCTCTGAAGTTTCTGGGGATAACCGCATACATGACTTTTCAGATGTTACCTGCTGACAATCCTCTCATCCCTGTGGCTGCACCTGTCGGGCTAGACACTGGGATATAGATGCACGAACATGAACGGAGTTTCTGTCCGTGGGTTAACTCCCCCTGCCTTTCATATAAACACGCCAGGATAGAAGCTTATTGCTACAGGTGTGCAGGATGTCTTCTGAGGAGGTGTTTGACCGTGAGAAAGTGAAACTCGTGTAGCTGTAAGAGGGGGACGATCAGAGAATGACAAACAGCAGAGAGACGCATCACAGGAGAGAATCGACGAGGAGATGAAAGACTGAAAACATCGATCCACAGATACATCCTGGCCTGCCGGCCGCCGTTTGACGTTTTTTTTCTAATGACAGGTCACATGACTCATGACGCTGGCACCGGCCCAGGTTTGTGACAGTGTTGCCGACACGGCCTGTTTGTCTTGCATGCAGCTGTTGGAGCCGTGCCTGGTCCGGGCTAGGATAGGCTCCAGGACATCTGTCTGGACAAGAGCACGTTCTAGAACGGAGCTGGGGGTGGGTTTGGTGTCGCTGGGGGGTTTCGAGGACAGAAGAGAGAAGATACCGGAAGCTTGTTTGCTCTGCGACTCTGCTGTGACTTGGTGTCGTACTTGTCTCACGAGAGGCGGAAAAATGTTCTGGTGTCTTGAGATGCGGGCAGCACTTTCATTTGTTTTCTTTTTATTTGGATGCTGTCACGTTGTTGAAGGTCTATAATAAAGTGCAGCTTTCCCACGACTGTTCTAAAGAAGTTCTTGGCTTGCTTGTTTCGTCTCGTAGACCGCTGCTGGAATACGTGAGGTTAGCAGGTGGGCATGAGCAGGGCAGGGCTCCCTTGGGGACTGGAGAACACATGGTGCACAGGGAGGATGGGAGAAGGGGAGGGCAATTCAAGGAAGATGAATATACTCTGTCCAATTTTCACGTTAAACAGGTGTGACACAAACACACATGCACACTCTCATTCTTTCTTTCTTTCTATATATCTCTCATTTACACATGCACACACACACACACAGTCAGTCCTAGACAGTGAAGGTAAGTGAGATGGGTGGAGGAGGAGGGGGGGGGGGGAGTCTTGGTGATGAATGAGGTTTATAAAGCCAGCCTGTTAGACTGTGGGATCCAGGATGTCTCACTCTCTAGGTATCTAGGGCTCTTCCCTATGGTTTTATGTGTACAGTACATCCACCATTTTATGTCTATCTCCCTCTGATCTCAGACATACTGGAGCCTTTTATCTTATTTTGCTCTGTTCTTTTGCTCTGTTCTCTATTCTCTCTCTCTCTCTCTCTCTCTCTCTCTCTCTCTCTCTCCCTCACACACACACACACACGCACACAGTTTTCTCTATCGGATAATGAGCTGGCTGTTATAGTGCACCAGTTCAATTCAGAACCAGACATGATTAAGCGTTGATGGAGTGATATGAGAGACTGAATGTGATTTATTTCTTACACATGGAACAGTGACCAGCTACTCTGATATTAGAGAGGGAGCCAGGGAGGACTGGAGAGAGGGAGAGGGAGAGGGAGGGAGAGAACAAAGGAGGGGTGAGAGACATCAACGTATAGAGAGAATGGAGAGAGAGGAGAGAGGGGCAGTTACATGGGGGATGGAAAAGGGAGTGAGGGTGGACTAGAGAGAGGGTAGAGAAGAGAGAGAGTCAAGAAAGGGAGAGAGGGAGAGAAAGAAGAAGGGGAGGGAGACTAAAGGAAAAAGAGGGTTGAAAGAGAATGAGAAACGGGGAGAGAAAGTGAGAAGAGAGAGGGAGAAACAGAGAGAGAGAGAGGATTAATTGAAAATGTCAATCTTTCCCACTGTGTCATCCCGACTGCGTAGCATTAGGGTTCCTTAGTGCTCTATAACCCTGTGTGTGTTTCTGTGTGTGTTTGTGTGCGTGGGTGTGTGTGTGCGTGCATGTGCGTGCATGTGCGTGGGACCTCCCCTACGGCTCTGGCTCTCCTCCCTGTTAGATGTCACACCGAGGTGTTGCTGCTCCGTCCACTGCATGCCAGCCCCACATTCGTCTCTCTCCCTTCATCCCTCTCTCCCTCTTTCTCTTCATCCCTCTCTCCCTCTTTCTCTTCATCCCTCTCTCCCTTCATCCCTTTCTCCATCTCTCTTTTCATCCCTCTCTCCCTTCATCCCTCTCTCCCTTCATCCCTTTCTCCCTCTCTCTCTTCATCCCTCTCTCCCTTCATCCCTTCATCCCTCTCTCTCTTCATCCCTCTCTCCCTCTCTCCCTTCATCCCTCTCTCCATTCATCCCTCTCTCCCTCTTTCTCTTCATCCCTCTCTCCCTTCATCCCTCTCTCCCGCTCTCTCTTCATCCCTCTCTCCCTCTCTCCCTTCATTCCTCTCTCCATTCATCCCTCTCTCCCTCTTTCTCTTCATCCCTCTCTCCCTTCATCCCTCTCTCCCTCTCTCTTCATCCCTTTCTGTCTTCATCCCTCTCTCCCTTCATCCCTCTCTCCCTCTCTTCATCCCTCTCTGTCTTCATCCCTCTCTCCCTTCATTCCTCTCTCCCTCTCTCTCTTCATCCCTCTTTCTCCTTCCCCCCCCCCCCCCCCCCCCACATGGATAAGCTGTATTCTAAAGATTATCATGCTTAAATCTCTCACTATTAACCAGCTTAGGCCAGAAGAGAGATCTCTAGTAGAAGGGTACCAACCGCCATCCACTCTGTATTATATCATCTTACCTTATAGTGTATTATAGGTGTATTAGTGAGACTTTGACTTGAGCCGAATGTATCCTGTCTGGGCAGGAAACACATATGCAGTGTACTTCCTGTGGCCTCTGCCACCACATGAAAGCAGGGCCTGCTGCAGTTCACAGGAGTTGCTCTCTGCTTGAGAGCAGGCTGCCGTCATGTATATCACACGTCAGCACCCTTGCTATCTGCTGCCTGGCAACAGGTAAGTCTGTCTCGGACTGATTCCAAGGCAGCATGGCCCTCCTGCCCCACGCTTATCAGGCAGTGTTGGGGTACTTCTCTCAGTTTGACCATGCAGAGAATGCAGGCCAGGGGAGCGAAGTGAAATGGAAGTAATCTCTCTCTCTCTCTCTCTCTGACTCTCTCACTCTCTCTGACTCTCTCTGACTCTCTCACTCTCTCTGACTCTCTCTGACTCTCCCACTCGGACTCTCTCTGACTCTCTCTCCCACTCTAACTCTCTCACTCTAACTCTCTCACTCTCTCTAACTCTCTCTCCCACTCGGACTCTCTCTGACTCTCTGACTCTCTGACTCTCTCACTCTCTCTGACTCTCTCTCCCACTCGGACTCTCTCTGACTCTCTTGAGAGCCACGTCAGTTGAGATCTGACTGTTCCGGTTCTCTCTGGGTTCATTAAAAGGACAGTCTAAAGCTCATCCGCCTCTTGCCCCTAAAAGTGGGACATTTTCCGTGTTTCACTCTGTGTGTGGATATTTCTGTGTACAATCTGCCGAATCCAGTAAACAGCACTAATATAGAAGACTGCAGACCTTTTTCATCTCCTCAAAGCCGTCTACGGCCTGAGTCACGGCCGAAACACATCCTTTCATCAGCACGCTTGCAAATCTACACTACACCAAAACATTTACCTTTAATTATTCATATTATCCATCGACCCACAGTCAGTGCCTTTCAAGGAACAAAGGTGACCAAAGTGTACTCACAAGCAAGCAAGTATTTTCTAAACACTCACACAGAGAGACTGCACATCATCAGCCTGCGGTATACTGTTCAGCTCATCAGTAGCCACAGGTGAATTATTATTCCCTGTGCTACACACAAGACTCATCATTTACGTAATCTCCATCAGCCTGAGGATCCAGTCATTGGACCGTTACAGCAGCACGCCATGGCCTCGCGCTAGCCTCACGCTAGCTTCATGTTATCTTATGTTAGCCTCATGTTAGCCTGGCCGTTAGCCTGACGTTAGCATCACGTTATCTTATGTTAGCCTCATGTTAGCCTGGCCGTTAGCCTGACGTCATCTTCACTTTAGCCTCAAGTTAGCCTCATGTCAGCCTGTGTCTCATCACACAGCCTACATACACAAAGCCTGTTGGTGAGTCTGGACTCTTCTAATCTGAGGAAACAAAGAGCACGTTCCCCCTGGTTCTGTGGCTCAGACAGGTTCTGTGGCTCAGACAGGTTCTGCGGCTTAGACTGGTTCTGTGGCACAAAGCGAGCCTCAAGCGCGACTGGGCACGGCGGGACTCGACCGCCGGTGGCCTTCCTCCAGGCAGGCCTTTTGATGTTATTCTGAGTTTACTGTAAAGTAGGGCTGCAGGCCTGCAGACAGGCACCCCGCCATATGGCGCCTATGTTATAGGACCCATGCTGGCACCCAGTCGTCACACATATGCCAGTCTGTCGCCGTGGCGATGCCGAGCAGACGTGGCGGGTATGGGCGAGTGACAGGGGCCCCTCCCCCGCTGGCCCCTCCCCCGCTGGTCCCTCCCACACAAGTAAATAAGACTACTGCCATTAGACGCACACATTGACGCAGACACACAAACTCACACAGTAAGAATTAGAATTGTTTTATAAATGTTGGCCGGTAAACTACAATACGTATGGGCACATGCACTTTTGTGTGTGTGTGTGTGTGTGTGTGCATGTGTGTGAGGGCTCTGGAACAGACTTGAAATAAAAACAAGAAAACTCTTGGAAAAGAATGATTAAGTGACTGTTTCATATACCTTGGGGCAATTTGCCATGAAACCTCCTCCAGACCGCCGGCCTCTCTGCCTCTCTCCCTCCCTCTCCTCCCTGCTTTCCCTCCACTTTTCACATGGCTGCATGTCTGTCTGTCTGACGGCGCAGCCTGTCTGTCTGTCCGGCCGTCTGTTTCTCGGTGCGTGGGGACTGTCTCACTGAGACTGCGCTGTCCATCTGTCTATAAGTCTAGAGTCTACTGTCTCCAAGTCTGTACAGTTCTGTCTCTCTCTCTCTCTCTCTCTCTCTCCATCTCTCTGTCTCTCTGCTTGTCTCTCTGCTTGTCTCTCTGTCTCTCTGCTTGTCTCTCTGCTTGTCTCTCTGTCTCTCTGCTTGTCTCTCTTCTCTCTCTCTGTCTCTCTCTTTATCTGTCCCTCTCCATCTCTCTGTCTCTCTGCTTGTCTCTCTGTCTCTCTGCTTGTCTCTCTGCTTGTCTCTCTGTCTCTCTGCTTGTCTCTCTGCTTGTCTCTCTGTCTCTCTGCTTGTCTCTCTGCTTGTCTCTCTGTCTCTCTGCTTGTCTCTCTGCTTGTCTCTCTGTCTCTCTGCTTGTCTCTCTGCTTGTCTCTCTGTCTCTCTGCTTGTCTCTCTGCTTGTCTCTCTTCTCTCTCTCTGTCTCTCTCTTTATCTGTCCCTCTCCATCTCTCTGTCTCTCTGCTTGTCTCTCTGTCTCTCTGCTTGTCTCTCTGTCTCTCTGCTTGTCTCTCTGCTTGTCTCTCTTCTCTCTCTCTGTCTCTCTCTTTATCTGTCCCTCTCCGAGGCTTCTTGGGTTGTTTTTATTTCAGTTTATTTGCCTTTGATATACAGCATGTGTATCAAACTGTATGTGTGGGTGCGTGTGCAATCGTTGTACTTGTCTGTTTGTGAGTGCATGTGTATGATTGTGTACAGTACTTCTGTTTACAGTATATTGTATTTAATCACTATTCACTATGTGTGTTTGTGTATACTGTGTGTATACTCTGTGTGTGTGTGTATGTATACTGGTGTGTGTGTGTGTGTGTGTGTGTATGTATATATATATATATATATATATATATATATATATATATATATATATATATATATATATATATATATATATATATATATATATATATATATATATATACTGTGTGTGTGTGTGTGTGTGTGTGTGAGCTAGTGCTAATCTGATCCAGGACCACACAGGCTCCTGAGAGTGCTCCGCCCATCCCCTTATCCTTGCCAAGAAAATCACCTTTCAACCAGCGTTCCTGCCAAGCACCTTCTCCCCTTTCAGGGGCTCCTCACCATCCGCTCTAGAGAGGAAGGGACCAGAGGCCCACCCCTCAGGCCCGACCCCAGCCCCCACCTCCCAGCCCCCCCTACACCTCGGGCCCCTGCCAGCCCCCAGGGCCCTCCCTGCTTTATTAGAACACCCCTGGGTGGGGGTACAGCTGGGAGAGTGTGTGTGTGCATGCAAGGCCATGGTTACCGTACCTCTTTTATTGCTCATTATCGAGGTGACTGAGATGAGGAGATGAATTGATCTTTTTTTTTGTGTGTGGGGGGGGGGTGACAGGCGAGGGAGAGAAGGAGGGAGGGAGGGAGGGGGAGGGAGGGAGGGAGGGGAGGGAGGGAGGGAGGGAGGGAGGGAGGGAAGGAAGTAGGGAGGGAGGTAGGGAAGGAGGTAGGGAAGGAGGGAGGGAAGGAGGGAGAGGAGGGAAGGAAGGAAAGAAGGAGGGAGGGAGGAGGGAGGGAGGAGGGAAGGAGGGAGGGAGGGAGGGAGGGAGGGAGGGAGGGAGGGAGGGAGGGAGGGAGGGAGGAGGAGGGAGGGAAGGAGGGAGGGAAGGAGGGAGAGGGAGGGAAGGAAGGAGGGAGGGAGGGAGGGAGTATTGGGTTGTATGTACGTGTGTGTGTGTGTGGACTTGTACGTCCCCACACACACACACACACATACAAAAGGACCACATTTACTGAAGAGGCCAAGTTGTCATCCTCCTGGAGATTCGCATGAATAACCCTCATGAACCCATCCCAATTAGCTGAGGTTTTTGTATTTGTCTTGATAAATATGGGCTTATTTATTTGTATGATTTGATTTGCTCTGGTGTTTATGTTCCTGGCTGCTGTAGGGTTGTGTGATTTGTTCTGTGGCTGCAGCTTGGCTGTTGGCCCTGTTTTACACAGCCACTACTGGGCTGCTTCTCTGCAGCTGGCCTTGCAAGAACAGGCATTTGAAGGAACCACAGGGTTCGGTGGACTGTTGGTGAATGTTTGTGTGGGTGTGTGTGTGTGCGTGTGTTTAGCCAATTTACACCTGCTGTCCCTGAGCATGTGTTTTAGACTTGTATAAATTGACATTTAAATTTGGAGTCCAAATTGAATTGATAATGGCTGTGGATCTCCACATGGCAAAGTGAGAGCTCCATGGAGACAGGTGCTGAGTTCACCGCCTCAAGCTGTTGGCATGGCAACCCTTACCTCCACACCTGCATGGCTTTCAGCTATTGTTTGGAAAAGAGGGCGGGGCAAAGAGGTGGAGTGAGAGAAGAATGAAGTGAGGGAGATGGCATGTGTCCTTGTCACTGTAAGTGAGAGGTTATTTACTGTGTGTGTGTGTGTGCGTGTGTGTGTGTGTGTGTGTGTGTGTGTGTGTGTGTGTATGTGTGCATCCAAATTAGGCTCTGTGCCCAGAACTTGCATTTTAACCTGTCTGATCATACACACCAACTGATGGCTAATGACATCACACACACTGTTGGGATTGAGTTTCCTTCGTTTTTTTCCCCTTGGCTTGGCTGCTCCATTCATAAAAGCCTACATGCTGATCTGACTGTATGCCAAGGCTTACCTGGCCCCCACTTTGTCACTGTGAATCACACACACACACACACACACACACACACACACACACACACACACACACACACACACACACACACACTGACAATGTCCTGACAACTGCTTTGCACAGTGTAGCTATTCTGTTATTGTGTGAAACTGGCTCTTTCACAGCTGTTATGAAGCTCCTAAAATCTTTAGGCCAAACTTCCTGTACCAAACCTGTTCTCCCATCCCACCGGGTGTCAGCTGTTTCAAGGAAAACCAGCCATCTCTGGACAGGGAGATGTTGATGTGTGTGTTTTGAAGAAGTCTCAAATACACACAGAGAGCTTGACCCCAAATGTGTGTTCTTTTACCTAACAGCCCCAATCCACTTAGCATTATTACTGTTTATTTGATTAGCGTTGTTTAGGCTGGTTCTAGGGACTTAGTCTTGCAAACTACAACAAACACTGGACAAGCACACAGTGGATCAGCCAGCACTGGCTACACCATCTTTTTCCCCCCTTCAACTCCAAGTAGAAAGTCATGGCCTATAGCCCAATCTGGCCACTATCCAGGGCTGCCAAAGTTCAGTCTGGACAAATATGAAGTCATCGCTGCCTTTTCAAAAATTAGTCTTTTCAAACTGCTTTGAGAAAATGAACAACAAGAGGGGGGGGGGGGGAGTGGCTATCTCTAGGGCAACAACCACCCCGATACACAATTTCCCCCAAGACCCTCCCGCTGCATGCATGAGTTAAGGTGGACCGGAGAGGACCGAGGGGGCAGGCCCGTGTCCCCGGGGGGGTCTGAAGGTGGATGCGCTGCGCAAAGGGTTGAAAAAATGTGTTTCATGGAGTCCGGAGAGCTGAAAGACCCGAGCGACCCATGGAGAGGTTGATCCTCTCCAATCCCCCTTTATGTTCCTCTTGGAAGTACCCTGAGCTTCCTGCCGCGGACAGATCTACCTTAACAACAAGGACAAGAAGGAGAGGAAGGGAGAAAGAAAGAAAAAAGCGCCGGGATTTGTTTTCCAAACGCAGTCACATTCTTGGCAGCGTCTTGACTTGTCCCTGCCAAAACAGAGTGGAATGAGGAGGGAGGGAGAGAGAAAGGGAGGAAGAGAGAAAGGGAGGGAGAGAGAAAGGGAGGGAGAGGGAAAAGGAGGGAGAGAGGCGATAAAGAAAGGTGGAGATCTTTTTTTTCTTCTTCTCCACCCTTGTTTTTTCCCCTCACCCCTTTTCCCCTTATTTCACCCCAGCCAGGACACCCTGTCCAGGACGACCATCCATCCCTGAGCAGGCGCCATGTGTGCACTGAACTGCCTGTCCTTCCACCGGTACATACATCCCCTGCATGCTTCCTGTTCTGAAGCTCTCAGATGATAACACTATCATCCATTATTGCATGTCTGGTGCACAAACAACGGCTCCAGGGACTCTTAGCGCAAGGTTGTTGCAAAACGCGAAACATTTAGCTTTTGAGTATCAGAGTGGAAGGATCCGTCAGAGAGGGTTGAGTCTCCTCAGGGTTTAAAGGTAGTCCTCCTTCATCACCATTTTCAAAAGGAAAACACGGGAGATCAGTCAGTCGACCAGTCAGTCATGCTTTAGTAAGAAGGAACTAGGGACTATCTAGAGAAGAGATAGGGAGAGGGGAGATAATATTGAGATAAAGGCTTGAGAGAGGGAGGTAAAAGTGTGTTCCTGTGTCGGAAAAAGAGAAACATTGAGACAAAGTAAATATACTGATGTGACAGCGAGTGGGAGAGAGAGAGAGAGAGAGAGAGAGAGAGAGAGAGAGAGAGAGAGAGAGAGAGAGAGAGAGAGAGAGAGAACATGGTGCCAAGTGGTCTCCACCCTATAGTTGTACATACTGTACCTATACGGCAGCCCTTCCCATATGCCCTTGACTGACAACACACATGTACACACACACACAATCAGTCGCGCATATCCTCTGAGTTCAGGGTTGGGCTAACTCCTATGGTTCCCATCAGAGAGACTAAAGGCTGAGGGACAGGTTGGTCATGTTAGACGTCAGCTTGTGGGGGGGGGGGGGTACGTACATACGGTATGTGTGTGTGTGCATGTGCCTGTATGCATGTTTTCATACACACGGGACATCATTAGCATATTAGTACAAACTGTACCAGCACCCCTCCCCTCCCCCCTCCCTCTCTACATTGCAAACATATCCAGCTCACCAAGTCACCTGCCCTCCTCCCATGCTGGCAGCCAGGGCTCGCTGGTCGGGGGCCATTAGCACCTATTATTAACCCCCAGACAGGGATCAGCCTAGTGGGACAGGGGGCCTCCCGGCTGGAACACACATCCATCAGGCAACAGGATCCCCACGCTGGGCCTAGTGTAAACACACTGTGCCCCAGGCCCCCCCGCCAGGCATGGCTCCTAGCTGCTGGCCAAGGGACAGCCCCCTATCATTTCTCATGGCTAAGGTCACCCCTGGGACTCTGGAGAACTGACCTCAAATCTGTTGTTGCAGTTTGAATGTTTACCGGGAGGCTGGCTGCTTCGGTGTGAAATACGTAGCACTGTCGCGGTCCCATGGCAGATCCCAAAGCAGTTGTTAACCCTAAGAACATAATTAAATTGATCCTATGTCATTTTTCCCTGCTGGCTTGGTGTCAGTTGCTTCGGTGGTCATTGTAACCCAGGCTGGGAGCAGGTCAAGGGGGCCTGGCCCGTGGTGGTCATTGTAACCCAGGCTGGGAGCAGGTCAAGGGGGCCTGGCCCGTGGTGGTCATTGTAACCCAGGCTGGGAGCAGGTCAAGGGGGCCTGGCCCGTGGTGGTCATTGTAACCCAGGCTGGGAGCAGGTCAAGGGGGCCTGGCCCGTGATCTGCTGACGGGGAGGACGATGTGTGGGCTCGTCTGGTGCTGGTATGTGTGGGTGTGTGACGGGTGTGTTCGCCAACGGGTGTGTGTGTGTTTGTGCAAGTCTGCTGGCTCGCTGGCCGCTGTCTGTGACCTTTTGGAAGAGCTAGGGGGCTAGCGCCGGAACTCTGGACATGAAACAGCTTCCCTGTAGTCTGGCTGACATGCAAAATTATCAATACACACACACACACACACACACACAGACAAACACACAGATACACTCTGTGGATGAGTACTTGGCTGACCCGGGGAAGTGTTAATTACAGGTCCATCATACTTATGCTAGTATTGAGGGCACTAAACAGGCCTTAGTCGTTAGGACCCTTGGTTAGACCCACTGATCAACACTAACTAGTGAAGCTACATTTTGCATGAAGGAGCATCTGAAATGAACTCGCTGTTCAGCCTTGAGGGACATCAAGTGATACGCAAGCAAGAGTGCAGCAGTTGAAAATGAAAGCAAGGCGAGGCCGCCAGATCTTGTCTTTCCAGAGCTGCTTTCATCAGTCAACCTATTTTCTCCCCCTCACAAGCCGAACCCGCCGTCCTTGATCTCAGCTTCTGTCTCTCCCTAATCAAGAGCGCATCTTCAGTCCTTCTCCTCCCCCTTTCTCCTCTCCTCACCCCTTCTCTCCTCAGAACAAGTACAAGGATTGACATGCATCTTGTTGGACTCAGCTAAAGAGAGCAATGTTTAATTGATCTCTTCACACACACACACACACACACTAGTTATTCTTTTTCATGCTTTTTAACGTATGCATTTTATATGAAAGGCGTAGTGGGGGGGGGGGGGGGGGGGGGGGGTTCTTTCTCAAACCAATTAAAAGTTGGAAAAACGCTGGGATTAAAATGCCCTGTGGCTCAAATTGTGTGCCTTGGTGTTAACACCCCCTTCCTTTACCCAAACACACCCCTCCACTCCCGGACACACACTCCCTCCACTCCCACTTCTCGTCCTTGTGGACGACACGTGGGAGTGTGTATGGGTCTGTGTAGTCTGTGTATGTGTGCACACAGACTAAGGTGTAAATACACACACACAGGTCAGGTCTCTTTGTGGGTTCAGTCATGCAGAAGTCGGTCATTGAAATTCAACACACAAATGCAGACAGGCTCATCCGTGAACACTCTTGGAAAACGCATGAATATGTCCACTAGCACTCCCTGCGCTTGGCATTTTACTGGTCTTTAAACTCAGAGAACTACATTTATTTTGTCCAGATGCCAACAATTACCTGAATAATCTCTCCTCCCTGCACCTCCTCATAACAACCTCTGTCCTCCCTCTCCCATCTCTCACTCTCTTTATCTCTATTTTTCCTGGACATTCCTTTCTCCCTTCCTCGCTCTTTCTCTATCTCTCTCTCTCTCTCTCTCTCCATCCCACCGCTTGTTTCCAATATCTCACTCCCTCCCTCCCTCAGTCGAGAACCCCAGAGTAATAAAGCATGCGTTTAGAGGGCCAGGGCTGTTTGAGAGAGGGGATTTTATATGCTTGACCTTGGCTATATGTGGACCTCTACGTGAGTATGGCTAACAGACTGGGCTGGCTGCGGACAGCTAAGACTACTCTGCAGTCATAAGAAGACTGGTAATGAAGTAGAGGAAGGGGCCATGTTTCAGGAGGAAGAGGTAGAGAAACAAAGGAGAGGAAAATGGCTTGTGAGAAATAAACAGAGAACGACTGACGAAGACTATGGAATTGGATTTTCACAGCATGTTATTATTGCCGTTAGGTATTAAGGGTTAGGGTTGGATGTGACTGCTTAATGATTAACACTCATGTACACTCAGCCCTGCTTGTTTGCCAAGACAACGTATTTTCCCCAATCTTGTTCCATTTTTGGCAACGAATACCTTTTTTGCTTCTGGCAAGAACTGACTCGCAGCGACTCCAGATCTCGTATCAGTAGATTTCACACGGAGGGGAGAGAGTGAGAGAGGACAGGGAGAGAGAGAGAGATGACAGAGGGAGAGACATGCACACACACGCACTCGATTTCCGTCACACTGCAAGCATTTGGGATTCGTTCTCCTACGCAAATCTGCATGTGATAGACCTGCTATGTCACCATAGTCCATGACACCACAGTGTGACATGTGTTGTGGAGACCGTATGGAGAACAAACTCATCCAAAATGCTTGCAGTGTGAAAGAAATCAAGTGCGCGTGTGTGTGCATGTATGTGTGCGCGTTTTGTGTCTAAACGCTCACCTTAGCTTGTGTGTACATGACCTGTGTCTTGGAAGAGCGCGCCCAGCCCCAAGACCCCTCAGTGTGACGATCCCGCCCGTGTCTCTCGTGTCAGGGACGACACTCTCATCACACGGGCCGAGAGCAGCCATAACCCGGCCATAAATAGATAGATGCCTTGTAAATGTGCTCATTAAATGCTTGTAAACAAAGGCTGTGCCAAGAAAAAAGCTAAATAACCGCCCTTGTAAAACTCACACCGCCGCGACACCTGAGCTTAAAGTTGCGGTGCGTGACGTCGCGACCTTTGAACGCCGCAGTTCAAAGGTTCAGGGGATCTGCCAAGAGGTCGGAAAGGTGGGAGAGAGGCGTTAACGCTACAAATTGCAGAGCTTTGATTTGACTGAAAACAAAGTCTTTTAAATTGTCCAATCGTTTAGTTGCTGAATGGAACTGCCTTAAGTAAGAATCACAGATTAGCTGCAGTGGTCTCATATACAGAGTCCTTCTTTGTGGGATTATGACATGGCATGAGTGAGGGATTAACAGAGGAGGAATCATGAGAGGGGAAGGGATTGGTGTGTGTGTGTGTGTGTGTGTGTGTGTGTCGGACTGGGGTTAAGGTTGCAAATTAGAATAGCACCAAAAATCAACTTAACCCCTCTCATGAAATGAACTTTGAGAAGATTACACCCACCCACCACCCCAACTCACCTCACCCCCCCCCCTCCCCTCCTCCTAGATGTTATTCTGCCCAATGAAAGAGAAGTTGGAGCTTCATGTCCCCCCCCCCCCCCCCCCCCCCCCACGACTCCAGATGATCAGGTCACTGAAGCCCCAGTCGAGCATACATTAGCCCCGCTCTGTCCTGTGAGACCCGGTCACTGCTGTTCGGCCTCACGTGACGGCTGGTCACATGAAGAGCTGAGGGACACACACACACACACACACACACACACAACATGCTGTGGTTGATCTCACTAAGCGCACAAGCGAAGCCCCGCTGTGTGACGGAGGCTCAGTCCAGACGGCACTCATGGCAGAGTGTTGATGTAGGTCTTGATGAAGGAAGTGCTCTTGACCAGGTGTCTCCTCTCGTCCAGCAGCGTTGGTGAGGCCGCAGCCTCCTCTCCCAGTACAGCCCCAGGGCCGGTCCAGGGGGGTCGCTTCAGACAGGACCCTGTGATGTCCAACTGACTGACCCCCCAACCTGCGAATGACAAGCGTGCATCCGAGGGAGGGGCCCACCTCAGTCTCCCATGAGCCGCTGGATGGAATTAAGGTGAATGGAACACATGCCCAAGGAGCAGGAGCCTAATCTATCAGAGGGAGAAGAGAAAAAGTAAGTATCTCACACACACACACACACACACACACTCTCTCTCTCTCTCTCTCTCTCTTTTCTCTCTCTCTCTCTCTCTCTCTCTCTCTCTCTCTCTCTCTCTCTCTCTCTCTCTCTCTCTCTCTCTCTCTGTCTCTCACACTCCCTCTCTCTCTCTCTCTCTCCCTCTCTCTCTCTCTCTCTCTCTCTCTCTCTCTCTCTCTCTCTCTCTCTCTCTCTCTCTCTCTCTCTGTCTCTCACACTCTCTCTCTCTCTCTCCCTCTCTCTCTCTCACTCTCTCTCTCTCACTCTCTCTCTCCCTCTGTTTTTCTTTCTCTCACCCTGTCTCTCCCTGTCTCTCTCTCGGTATGTTTGTGTGTGTGTGCCTTGCCGACCTAGCAGTTAACCCTGGGGGGGCTCTACACACACAAACACAAGGTCTGCCTTTCCCTATGAATTAAAACATAACATTAGTGAAATTGAATCTCCTCTAAAGCAGCCAGGGATGAAGTCCTTTCAAAAACAAGCGTCCTCATGCAGAATGAGAGCAGAATCTACAGCCAGGCTCAGCTACACCTTTATAGTACAGTCAGGTAAAGGTTCTGATAGCCTTGTGGGACGTAGTCATGCATGAGTGTTGGTGTCGGTGTCTTCACGTGTGTGTGTGTGTGTGTGTCGGGGGTTTGACATGGAGCAGTTCATTGAGAAGTTCTGTTGTTCCCAGTACTATAGTGTCAAATTCACAAGGAAAGAAAAAACTCAGCCGCCAGGCTAGATCACTGTGCTTCATGGACACCTGTCAGTAGATTACAGTAGACTCTTGTGGTGTGTGTGTGTGTGTGTGTGTGTGTGTGTGTGTGTTTAGCAGTGCTCCAGAGCTAAATTGCGTCCCGTAGTGCTGTGTATAATTAAAGACTCGAGGAGATGAAGGGTTCCAGGCTCATTGGATAATCACATTGGCCTGTTAGATTGAATTAAACCTCCCCTTCTCCATGTTTGTAGTCCTCTGACTGATCTGCCACACCCGTGTCGTCTCTCGTGTGCGCGGCTGATGCAAGCCCTATTGCACCGTGTTGCACTTGCTTGAGGCATACAAAACAAAAGCACAGCATTATGCAGTTTGGAGGTGCTGATACAAGTAAACAAGGCGCTTTCTTGCTTTAATGCAGTCGGCCGAGAGCACTTTCCCACCGAGCCAGCCAACGACGCTTCTTCATCTCGTTTGACACAGTTGCGTACGTGTCACAGTTTGCCAAGCAACCACTTGCAACTCTGCTGTCAACACTTGTAAGCTTGAATTCAGTTATATGCTGGTTGTTCCTTATCAAATCGGTTTTATGTGCTGATAAGGTGGCGACGATTGAGTTTATAAATGTCACTTCGACAGACAGTAACAGTCTGAGATGTTGGCTTGGCGTTATTAATATCGTGGTTCTTAAGCCCTATCTCCAGTCATAAACAAGCCCAGGTTCATCTCTCCCATGCTGGCCAGCTCATTGGAAAGACGTCAGTACATGGAGACTCTCTCTGGTGGTGGGTGAGGTTTCAGCCTGAGAGGAATTCATTGAAGAGAACCTTTCTGTTTCTGTACAGTCTTCTAACCAGACGGATGGACTGAGATGTACGGCTGGGACCTGCCAAATCCCCTGCCTCACTGTCTCCATTCTAATCGGATTTTGATACAAAACAATGCAATTTATGTTATTCAATTGAACTCTCTGGGGAAGTTTAAACTGATTTTAGTCCATATTGCTATATTTCTGCCAGCAGGACGTCAGCTAGATACAGTATCCTGTGATACCCGGCTGTCAGAGTTTAGTCTTACAGACATATAGCTTCTATGATTCTTAACCCTTTAGTCCTATTTTCTTAAAATATATATATATATATATATATACAATATTGTTTACTTTTACCCAAAAGTTACCTGAAGGCCTACTATATGGATGTAGGTAAAATACATTCTTATTTGATCAAAGAAGATATGTTGCTAACTGCACACACTGGCTGGCTCTCACTGTGTCAAGGAGTGGCCTCGTGTGGTATTGTATGTGGTTAGCATTTAGGCCAGGAGACGTTGATGGATTTTCAATAAATCACAATTAGAAATGTGTGTTTGGTTGTGTGTCTGTGCACTGAACAGTATACGTTCCTTCTGGGTTGACAAAGTGAATTGAATTGAAAGTGTCTACAGTGTCATGCTAAACAACAAGCCGGCACTCTGATTAGTGTGATAGCTACGCTAATTTGATGTCCCTGTCTTGTTAAAGCGTCTAGTTGTTTTCAGCTTGAGATGTCCACACTTATGAAGACTTCAACTAAATATACTTGAGGAAAACGTAGAACTCCAGGGTCTTTGATGAATCACAATCTAAGTGACATACATACATGCTGACAGTCTCTAAATACAGCCTAGAACTAATTTTGAGTTCATCCCTGACAAACACCCTGGCTCTGCCTCTGAATCCCTTGGGATTGTTTGTAAATAACTCCAAAGGCAACAAGGCCGTTCATGCTTGCTAATCATATGCAAATCTGTTTTCACTAAAGGGATTCAAACGCTTTTGAAACGGACTAACTGACTCAATCAGGGGGAAAATGCATATCCAGGCGTAATATAGGGTTACATACTTTGTCATATCCACACCTGCCTGTTTGTGTTCATAGCCCACAATCATGTCCTCACTTTCACTATGTAGTCAGTCAGCAACCTGGCTGGGTTTCTTGGGAGGTGCCTTCAAAGGGCGTAGCATTACCAGGCCACCATACCGGTTCTACACCCCTGTGTTGTGATATGAGTTATCCAGCTTTCATCCAGTGGCAGGCTGGATGAAACCCACAATGGCCCTGTAGTTGAGACAAAAGAGGAACAGAGAAGCCATTAGTACTGGGATGTATGGGCGGGGGTCACCCTAGGAACATGGTATGCATGCAGAACAATAGGCTACTGTATATAATCACTGTGCCTAAACATAGGCTAGGTCCTCACAGGGGGGGGGTCAGACTTGAAGACACAACAGCATGGACGGCAAACTGCTGTTAAAGATATGGAAGATGTTTATGTTAGTAGTGTAGCCAGAACTGCCCTTCTTGGCGTGAAGGGAGAGAGAAGAGGAGAGAGAGAGGTTGAGAGAGAGAGAGAGAGAGAGGTTGAGAGAGAGAGAGAGGTGAGAGAGGTGAGAGAGAGAGAGGTTGAGAGAGAGAGAGAGAGAGAGAGAGAGAGAGAGAGAGGGAGAGAGAGGGAGAGAGAGAGAGAGGTTGAGAGAGAGCCCTATGAGCAAGTTCCCACTCTCTATAAAAACTCTACAAGTCTTCATTCTCTTTCCTCCTCAGCCATTCACTGTTGGACGGTGACACGCTCTAATGAGAGAACATCTTCTTCTCAAGACATATGAAGGGCTTTGTTGTGATAGTAACAGCATGTAGAGGGAAACAAGGGGACAACGGCCCCCGGGCTGGAATCGAACCCGGGTCACTTACGTTAAAGAGCGTCCCCACACCAGCACATCTTGACCAATATGACCTGCTACACGTGACACCCGCTACTACGACAGCCCCAGCTATAGCGCTTTAGCACGATCAGTGGATTGCAGGACACCTTTTGCATTGACTGTCCCAGTCTACATTGACATGTATTCAGCTAAATAAACACAAGTTCAAAGCACAGTGGGGTTGTTGGCCGTTAGTGTTTTGAAGTCGCGGGTCGTTCTAGTTTTCCCAACGAGCCCTGCTGCTCGGTGGGGAAGATTTCACTGGTGTGGATGGGAGCCAGGTCTATTTTACACACTGTATCATTTTCAGCTGTGAAATACTGGCCTTACTGAATTCTATACCATGGCTATGTATAGCTCTGGTCTCCTAGAACAGGAGGCGGTTCCAGTCTGAGGACTACCTGGGAGTCGCTATGCCATCCACACCTGCCACTCAAACCTGGAAACCACAGAGGGCTAGGTGGAGCAGCTCAGGTGGGGAAGCTGTCCGTCCTCCAATCCCAGAGGAGGGGCGGGACTTCCACCAAGTCTGAGCGAGAGAGAGAGAGAGAGAGAGAGAGAGAGAGAGACGCAGATGGCAGGCCGAGAGCAAGAGGAGGGGACAGAGAGAGTGAGTGAGAGAGAGAGAACACTGTAGGAGGGATCCAGACATACAGAGAGCGAAAGACAGTCAGGGGGGGATTCATACAGAGCACAGCCAGAGAGAGAGAGAGAGAGAGAGAGAAAATAAAGGGAGGGAGGGAGGGAGGGTGGGTGTGTGTAAGAGCAAGCCAAAGTCTAAAGCTAAACATAGCGCGCCTGGCAGAAGTTGTCAGTGTTCAGAGCACACAGAGTAGATGTGTGTCCTGTTTGCTGGGACTGCCGCTGTGTGAGTCCAGCTCAACTCTGCCATGCATATTCTTCAGACCCACTGCGTAATAAGGTCAGCATGTACCTCTTTATTTCAAATCTCAAACCTATGTTATGGCTAGCGCTGTGCTGTCTGCTTGTTTGGGGCAGTTGATGCTGTTATGTCAGTTTGTATCCATGTGCTTCAGAAGCACCAGGTCGCAGGGGAAGGGAGCGCTAGAATGGTTTGTTGTTAAATGTGAGGAGGAATGCATGTGGTTTGTTTTGGGTGTTCTTTTTGCGGGGGTTTTAGTCAGTGTTTATTGTTAACAGGTCACTGTTAACGGGTGAAATCTATAAACAGTTTTGTTGGCAGCTTTGCTAAGCTTATACAATCATGCTGCATCCTGTAAACTCAAACCACTGAAATTATGAATGATGTTGTTTTTCTGAATGAACGTCCCTGTCATGCTGTCTGAACAGGACGCTCAGTTTAAACATGGCTTGGCTGCCAGGTTTTTATTCAAGCCACAAGATGAAATGGAGTGTTGTTTTCATAAGATAGGGAGTCAGATGGCTGAGCGGTTAGGGAATCAGGCTATTAATCAGAAGGTTGCTGGTTCGATGCCCGGACGTGCAAAATGACGTTGTGTCCTTGGGCAAGGCACTTCACCCTACTTGCCTCGGGGTAGAATGTCCCTGTACTTATGTAAGTCACTCTGGATAAGAGCGTCTGCTAAATGAATAAATGAAATGATAATTGAAATGAAATGAAATAGAAAGCAGCAGTGCTTCTTTCAGATCCCAGTTCTACACACTGTAAAGTACCCTCTCTCTCTACCTCTCTCTACCTCTCTCTCTACCCTCTCTCTCTCTCTACCTCTCTCTCTCTACCTCTCTGTCTCTTCTCTCTCTCTACCTCTCTCTCTACCTCTCTCTACCTCTCTCTCTACCTCTCTCTACCTCTCTCTCTACCTCTCTCTGTCTCTACCTCTCTCTCTACCCTCTCTCTCTCTACTCTCTCTACCTCTCTCTACCTCGTCTCCTCTACCTCTCTCTCTACCTCTCTCTCTACCTCTCTATCTACCTCTCTCTACCTCTCTCTGTCTCTACCTCTCTCTCTACCTCTCTCTACCTCTCTGTCTCTACCTCTCTCTCTACCTCTCTCTTCTACCTCTCTCCTCCTACCTCTCTTGTCTCTACCTTCTCTCTCTACCTCTCTCTGTCTCTACTCTCTCTACCTCTCTCTGTCTCTCTCTCTCTACCTCTCTCTGTCTCTACCTCTCTCCTGTCTCTACCTCTCTGTCTCTGTCTCTCTTCTCTACCTCTCTCTCTCTACCTCTTTCTGTCTCTACCTCTCTCTCTACACTAGGCTAGGCTGGCCGCCTCTTCCCGGGTCCCTTGGGGTGCTAGGCTGCTAATATGTAGGAATGTGGTGCTGGTATGTTCATTAGGGCTGCTCCAGAGCTGATCACCAGAGGGTTTGCGTGCATGCATAAGTGTGTGTCTGCATCTGTGTGTGTGTGTGTGTGTTCCTGCTGTGTGTGTGTGTGTTCCTGCTGTGTGTCTCAAGCGATGTCAACAGACATTGTGAGGGAGGCGGAACTGTCAGAGAGTTGACAGGTTATCGCCTCGGGCAACGGTATATCAGATGGCTGTTGATGAAGAAGCCGATCATGAGGGATTGAAGAGTGGCAAGCACCCAATCACACGCCCAGACTGTGTCAACACCTCCGACAGACAGAGCAGCATTGTAGTGTCCCTCACATTGACACTCTTATCCTTGATCAGGAACGGCCCAGGACAATGTGGGCCTACCTTGTTGTCAAGCAAGTTCGACCAGGAGTCTGACAGCATGTACAGAGATCTGACATGTATGTTTAGGAGCCAGTAATGACATACAGCCAGTTATGTTTAAGCTACATAATATATATATTTTTTAAACAATCACGGTTTGAACCATTCATAACTCTAGATATACAGTGACTCTAGATATACAGAAAACGTCAAGTTGTCTGTCATGCCTCTATTGGAGTAAAAACCCTTTATAGAACATCCCTAATGGAGAACAAGTGTTTTACATTACAAAAAAAAATGTTTGGTAATGAATCCTAATGCATAGACTGTGTTCAGACTAGACTGAACACAGCCTACTTCCTGTAGAAGCCTGGGTCTCTGTTCAAGCATTCTGCATCTTACATAAAGCGCCGGGGGAAACTGGCGCATGTACGTGGTGTTTTGAATTGACGACTGCATGATGTATTCATGATGATTTACGGAATATGCGGTGGCCCGGCAGACTGGGAGCAGGTACTAAAAGCTCTCAGTGAGCCGGGTGGCTTAAGTACTCTGCTGTGTGGGGCCACGCCCCCTATGGAGTTCAGCGTTGACGTCGAACAGGTCCCCCGGTGTTATTAGAGCCACTCTCTCACCCAGCCTCCAACACTCCCTGTGGTGTGTGTGTGTGTGTGTGTGTGTGTGTGTGTGTGTGTGTGTGTGTTTAGAGTGAGAGAGAATAGGCGAGTTCACGTGGCGATGAGAGTTGGACCCTTGAATTAACCACTTCTATGTTGTTCTTTTGGTTCTTTCCTCTCGTAAATCGAAGTGGCAGGCTAGCCGTGGCCCCGGGGCTCTTAAAGCACTACGAGGGCTCTTAAAGCACGGCGAGGGCTCTTAGGGAAAACAGGTGGGAAACCGCACTGGCAGACAGGGCCCGAGGATTTGCTAGTAATGCTGTACCTCCTTTACTGTGTCTTCATCCGAAATGCTCTGATCTCACCTGTCCTCAACCTCTCTGTCTCTACAGGTGGCTCGATGGCCCGAAAAGGAAAAGAAAGAACAGTCAATGTTCGGTGAAGAGCATGTCTGGTGAGTACAGTACAGAGCGATGGACTCTCAGCCTGTCAGAGGGTCACTGGCGTCCTCCCTCGCGGTTCACAGTGTGTACTTCGGCTGTAATGATGTGGCTGGACCTTTCTATAAACTCTTACCCCCCAAAAAGATGGGTTTCCTAGCTGTCAGCACAGTGGTTAGGACAGCCCTGACTGGCCCAGCCGTCGCCCGACAGACCGCTTGTTTACCCTGCTTTCATCCCCCGTGCTGGGAAGACAAAACGACACGAGCACCTCCTTCAGCGGAAGACAAGAGAGCACCTCTCCGTCTCCTCAAGGAGCGGACTGCTCCTTCTGACTGACAGGCTCGAGTGGCAGTGGGTTTAGAGATGTGAAGACTAACTGAGATTGACAAAGAGAGACAAAGAAAGAGAGAACCATGATAGAATTCCTTGGGGGGGCTGGGTGTGACATCCGTAGAAAGGACCAATCGCGTGGTCAGCACTCGTCGGTTGCAGGTTTTTAGATCTTGTCTCGAACTTACAGTGAGTATCATTGGATGCCCAAGGCGTTGCACAAAGGTTTGTTTTTTCCCTCACAGTTTGAAACCTGACCGGTTTGAATATTTGATCTAACAGAAGTCGATCCCGCGAGGACTAGAGTGAATATAATCAGCTCTACGTTTTGACAGAGAAAGTACTGACGGGGCAGCAGTCATGCAGCGTTCTGGGGAGAGAAAAAAAAACCCTTTCAAGCAGCACAGAAGAAGAGCGAAGGAGGAGGCGAGGCAGATTCACATTCTGCACAAGGTCGACAAATCTATCCTCAGTAATAAGATAGTCCAAAGCCTCATCCAGCCTGGCAGGCTTGAGAGCTGTGCCCCACTCCCGAGCAGCGAGGCTGGGCAGAGCGTGCTGCTGAGCTGTCTGTGTGTGTGGGCGTGAGGGTGAAGAGGTCGCAGACCTGCAGTCATATTGATTTTGGCCTTTGATTCCAAACACAGCCACATGCCAGCCCCATAGGCTGGCATGTGATCAGGCAAACTCTGGGCAGTGCCCGCTCTGTCACTCTGGCTCGACAAACTCCCCTCCGCACACACACACATGCACACACATGAACAAACACACAGACATACACAAACAAACACGCACACTTCCACACAAACAAACACTTACGTCACACACACATTCACTTTCACACACAACACCAAAACATTTCCAGAACCACACAAAAACAAACACACCGACACAAACAAACAAACAAACACACACGTCAGACACACCCACACACACAAACACATTTCCCTGCGCACACACACACACACACACACGCTGCAGTAGTGCAGGGGGTTTCCTCTTGTCCAGATGCAGGATGCAGCTCTGAGGCTCCTGGTCTGGGGAGGTTCTGTGTGGCAGAGTAGCAGCCTTCACTACCATTTCCTCCCTTTAGTCTCACAGCTATAGATTTTATTAAATGGCGGCAATAGGCTATTTCCTGTGTCTCTGCGCCTAGCTCACTTAATCTCCATTCAGTGATGGGGCGGGATGGAAAAGTACAAAGTGTCCTCCCCGAGGTGGTTTAGAGGAAGAGCAAGGCACTTGGCTGTTGGAGGGTGGAGGGATGAAGGGAAGGAGAAGGGAGAGATGGAGGGAGAGATGGAGGGAGAGATGGAGGGAGAGATGGTGGAAAAGACAGAGACATTAAGTGTGCTTTAAAAAAAAAGAAAGCGGGGAAAAAAGCGGGAGGCAGTCTTGATGGGTTTGGAGTGCTCCTTCTGAAGGGTGTGTGTTCTGACTCCACCTACCACCCGTTTAGATTTGTCAGACTTCCCCTGCCTCCCTGCCTCCCTGTCTGCCAGCCCTCCCCGCCTCCCCACGTCCTCAGGGACCAGGGGAAGAAAGGCTTTCCACTGTGCAGCCTTTGTCTGAGACACACTCTCGTCCGTTGCCCCACCACACACACACACACACACACACACACACACGCACACACACACACACATGCACAGACACATCTTGTTTTTGGAAGGGCTGATTCCCCTGCTTGTGTCCTATGAGACGAGGACATCCTGACTCCCATGTGACGGCCCCTCCGGCCTGGAAATATCATGAGATTTATTTATGACCCCATGTGTGTCTCTGTGTGTGTGTGTTTGTGTGTCTGTGTGTCTGTCTGTCTGTATGTGTATGTGTGTGGTTTGTGTACCGAGTTGTGTCTCTTCACATTTCTTGGAGGATCACGTTGAGTTTGGTTTGAGTATCTGGCCATTAATTTCTTTAGTTGGTTACAGTTCAACAGAGGGCCAGCTGTCTCTCTCTCTCTCTGTCTCTCTGTCTCTCTGTCTCTCTCTGTCTCTCTCTCTCTCTCTCTCTCTGTCTCTCTCTCTCTCTCTCTGTCTCTCTGTCTCCTCACCCCTCTGTTCCTGTGTTTCAGGGTACATTCCCAGCTATCTGGAGAAGGATGAGCCATGTGTGGTGTGTGGGGACAAAGCTACAGGCTACCACTATCGCTGTATCACCTGCGAGGGCTGCAAGGTGACACACACACACACACACACTCTCCCTCTTTCTCTCTTCTTCTTTGCACTCTCTCACATACATACCTGATCGTTCATGTATTCAGTATGAAGCCAGACTTGTTCCTTCTCCTCAGAGAGGAACTAACGCCTCCATGTTTGACAGAAGCCAGGCATTAATCCTCGCGCACACACACACACGCACACACACAGAGATGGCGATGGGATAGTCTGCCTTCATGTCATCAGCATGTCAGCTTTGTGTCAGCTGCATGCTTGTGACCGTCCCTGCCACTCTGCCCCATGCTGTTCCCATCTTCCTCACGTCCCTCACGTTCCTCACGTTCCTCACGTCCCTCACGTCCCTCACGTCCCTCACGTCCCTCACGTCCCTGTCTGTCTCTCACGTCCCTGTCTGTCTCTCACGTCCCTCACGTCCCTCACGTCCCTGTCTGTCTCTCACTCTCTTTGTTCCCTCGGTTTGGTGTTCTAGTTCCATTTCTCCACGCGATCTGCTCTCTGTGCAACACAGACTCACACACACTGACACGCACACTGACACGCACACTGACACGCACACTGACACGCACACTGACACACACATGCAGAAAGCCAAAACACCCTACATCCAAATAGTTAGAAAGATGGCATTTTTAGACGTGTTTTTACTAAGGTGATATACGAGTATGGGGGGGGGTGATGTGCTCTCGCTGTCACTCAGGGTTCTTCAGTGTGAAGCAGGTGGCAGTGTACTGATGTCCAGTGTACTGATGTCCAGTGTACTGATGTCCAGTGTACTGATGTTCAGTGTACTGATGTCCAGTGTACTGATGTTCAGTGTACTGATGTTCAGTGTACTGATGTCCAGTGTACTGATGTCCAGTGTACTGATGTTCAGTGTACTGATGTCCAGTGTACTGATGTCCAGTGTACTGATGTTCAGTGTACTGATGTCCAGTGTACTGATGTCCAGTGTACTGATGTTCAGTGTACTGATGTCCAGTGTACTGATGTCCAGTGTACTGATGTTCAGTGTACTGATGTTCAACTAGTTCTTCTCTGTTCTCTCACCCATCCCTCATGATATCACCCCTCACCTCTCATAAACGTGTTATTTCAACTCCTTTCTCCTTCTCTTTCCCACCTCTCCCTGCCTCTCTCCCTCTCCATCCCCCCACTCTCTCTCTCTCACTCCACCCTCTCTCTCTCTTCCTCCCTCTCTCAGGGTTTCTTTCGGCGGACCATCCAGAAGAACCTCCACCCGGCCTACTCCTGTAAGTACGATGGCTGCTGCATCATCGACAAGATCACCCGGAACCAGTGTCAGCTTTGCCGCTTCAAGAAGTGCATCGCCGTCGGCATGGCTATGGACCGTGAGTCACACACACACACACTCAGGGACATCCACACGTCACGTTAAATATCATTTTCTTTAAATGTGTGGGGGGGACAGATTGACTTTTTTTCAAAAAGTGTACAATGTATCATGAAATATATATGTCGAATGAAACCTACCCCCCCCTGTATACACCTGATGTATTCCCTTATCTCTCTCGCCCTCCCCCCACCCCTCTCTCTCTAGTGGTCCTGGACGACTCCAAGCGAGTGGCCAAGCGGCGCCTCATCGAGGAGAACCGTGAGAAGAGGAAGAAAGAGGAGATGGTGAAGACCCTGCAGAACCGGCCCGAGCCCACGGCCTCTGAGTGGGAGATCATCCGCATGGTGACCGAGGCCCACCGCCACACCAACGCACAGGGCTCCCACTGGAAACAGAAACGCAAGTTCCTGGTGAGGAACCACCCAAGTCACTCCTGCCTGTCTGCCTGCCTGCCTGCCTGTCTGTCTGCCTGCCTGTCTGCCTGTCTGCCTGTCTGTCTGCCTGTTTTTCTACTTGTGTTGAAAAACCTCTCTCCATCTCTATCTCTATCACCCTCTCCTAGTACTCATTTCTGTGACTCTATGTATGAAGAAGTGTATGTGTGTGTATGGGTGTGACCAGGCATATACAGTATGTTTAAGGCGTGTGGCGTGTTGGTCTTGGCAGGCCCTAACCCTGGAGAAACGAGCAGAGCAGGAACGTGTGTTTAGGTGGTTAGGTCGACTCAATCTGTCCTTCTCCTGTGGAGAGATGCCTCTCAGGCTAGATGGACTGGACTTCTCGACTTGTCTAAGCCGACCAGTTTCTATCCTGTCTTCTCCTGCCCTGTCCTCGTGTCCTCCTCTCCTCTCCTCCTATGTTTCACACAGCCCTTACAGTACACGCAAAGGGTGTGCAAAACACGCACATACACACTGTACACACGTACGCATACTCTCTTTGGAATATTATAGATTACTTCACTATACACACATCCCACACACAGCCTGAAATGGATCTGAAGTCCAAAGTGTCTTTCAGTCCAGCATACAAGGTTCTTTTCTCCCATAACCAGTCTATAAAGAGACACTCACCCATGCCCCACCGTTCTCCCCGCAAAGCCACAGTCAATTTGCTTATTTAACAGACTTAACATTACGAGGTGTGTCAAAGCACTGACAACCAAAGCCCAAACGGGATTTGAGCAAGCTGCAACTTCGAGCCTCCGATATAGGAGGCTTTGAACTGCTGCCAATAGTAGTCCAGAAGGTCCCGTTAAATCTTCTATAAATACCTTCAACCCATATAACCCTCTCCATATAGAGCCCACATAGCTTCCAGATATAGAGGACACACACACACACCGCAGGTCTGTGTACTAGAGAGTGTGTGTGTCTGGGGTGCATTCGTTCTAGATAGAGTGGATGACCGTCTGCCCCACAGTGATATTGTGTTTTCAGCTCTGCTTTTACAAGACCCTGGAATGGCTGGCAGTTCTGACAGCTGGATGTGCTCTGTGTGTGTGTGGGCGTGTGTGTGGGTGTGTGTGTGGGCGTGTGTGTGTGGGCGTGTGTGGGTGTGTGTGGGCGTGTGTGTGTGGGCGTGTGTGTGTGAGCGTGTGTGTGTGGGCGTGTGTGTGTGGGCGTGTGTGTGTGGGCGTGTGTGTGTGGGCGTGTTGGGATAGGTATGAGAGGGAGTGGTTGTATATGTCAGTATATATAAATACTAGTGCAGTTACATCACTAGGTCCTGAAAATGTGCATTCTAACCAAAGATTCACATCAACACTCTCACAGGCACACTGACTCTCTCACACACACACACTTCAGTTTTGCATCCTACATGCTAAATCCCACATTCCACAAACATGGAAAACAGCTCTGGCATGAGGCAGAGCAGACGTGGGACAGGACGCTAAAGTCAGGTGGCTGAGCGGTTAGGGAATCAGGCTGTTAATCAGAAGGTTGCCGGTTCGATTCCCGGCCGTGAAAAATGACGTTGTGTCCTTGAGCAAGGCACTTCACCCTACTTGCCTTCGGGGGGAATGTCCCTGTACTTACTGTAAGTCGCTCTGGATAATGAGCGTCTGCTAAATGACTGAATGTAAATGTAAACACATACAGATATGTTAACATGCTTCAACTGGGACAACCCTCGGCCGTGTTGT
Organism: Thaleichthys pacificus; assembly: GCA_023658055.1. Lineage (NCBI taxonomy): Eukaryota > Metazoa > Chordata > Actinopteri > Osmeriformes > Osmeridae > Thaleichthys > Thaleichthys pacificus. The sequence goes on along the minus strand of CM042856.1, from coordinate 14,483,035 downwards.
CCTGCGTGGTGTGACGCTGGGCGAGCCTGACGGAACAAGCAGCGGCCACGGTCAGCCCCTCACACAAAGTGTCACCCAGGTGTCAAGGTGCCTCCGGTGGGACAATCCGTGAACGTTGGAGGACAGTGCATCTTGTCTTGTATGTTCTGCTGGTCTAAGGTCAAGAGGTTTATAGAGTCCCTCTTCAAAGGGCTCTATTGAATTCAACCACATGAGCAAGGAAAGGCCAGTTAATGAGACGTTTATGAGCGCTGCCGAAAATCCAATTACTCAAACACACAGGCACACGCTCCCTTAACACACTCAGACACACACACAGGGGCTGCAATTCCTTGATTCCCTTGTGTCAGCCGGTCGAGCTGTGGAGCTTGTTTGGAGTCTTGTGCAGATACTCAGATGGGTGCTGCTTGTCCTGCTGATATAGTGTCAGTCTCCAGACATCCGTGTCCCTCCTCCATGCAGCCTCCTGTCGGCAAACAGATGGAAGACTACCTGAGCTCACTTCAACTAGACCTACACCAGTTGTCCTTGTTCACTGGAGTCATCCACATGCTCTTTGTCCGTATAAAGCGAGTGAATGAACCTGTTGTAATAGAAGCGGTCTCTTGACCTGGCTCTGTGGGCCACCCTGTTGACGTGTGTGCTGTCCCCTCGTGTCCTCTCCCCGTCCAGCCGGAGGACATCGGTCAGTCCCCAGTGGCCCCCACGTCCGACGGGGACAAGGTGGACCTGGAGGCTTTCAGTGAGTTCACCAAGATCATCACCCCCGCCATCACCCGCGTGGTCGACTTTGCCAAAAAACTGCCCATGTTCTCTGAGGTGAGACCTGCACTGTGTGTGTGTGCGTGCGTGCGTGTCTGCGCGTGTGTAAATAATTCATACAATCTTCATAAATGTTGTTTCAATATTCATAACAGCTTTGATGTGTTATTCATGTCTCAGTCATGTCTGGCCTAACTAGGGAACAGGATGTGAATGGAATGTTTTTTTTATATATGCCTGTCTCGTCCTTCCATGCAGCTGCCTTGTGAAGACCAGATCATCCTTCTGAAGGGTTGTTGCATGGAGATCATGTCGCTCCGTGCCGCCGTGCGCTACGACCCCGAGAGCGAGACGCTGACCCTGAGCGGGGAGATGGCGGTGAAGCGCGAGCAGCTGAAGAACGGCGGCCTGGGCGTGGTGTCGGACGCCATCTTTGACCTGGGCAAGAGCCTGGCGCAGTTCAACCTGGACGACTCGGAGGTGGCGCTGCTGCAGGCCGTGCTGCTCATGAGCTCAGGTACGACAGGTTATGACAGCTGTACAACAGGTTATAACGGCTGTACGACAGGTTATAACAGCTGTACGACAGGTTATAACGGCTGTACGACAGGTTATGACAGCTGTACGACAGGTTATAACGGCTGTACGACAGGTTATAACGGCTGTTGGTTAAAACTGCCACCTAACAGGATCGCATGTTTGAAGCTCTACTGACCTGTTTGCATTTACAAACCCACCCTCCTTCCAGACCGCTCCGGGCTCACTTGCGTGGACAAGATCGAGAAGTGTCAGGAGACCTACCTGCTGGCACTGGAACACTACATCAACTACCGCAAGCACAACATTCCCCACTTCTGGCCCAAGCTGCTGATGAAGGTGACCGACCTGAGGATGATCGGGGCGTGCCACGCCAGCCGTTTCCTCCACATGAAGGTGGAGTGCCCCAACGAGCTCTTTCCCCCGCTCTTCCTGGAGGTCTTCGAGGACCAGGAAGTGTGAGGGCCCACTAGGAGGACGAAAACAAAAACAAAGTCATGAAAAGGAGGGGGGAGGGGCGTCTTTGCGGGACTCCTGTTTCTCCAACCGACTTCTCTGGGGTTACAAACTATATGGCCACAACACACCAGCAGCAGGAGCCCAACCAATCAGGATTGCGTTTTTAAACCCCTCCTCCTCCTCCTCCCCCCATGAGCACCTGCTTTTCGAATCCGTTTGGGGGCCCTTCTGTCTGAGCACGATGTCTTATCCAGTGAGAGTTGCAGACATTTGCCAAGACACACACACACACACACAAACACACACTCTCAATTACTCACTTATTTAATTCCTCAACTCATACACACACAGGGTGGGAGGTACCCCTCTCTCTGTGTTGCACTGCCACTACATGGTGGTCCTCGCGTTGTTCTACCTGTTTGGAATAGCAGCAGCCAGATCCTCAATTGGTCAGCCTGTTTCACGGCTCGTCTCTGAATTAATGTCAAACAATCATTCAGGAGAAACAGTCACCAAGTACAAACTCAAACAGTGGTCTGTCTTACAGGTTGATGTGCTAAAAGCATCTCACCATTTAATGACCAGACTGGAGATAAGCTGCCAGACCTAGTATCAACTCCTAACTCACAACTGAGCCATTTCTCTCTCTGATTGGAGCAGTGAGCATGTTCGTTTCACTGTCCGGTGCTATATTTAAAAAAAGGCTACTCCAATGTATGAATACGTGTCTACGTTGTAAAACTGCAGGCTATGGCTCTGTATCTACCTTCAGTTCTGTCATTGGACCGGCTCCTGTGACACACTCACACATACCACACGCACACACACACCGGTAGACCTGCCTTGTCATTGCCCCTGCTTCTTGTGCCAGCAGTAGCCCCTCTCATGAATGACAATTGAGCCCTTTCTCTCCAAGGAAAGTCACTGCGGTGAAGTAAAAGGGAGGGATGCTAACAGGATTTGACTCAGGGGAAGGCTGAAGAGAGAGAGGGAAGGGAGGAGGGGGGGAGTGAGAGAGAAAGAGAAAGGCAGATTTAATAGCTGCTAGATTGAGTGCCTAGAGACGGAATAGGACCCCAGTCATCTCCCACGCCCTGTCCTGTTGGAGGGCTTGAATTGCAAGGTGCAAGGCAGGGAAGCTGACATTACCATAGCATGCGCACACACACACATACACACAGATACACACACACAGATACACACACACACTTGTACAAACAGCCTCACCTCAGAAAACAAAAATGCCTCATTTTACTGTATGCACTGCGGTGCTTAAGCCCTAACCTGCAGGGCTCTTCTGAGTCGTCTCCGACTGGACTCAGCTCAGTGTGGCCCCTCCGGGCTTCCGTACACAGGCCATCACTGAGAGCGGGCAAGGCCAATATGGCAGATGATTTACCTCAAAGTGGGCACAGCCCAGGCTGGGGGCACCGCTACTGTCCCTGTCCGACAGGGTCTACCTCACCTCTCTGGGACACAGGGCAGCTGCCCACAGCCTCCATACACACACGTACACACACACACAATACAAACATGTGCATTGGATGTGCATTGTGATGAATGGATGCACAATTATAGACACATGTCTAAAAAGACGAAACACACACACACACACACACACGCCCTCAGTGCTATCACTCAGTCGAAACAAAATACCACTGATGACAGGAGGGCCGGCTGTTCCCCAATGTGACCTCACCTTTTTTTTAGGCGGGAAGAGGGGGGTGAGGCTGGGGAATGGTACCCAAACGCTCTGGGGCTTTTTTCTTTTTGTTATGTGGGACCAAGTGTCACTTTTAGAATTTGGAATCCCATTCTGTTCTATCTCTGTCAAAACGGAAGGACAAGAACACCAGCGGAAGACTAAGGAAGTGTACCTAGCTGGAGCCCCTCGAGCCAGCCTGGACCGGAGGGGTACAGAGAGACAAGACCCAAAATGGCCCCTAGGCCAGGCCTAAACCGATTGGGTTTAGCACTGTCTTCTAGGAAGAAAAACGTTTTTTGAGAAGAAACAACTATTTTTATGTTATGCCAAGCAGTAGTATGTGAAAGTGGGCTGAGTGGATGAGTTTTTAGCATGTGGAGGACGGTATGGGCGTGGCGGGACTGAAAGGGATCATGGGTACCTGTGGTAGACGGCTAAGCCTTGCTGCCTCAACCTGAACCGCAACCGCCGCGGGGGGCAAACAGAACTGGAACACGAGCGCTAGTTCAGCCTCGACCTCAGAGTGCTCTGGTGAAGGAGGAGTTCTTCGACCTCATTCTCACCCCAGCTTGCCTCGCTCTGTCATGGGAGAACCCCTCCACCTCACCTCACCATGACTGGCTTGCGGTGGGAGTTTTTGCACTACTGCATTGGTTCCAGAACCTCACCCCCATCCAAGCACCCCCCCCCCCCCCACACACACACACACTACCACCCTCACATTAAAACCCCTGCCCCACCCCTGCGCTCCACCTTCTACGTTCATAACTGAGGCATGCACACTCTCAAGGAGACCTGTTGACCCGCCCTGTCTAACAGAGGCACACCGGGCCAGGTGGGCTCTGAGCCCTGTCACATTGTCAGTATTAAACCAACAACCCTCCTCCTCCACCTAGGCCACTCTTGGCTACGGGACATGTCCCAGGATGCAACGGGTCAGAGTGTGGCCACACACATCCTCCCAGCAGCTTTGGCCCCTGTGCAAATTACACACAGGAGGTTTTCGAGCCAGGACTCTCCAGCAGAAGGGCCCTAGCCCCTGTCCTGACCACAGGCCCTTCTCATCTGGCCCCCCCCTACACCTGCCCTCCCCTCCCCCCCCCCCACACCCATCCTCCAGACGAGAGGTCCTGACACCAAACCCAGTCCAGGCCGCTCCCTTGTGAGACAAGGCAGGTCGTAGTCGAACGCCCCCCCTACGCAGCGGCGCCACCCAACGAATGTGAGCGGCCGAGCAGCATCTGTGGCAGAGAGTGAACTAGACTAGATGAATGAGCGAGAAGGAGAGAGAGCGAGAGGCTCTTAAAGAGTCATCCCATGGCTCCTCCCCCACCATTGTTGGCGTGGGCCCGAAGGGGGGATGTTGTCGATCCTTGAGGCGCCGTGATGAACTTGGAAGAGGGGAATAGACAGTGATGCATCGTACGGTCTGTCCTCTTACTTCCACAATGCATCATGGGAAGGAATTCTCAGTCACGCCCTCCCAATATCCCCCATCAAGCTCCCCCAGTAAGGAGGAGCTCCCCACGGTCACAGTGGAGGGAAGAGGAGGCCTTCCATCCATGTGGGTTTTGTGCTCCATCCTTCTTAAAAAAAAGAGAAATAACTGATGTAAATGACACACACAAAAAAAATCTTGCAATAGTGATGTCCTTTGTTCTCGTGAGCAGACTGGCTATGTGTGTGTGACAGTAGGGGTTCAAATGCTGCTTTACCTTCTGAGTCCAATTTTAATTGAGAAAAAAAAAGATATATGATGAGGAAATGATAATGAACCCATAAAATGAAATGTTTTAAAGACTCCTGAACAAAGTTATAATGCTTGGAGATAAAGCTGTTTTCTTTTCTTTTTCTTTTTTTAAATCTCAGTGTTGTTGTTTTGGTCTGGTTGTTTCTGATGCCTAAACTGCTCTGTGTAAAGGAGAGGGAGAAGAAGATCAGTCCCACTCACTTGTGACCGTCCGTGCAGTGTAACATAGACGATACTTTCACTTCTTTTTCACATCACCTATAGTTTGTGTTGTCAAGCCAACTGCTCTGTCTATGTATTTGTTCCTACGCCCGTCCTTTCTATCAAGAAGAATTTACAACCAACACAAACTGAAATATTTTTTGGGGGGGGGTATCATTTCTTTTGTTTTTGCATCGAGGCAACATATTTTTCAGGGAAGGCCTTGCATATTTTAGGAAGACAATGTTAAACCACATCCTGCACCTGTTACAACTGCATGGCTTGGTAATAGAAGAGTCCGGGTGCTGAACTGGCCTGCCTGCAGTCCAGATCTTTCAACAGTAAAAAAACATTTGGTGGATCATGAAACGAAAAATTTGACAAAGAAGACCCAGGAGCAGCAAGAATCCTGTATGAGACACAAAAGGGACAACATTCCTCTCCCACAACTCCAGCATCTGGTCTCCTCAGTTCCCAGACAGATACAGACTGTTGTTCAAAGAAGAGGGGATGCTACACAGTGGTGAACATGGCCTTCTCCCAACTTTTTTTGAGACGTGTTGCTGCCATCAAACTCAAAATTACCTTGTTTTTTTCCTTAAAATGGTACATTTCATCAGTTTAAACATTTGACATGTTTTATATGTTCTATTGTAAATAACATAATGGGTTTATGACATTTGTAATCTGTTTTTATTTTACACAACGTCCCAACTTTTTGGGAATTGGGGTTGTAGTTCAGCTTGACATGTGGAGCAGCTTGTCTGTGATAGGCTTTTATCATGTTGTTTGTTTTTCTTGGTCCCATATGCCAAATGTAGAGTTTATAAAGACACAAGTAGCAGGATGTCTATGCAATTCCCCTCCAACCCCCTCTAAAAAATGTCAGCTCACTTTTACATTGAGCCCTACCCCCAGTCAGGCTTATGTTCAAATCAGCCCCACCCTGACCTGGTCTCTTCAACGTAAAGATGGTTGCCCCGCTTGGACATCTGTGGACCCTATTAGGTTTGGGAGCAGAGACACTAGCTACTGGTGGGGCTACTGTGCTCAGTCGGTCTGCCCCGAGCCGGCCTCATGAGCTGGTCCAGACTGACAGACATTTCAGAGGAGTTGGAGAGGCTCCGAGGATGTCATAGAGGATGAGTTCACTCATGTGCTTTTGTGAACTGCTCTGAAAGCGTTGTGTGTGTCTGGGAAGGGTGTGGGTGGGTATAGCTTTATGTTTGTGCGTGTGTGTGCATGTGTGTATTACGTTGTGTGACCCTGCTTGGTCCAGCACTCTCATGGCTTGGTGGATTGCTCCCTAACAGGAACCAGGCTCCCTCAAAGAAAAAGTTCTGACAAGACCGGTATTGTTCTTTTAGAAAGACGGTTTACGACAACGCTCGCATTCTCGAGCCATTAAAAATAGAATCTAGCGGCCATGTGAATGTAAAGGCAGACGTCGTCCCGCTCAAAGGCCAGTGGGGAGGACGCAGCGTGGCGAGAGGTGTCGGTGACGTGTGCGATGGCAGGGTGACCTTTCACCTCTCCTCAGAGGACGCCTAGCTGACACCCACAGACTACACCCAGGGCTGCTCACTGGCATAAGCCACTGCACTAATGAACAATCAATGACCAGACCTAGTAACCCTGCAGAGACTGAAAGCTTTAGTCCAGTCAGAGAGCCCGGCGGTGATGCACTAGTCTGCTCCGACCCAGCCTCTCTGGAAAGGTCCCAGCGGTTCATGACGGCAGACTGCAGTTCCGTAGAATGATTGCACAGAATAACGTCCAAACACCTTTTAAAGATTGGAGATGTTACTTTGAATTCGATGAACTATTATATCGGTGTTGCCGTCGCCGTCGGGCAGCGGACATGTTTTTGTTTTATTCTTTTCTGCAAACGTTTGAGTTTTGAATGAAGTGCAATATGTGAGCGGGTGGTGCTGGTCTTACTGGTCTTGTCAGAACCCATTAGATGACTTACTGTGAGAGAATATGAATTCGAATGGCTGGTTTTACATGCACCTATCTGTGAGAGTTGACTGGCACACAGACCCATAGTGATCCACTCTACACACACACACACACACACACACACACATACTGGACACACACACCCACACACCTGTTATTGTGACTGAGTAAGACAGCTGTTGAAGGATTCTCTCAGGTAACTAAAACATTTTTAAATAAAAACAAACATTTTCTAATAAATGATGATAAACATTAGATGGACCACCATTGTTAACTCATCTTTTTTTGTCCTCTGGTTGGGATGTGCTACTGAGTACATTTTGTCTTTCTGCGTTATCTTTCTATTATTTTTCATTCCTGTGCTGTTTTGTGCTTGACACCCCGGAACATGTTCAGAAACGCCTCGTTTTAATCCTAGAATCCAACATAAACGAACCATGTTCTCCTCCTCACACCTCCCCCTTCACATGGACTCACACAGTGTTTCAAAAAAACAACAAAAAAAAACAAAGAAAAGAATGTGCAGAAAAACAGAAATGCCTCGTGTGGCAGACTGTGTCGCTTGTTTGATATTCTGGTCTGTGCGCTTGTCCCCTCGCAGCTTAAGTGCCCGCCACCCTCCTCCTCCCAGTTGGCTGCGGGTGCACTTGCATGGCCGCCACCCAGCACGCCTCCAGGCCCGGGGGAAACGCTTTTTACGTCCTGTGTCCACCGACCTCTATTTTGGTGTACTTACTGTCTTGGTGATTCATTGGACGTTTGGTGTAGCTCAGCTTTGGCACTTCTGGATGTGCACGGTATCATTTGTGTTTATGTGTATACTATATGTGTGTGTAGGTGCGTCGTGTGTGTGTCTGCAGTGAATGCTTGCCATGTTGATATCAAACTGGTCTGAAACTCCCCTGCCCTGAAAGCACCCTTTGAGGCTGACCTGAAGACTAGAGCCTTGGAGACCGAGGCCTGTCATAGACTACCATTATTTCCCTTGAAGAATGTAGCCATTATGTGTTCAATAGGCTTGGGTAGAAAGGGTTAGGATGGGGGGCTTTGAGAATGATTTTGGGGGGCTGTAACTCACAGAGCACTGAAATGCAAGCAGGGGGAATGCTTTAAAGCAGACTGGGATGACTTTCAGCCTGCAAATGGAAACCAGACTGCTGGTAGTGTTAGATACTGGTTGCCTAGTTTTGGCACACAAGGCTTCGCAGCTTTTTAAAATGGCGGCCTTATTGATTGCATTTTGTACCGCTTCTCTGTGGTAATGTACTCCAGTGTTTTAATATAGAGAGCGAGCGTGATGTTTCATGTGGATGTTGTGCTTTTACCTTCTATGAGATGGAGTTGGTGGGCTGGACCGTGGGGAGAACAGGGGGGGGTCTGGCAGTATCGCTCAGTTTCCAGGTTTGCTGAAAGTGACGTCATGACTTCATGTTGACAGAATATCAACCATCACCCTCAGCTAAAGCTGTGCTGACTCTGTCGGGAGACAAACGAAAACGAGTGTGGAGATGTGTTGAGCTTGAAACGAAAGGGTTCCCTTCGTGCGTGGTGATTGGGTAAGAACAGAGGGTGTGGCTTAGCGTGCATCGGTGTAACGCAAGACTTGTGTGTGGATCCTTGTGTAATTTGACTGTTAAGTGGTGACTGGAGTGGCCTGTTGCTCAACATGTTCACTCAAGCGGCCTCAGATTGTTCCCAGATCAGGTGATGATGATAATGATGATGATGCGTGTGGAGACCAATGACTAGGGAGTGAAAGGGGAACTAGCCAATGAGATTGTAGCCTGACACTCTGAATCAGTGACTTTTAGGCCACGTTTGGCCAGTGGATAATCACTTGCAGGTAGAGCCTAGAACTCCAGTGAGTCAGACAGGTGGTTATTGCAAGTTGATTTGCTGCTTGCTGCTTGTGTACTGTGTCAGTTCCGATAATATGGAAATATTTTTGTAAAATGGCGAAGAAATGCTATGCCTAGACAGCAAGGAATGTAAACAAATTAGAACATCTAATAGTGAAGTAGAGATTAGACCTTTGGGAAATATTTTTGATGATTAGATCAATTCTAGAGGGATAAATATTATACTCTTGTTAAATCTATATGTATGACTAGATATGCAACGTTTATCATGTTGAAAAACGGGTTTGAGTCGGTGGGCGCTGCTCAGGATTGGAAGTAGAGTAGGGCCTCAAAGGGTGCTCCCCTCTGTCTCTCCATCTCCTGTCGATCCATGGCATTTCTCTGACACACCCCCTCCGAGCCCTCATCGTCCTTGCTCACACGTACATTTTTCACCCGAGCCCCCAAGGTCCTCAGCCCTCCAGCCATGTGACCCTGGCATGCAGCCCACAGGTCTCACATGGGTCCGTGTCGCTAGGCTGCCTCTCGCACCGTGTCTGGAGACCCTGGGTCATAATCATCCTCTCCAGGCTTAGCTGGTGTGTTTATGTGTGCGTCTGTGTGTGTGTGTTTGCAGTCTGTGTAACAGTCTATCACCTGAACGTTTGCAATCCACTGTTCTGTATTCAGAAAGACAGGCCTCATAGGCCGACTTGACTCAGAAGGACACATCTCAATACCTTTTCCAGAGCCCTGGGTTTTTCTATTGTACCCTGACACCAGCGGGGACAGGTCGAAGGTCGATTGCATCCCTCTTTTTGTGGGACTTCCTCTTTCTCTGGTCAGTTTTCTGTCAAGTCTTGATGTTTGATTTTACGGGGATATGTTTTACTGTCTTGCGTCCTGTTTTTCCTCTCAAGGACTTTGTCTCTTGGCCTACCACTCAGTGTGGTTCAAATGCGAAACAGACTTTGAAACCTTCAAACCAGCAGTACGTGTAAATCTTTCAATAAAAAGACATTGCAAAAGAAACATGCAAACTAATTAACACTGTTAGCCACTCTCACAACTTACAACTAATACTACTACTTTTTTTGAATACTTTTGTAACTCTTCTATCTGAGTTCCTAGCTTCACTGTGATTGCCGAGGCTGCTGGGAGTTTGAGGGCGGGTGCTTCGCAGACACTCAGGGGTCATGACCTCTCGCAGGGTCAAGTCAGGGGTCAACTGGCGGGGTGCAGCTGACCCCTAATGAGGTGTTTGCTAGTTCCAGTACCTGTCTTTGAACACAGAGGAGCTGGTCCTGAGTGACAGCATAGAGCTGGACAGGACCTGGCAGACTGGACGAAGCCTCTGGACTGGAAGATGAAAAATAGAGTCAAGGTTTTGTGGAGAGAGGGACCAGCCAAAGGATAGCAGAGTAGGCCTAGCCAAAGGAGTGGGACCTCCAGACGAGGCTCGCTGGTTGGAATCTGGACATGTGTCATGGCAGTGTAAGAGAGACACCATGCAGACAGGCAGTCACTGTTGGTGGGTTGGAGAGCACAGAACACAGGCCGAACACACAGGGCATGCATCACTAGCTATGGCATCACACTGCACCTTTCTTTCTCTCTCTGTCTCTCTTTCTTTCACTCTTTTGCTCTCTCTTTCTCTCTCTCTTTCTCTCTTTCTTTCACTCTTTTGCTCTCTCTTTCTCTCTCTTTCTTTCACTCTTTTGCTCCCTCTTTCTCTCTTTCTTTCACTCTTTTGCTCTCTCTCTCTTTTCTCTCTCTCTCTCGGTTGCAGTCACTGTTGCGTTACAGACACAAGCAACTAAACAGTATTCAGGATCCCTTCCCAGGAAGCCCAGGGACAAACCCAAACACAGGTAAAAGACGTGCAGTCTGGCTGGAGAGGAAATCCCACGTACCGTCTCACACAAACACAACACCTCTGAAAATCTACTGTGATGTCCTCTCACATCACCCCCCGCCTCCATCACACCCACCCAGCCCCTTCTCCCCCTCGGACCCTCTCCTCCATCCTCCTTCCTGTCCTCCGCCCCGCCCCCTTCCTCTCCTCTGCCCCGCCCCCTTCCCTGTCCCCTGCCAGGGTTCCAGTGGGTGGTGTGATGTCAGGTCTGTGTGGTGGGATGCTTACGACAGGTCCAGACAATCAGCGTGTTTGTAAATGTCAATGTGTGATTTTCAAATCTTTGTTTTATGGTCAGGATTTTAAAGGAAGATATTTTTATGGTAATTGTCGCTGGTCTATTTTACTATATATTTATGTAATAAATATGTGACTAAATTTACATCCCCTTGCCTCCCTGGTCGTTTATTACTTTCTCCATCCCCTATGCCTGTCCCTTTCGCTGCTTGAGCCTGTTCTCTTGACTGGCTTCGTGCTATTGTAATAAATCATACAACGTTTATTGCCCGTGCAGTCCTCATCAATTTCACTCAGTATAAACGGATCCAAGACAACAAAAGCAACAACAATGAATCACAATGAGTTTTCGGAATCTTTTCTGAATTGATATGAACCTTTACATCGTTTGCGTTCATAAGCAGATGTTGGGCGTGCGTAGAGATCACGTCTGCTGTTGATAAACTGTCCCAGCCTCCTCGTGGCTGTGCGATGAGGGAACATGTCTGATGTTACCTCATGTTACTGATGATGTCGAAGTCTGCAGAGCAGTGATGGGGCGTGGTAGTCAGACTGCTCATGACTTGTGAAAGCTCATTTATTTCATTGGTCGAAGAGTAGTGAAATAATCCAATGGTACTAATCTAATTGTAGAGGCTTTGTCTCCTGTGCTGTCTGGCTTGTTCTGGGAGTCATCCATTAGTAGAAGAGAGCAACGGAAGAGGACTTGTCAGAGAGAGAGAGAGCGGGTTTGCTTGCACAGGGCTTCTCTCTCCTCGACCCGTCTGACAGCTGGATAGTATTCCTTTCCACCTAAGTGAACTCACCATCTTGCAGAGAAAAACACACAGAGAAGGTAAACACGTTCCCTTTGAAGAAAAATCCCTGGAAATTCATCTGTGCCAGTGCCCCCCCCACACACACACTCCCCCCCCCCCCCCCCGTCCACACACACTCAACCCCCCCCCCCCCCCCCCCCCCCCGCACACACACACACACACCCCTCCTCAGAGTCTCCTAAACCTTCCACGCAGGCAAGACACACAGTCCATCAACAGACGGATGAAGTGCTCCTTCTGGCTGCAGTGTATCATGGGAAGGTATATCTGGTGTCGCCCACCATGCCAGGGTTGTTCCAATGCAATAACACAGCTCCTCTCAGATTTACGCATTTTAATGCTTTTATTTTACGAGGAGTGTTTATTGTCGCCGACAGCCACATAAATGGAACGCACTCGCAGCAATAATGGCAGAAAATTATGAGAAAAACTATCATGGCACATCACTAATGCACTGGGTGGAACTTTTGACAGTCAGCACTTGTCGCCCAGTATTTCCTCCACTTTACTAATTGACTGGCTGACAAATATCATTGGATGCCTGCCAGTTAATATGTGTGCTACATTTCAACATGGAGGAAATTTGACGTTTATGAACGCATGATCCATCGAAAAAAGAAAAGTTTATACTTTGTTGAAACCCATCATTTTGCAGTGGAAAGTCATTTGTGTTACAGTAGTTTTGGCGGGAAAGTAAGGTTTCACTGCTGAGACCTGGGGTCACAGGCTAATCGGGGCTTGGTTACAAGGTCATTCCAGTAGGGAAATGGTTAGCCTGATGGTGGATCACCCCCTGGTGGTAGACTGACTAAACAATTTCAGCAAAGTCTGAAAAATATACACGGGAAAAGGATACAATGAGTGGTCCAAGTATTTTGGGGACAAGGTTGTACCTTTTTGAGATATCCGTGTGTGTGTGTGTGTGTGGGGGAGTGCATCTCCATCCAAACTATGTTATGTTGTATTCATACATATTTTCAAGATCACTTTATTCCCATGTAACCACAAAACCTATTATCCACAATTTCAAATGCTGTTGTGATTCTGTGGGTGAGTCATCTGAATGAAGATAATGGCACAGAATGTCTGCGTCTCCTTATTGATATGTTCAGCCCTGCTGATGTGGACCTCGACTGGTGTGTGGAGCCCCCCCCCACCCCCCCCTCTCTCTCTCTGTGTGGGAGGGAGCTGTCCCCCCCCCCACCCCCCCCTCTCTCTCTCTGTGTGGGAGGGAGCTGTCCCCCCCCCACCCCCCTCTCTCTCTCTGTGTGGGAGGGAGCTGTCCCCCCCCCCCACCCCCCCTCTCTCTCTCTGCGTGGGAGGGAGCTGTCCCCCCCCCCAACCCCCCCCTCTCTCTCTCTCTGTGTGGGAGGGAGCTGTCCCCCCCCCCCACCCCCCTCTCTCTCTCTCTCTGTGTGGGAGGGAGCTGTCCCCCCCCCCCCCCCCCCTCTCTCTCTCTGTGTGGGAGGGAGCTGTCCCCCCCCCCCACCCCCCTCTCTCTCTCTGTGTGGGAGGGAGCTGTCCCCCCCCCACCCCTCTCTCTCTCTCTCTGTGTGGGAGGGAGCTGTCCCCCCCCCCACCCCCTCTCTCTCTCTCTGTGTGGGAGGGAGCTGTCCCCCCCACCCCCCCTCTCTCTCTCTCTCTCTGTGTGGGAGGGAGCTGTCCCCCCCCCACACCCCCCTCTCTCTCTCTGTGTGGGAGGGAGCTGTCCCCCCCCCACCCCCCTCTCTCTCTCTCTCTGTGTGGGAGGGAGCTGTCCCCCCCCCACCCCCCTCTCTCTCTCTGTGTGGGAGGGAGCTGTCCCCCCCCACACAGGGAGAGAGAGGGGGGTGGGGACAGCTCCCTCCCACACAGAGAGAGAGAGGGAGCTGTCCCCACCCTCTCTCTCTCTCTCTGTGTGGGAGGGGGCTGTTGTGTAGGCTGTGATCTCACAAAGGCAGCTTTCCCGCCAACCAATCTCTCCCCTGCTCTTCGAACCCTAGCCCTGCCCCCTCAGCCACCCCCCTCCATCTCTTCCCTCTCTCCTTCTTTCTTTCCCTCTCCCCATATTGAGAGGTAGCGGGAATTTTCCACTCCTCGGAAAGCTGACGCCGATGCCAGCTGTGCTGTCAATTCAAGTATACGCCTGACATGAGTGCACACATACTTTTCTAGCTCGTTGCTCTCATACCGACACACATACACACATACACACACTCCTCCCTCTCAAAGGCTTGTTTCCCTCTTTCTAACACTAAGCCTACACTGACAGCCTCTATTACACACACTCGCAAACAAACACACAACAACACGACGCTGTAGCAATTATCACCACGCTACACTGTTATGACATGAACTGGTTTCCCAGCACAGCATTCCTCTGATCCTTATCTGTTCTTTTTTTGCAGGCTAATGGCGTAAACAGCTTCTCTGAAGTGACAACATGTGCAAACCCATGCATGCCACACACTTCCCCTGTGTGTGTGTGTGTGTGTGTGTGGTTTCCCATGATGACGGAAGAGGGGAATGCAAATCTGGCCACGGGAGACTTCACCGTCTCTTTCCTTCACTTTCTTTCTCCCCCCCCCCCCCAGTGTTACTAGTAAACAAACAGCCCCCCCTTCTAATACCCCACCCACACCCCCTTTTTCTACTCTCCCTCACTATCCCTCCCTCCCCTCCTTCCTCCCTCCCTCCTTCTTTCCCTCCCTCCCTCCCTCCCTCCCTCCTTCCTTCCTTCCTTCCTTCCCTAATTCCTTCTTTCTTTCCTTTCCTCCTTCCTTCCCTCCCTCCCTCCTTCCCTCCCTCCCTCCTTCCTTCCTTCCTTCCTTCCTTCCTTCCTTCCTTCCTTCCTTCCTTCCTTCCTTCCTTCCTTCCTTCCCTCCCTCCCTCCCTCCCTCCCTCCCTCCCTCTCTCCACTGTCATGTCCTTCTCCTTCCTGCTTCTCTCTCTGTCTCTCTCCCTCTACATATCCACATCCACCCAGTCTGATGTACTCGGCGACCTCTGCGTATGTACGAGTACATCACGTAAGCTTCTCCCTCCCGCCTGCATGTCCTCCCTTCCACTCTGGCAGGTCAGGTGAGGACAAGAGGGGAAGGAGGGGAGAGGGGCCCTGGCTCCAACTCCCCCCCCCTCCCCCTCCCCCTCCCCCACCCTTATCATACACATAGGAAACGTGCAACCTACACTGCTGCTGGGACAGAGAGAGGAGGGAGGAAGGGCGTGGACTATTCTAGAAAACATTGGCTGGAGTGTGAGCCAGGGGCCAAGGGGGAGAAAGAGTTAGAGGAGGTAGACAGGGAGGAGGTGGACTGATGAGGGGATGACTGATTGGAAGGGGAGGAGGAGAAACGGGAGAGATGTGTGTGGCTCTCTCAGAGGAGGACAAGGAGTTCCCTTCAAAACCTCTGTGGGGTTTAGAGTTACCTGCCACAAGACAGAGGGAGAGACCAGTTCCAGCCCTCTTGTCTGGCCTGGTAAAACACATAAAATTGAAAGGTCTAGAGAGAAATGAGAGATAGAGAAAGAGAGAGAGGAGGGAGAGAGAGATGGGAGGGAGAGAGAGAGGAGGGAGAGAGAGATGGGAGGGAGAGAGAGATGGGAGGGAGGGAGATAAAGGGGGGAAGAAGAGAGAGAATGAGAGAGAAAAGACAAAAGCTTCTTAAGTTGGATAGAATTCAGAGCACCAGTCTAGGGAATACGCTTGCTGGGACATAAGGAGCTTCTAACCAGGGGGCTCCGCAGGGCGGAGTCAGGGAGAGCAGGAGGCTGTGAGGGCCTCCTCAGTGGGACAGTGGGAAGACATATGAGAGGAAGCAGGGGGTCCTGGGACTGGGTCAAGTGGGCACAGACATGTGAGGGAGAGAGGGAGGGGAGGGAGGAGGGAGGGGGGAGGGAGGGGGTGAGGGAGGGAGGAGGTGAGGGAGGGAGGGGGGAGGGGGTGAGGGAGGGAGGAGATGAGGGAGGGGGGAGGGAGGGAGCAGGTTATGCTGGGACTGACAGGAAGGATGCCGCGTCTGTCAAGTTACATCACGGCTACATCCTGTCCCAGCCGTCTTACATAACAGACAGTTACAGAGAGGCTGGCTGTTCAGAGGGTTAAAAGGCAGGAGAGGTTAGAAAGGGGGAGTTAGAAAGAGGGAGTTAGAAAGAGGAAGCTAGAGAAAGTTAGAAATAAGGAGTTTGAGAAAGGGAATGAGAACCTACAGAGAGTTTTTAGTAGACAGAACCCAGAGGCATGTTTCTGGCCAGTGAGGTTTATTCTTGCATAAACAAACCAACAGAACTCGGGGTTAGTTAGGGATTTCATTTCACTCAGTAATCCAAGCTCTATGTGTTCTCCTTTGTAATGCAAGATGTAGGCCCACCGTCGAGAACGGTTTGTTTTCTCTGAATGTTTTAAACGTTAAAGTGAAAACATGATGCTGAGTGCTCGTGACTCATTCAATCAGCCCTGTTTCAGTTAGAATGCCTTTGTGTCAAGAATCGGAGGATAAAATGCAAAAACACAAACATGATTAAGAGTTATGCAAATTGGGCAACATTGCCCGTCTTTTTTCCTGAAACACACTTGTGTGCTAATCTTTCACTGAAATGTATGTTGTATTGAAGATACTTTAATTACAGAATATTTCCTTAAGCATTAAATGTTGTTAAAATTAGGATTCCTGATGAGTGTGCTGGACAAGTCCAGACGAACCACCTCGCAAAGCAAAAAAGATGCTTGAAAGGGAAAGAGAGACTATTAATCTCTGCCTAGGGGCAACTTCTATTTATAGGACCTAAACGTCACTTCAGATTAGCGTCCATGGTGTGCATCTGCTGCCCTCTGCTGGAGAGAGCTCAAACATCTTTATGAATCTGGAAAAATGGCCGTGACGAGCCACGGACAAGATTTACTCTGCGACCCGTACTCTTCTTTTTACTGCCACCACGTGGGCGCACAAACACGTCTATGTTATGATAGGTGATATACTTAAATTATTGTTATTATATCATTTTTAATGATTACACTTCTGAGATACTAACAAGGACCACACCATACAGAAATATTTCATGTATTGGTTATGTAGCACTTGATGAAAGCAGTGAAAGTCATTGCAGATAAAGGTGGTTGAGGGAGATCTGGTTATGGAGCAGAACTTCCTGATCACATTCATTCTTAACCTACTGCCCGTAAGCAAGGTTCTTAACCTACTGCCCGTAAGCAAGGTTCTTAACCTACTGCCCGTAAGCAAGGTTCCTAAATAATGAACAAGTTAAATGAGTTACTGTATTAACAGGAATTTACTTATGATGAATTACAGCACACATTCTAGTACAAGCTGAAAGTGCATTTTAGTCTAACTTTCCCAATCAATTTCTAATTGTTTTCCATGACACTACACCAATGTATGTAATGAGTAAGTGGAATAAGTCATTATACAATGAATTATAAGACCCTTACATTTGTAGGTCAGTACCATATACTTTACTGTAAATCATTCAAATGCAATTAAACAACACTGTCCTCAAATCTAGTTGAGCAAGAGGTCCAATTCAAAATCATATGCATCACATGTATAGTAACGTACAACACGGCTGCCCTTCAGAGAAGTGCACTGCCCTTCGCTGAAGAGCAGCCCCTGCTCTAATGCACCCTGATCAACATGGCAGCTCTGTGTGTTTAGTACCCCTGAGTGGACGAGGATACGTGATCCCTCGCTCCTCGCGCTCGTCAACGCCACTCTCACCCAATCAATGTTTAACAAGCAGGCTTTGGGTAACATGCCTTCAAACGCCAGTTGGTTTCAGGTTATGATGCCAAAATAAAGAGCAGATTATAGCGTATAGATGTGTCGGGCTCGTTGGGTGTCGAGCCAGGTGGAAGATCACACGAGGGCCTCTGAGATCAAAGATCCTCTTGTTTTCCTGTAAGGCTGGTTAATATGTAAAGGAATCAAGTCATATTTCACATTGCAGCAACTGAAGCTAGCCTACATAATGAAAGTACCCTGTGGTACTGTATTTAAAACAAACATTTAATGTTGAATATATAAGCTTGAGAAGTGCTATAAGAAAATAATATTAAACAAGATCTTAAACATGTACACATTGTACTTTAGCCTAATACTGATAGTGGCAGATTGAAAAAGTGAATGCTGTTAACGCCTCATAGATCAGTCTGATTCAGGAGATTACCAAAAGGACAAGTCACACCCTTTAATGACACTATCAACTTGCAAATAGCTGTGCTGTAGCTTTGTCACCAAGACTTCTAGAAACTGTCAAGTTCCCCAAACTGTGTTCACTGCACTGTACACTATACTTCCAACAAAAAAAAGTATAACTGTTGATGTTGTCTGCTAAAGTTGAGTTCAGATGGAACCAGCTTAGATAGCTTGAAGCTGTTTTGGAATCAGTTTTAGGTCTATCACATGAATCTTGATGTAAACAAAGGCTTACTACACCCAGTACTTGTCAGGGCATGTTTTGTGGCAACATGAATATAAACTCACTCAGGAGAAAATACAGTTTTTCCTTTGTTACTACTTATTTATGTAGTAAATGTGACATTGTAGCTTTTCTTTGATACCAACAATGAAACTATATTTTACCCTTGATTTAGTTACTTCTCAAAAGCTATGTACAAAAGGTACATATTCCTTCAAAACATGCAAGATGCTGGAGACTCTGAAATGGCCCTTAAGTTTATCAAGCCCATTTTCCCCCTAAAATCAAACACTCTAAGAGTCTTATTTCTCAGGTTCACCCAGGTGAGTTCCACCTTGGTACTGTACAGCACTGCCTACATTACAACCGGACAATGGACTTACTTTCTCACTTATAATACATCATTCACATGTTAAGGTTGTAAATAATTGGTCATTTAAACCAATTATTAAAGGCTTGCTAAGGCTTGAGAAACATTGTTTTCTTTTAACCTTTTACATGAAGTAATCATTCTTCTTTTTTCTACTCAAGGTAGGCTGTGTCGAAAGCATTCGCAGCGTGTCTACTGCTCCACCCTAACACAAACTTCTATTTCCCTTTGAAGCTAACAATTCTGACAGCGCTAAGAAAAGCTTTGTGTGACACAAACACAGACACAAACCCACCATCACTTTTAAGTTTCCTGTCTTGAGTAATGATGGCTAAAACGCACTGTGTGGTAAGCAGGCCCCCCTGGTGAAAAGCAAGTGCTCTTTGTGACAAGTTGGCCTTTCTGTTCAAAACTTGACTTATACTGTATGTTCACCCAGTGACTGATAAAGCAATAGATCTTTCAAATACTTGATTTCAACCTGAAATGATAACCTAGGTATTCGTAAAGCCCATACTAATGCATTATTTGCTAATACTCTAAAATATGGTTATTCAACAGGCTGCTTAACACTATCTATGCATCACTAGCCTCGGGGAAACAAACTGAAATGCAAATATAGTAACTGAGAGCTGCTGATGGAGTGAGCTTGAGAAACTGAGCATGCCTACTCACTAGATTACTGCCTTGGCTTAGAACAGGAAGTTTGCTCTGGCACAAAATATGGGACAAGGAGACCCAAATATGGAAGCGGTCATATAAAACAAGCATTCTCATGACTTCCCATGCTTAGACGTTGAATGGTTGGAGCTAAATATACAATACAACATAAGCTCTGCGGCCTGTTCAGCTTCACTGCTGCACTGGGACGGTTCACAGCTGTCAAAGGCCGTCCGTCAGTCTGGCTACTGTGTGTCTGCTTTCATCTGACCTGGCCGAGGCAGGGAGACAGGGCCAACCCAGCCCCAGCTGGGGAAAGACTGACTATGTGAGTTTAAATGCGTTAGTTCCATCTTACATTCTGTCTAAATAGCTCTCTTATTCTCTCCTCTACTGGGTTGATCGAAGTTCTAGTGTGTACCCCCCCCCCACCCCCCCCCCCCCCCACCCCAAAAAAAAAGAACAAAAAAACTAAACAAATCATCACTCTTCTTATTTCTGGAAGCTTCTTTTTCAATGTCCCTGGAGAACGAGGAAGTACAAACACGCCGCCACGGCAACGTGTGCTTAGGGAGCTACATTGTGGGAAGCCAGCCCAGCAATTGTCCAGAGTGTATTCTGTCTGTTTCCTGTATATGCTATCCCTCTATCCCCGGTGGTCTTCATCTGGAGGTCTGCTTAGCAGCCTGGAGACCCCGAGCAGCAAGACCCAAACAGGCTCAAAGCCAAAGCAGGGGCGTGGCGCTCTGTGTGGTGGTGCTAGTCTGCGGGGGGACTCGGGAGGAACGGGACGTCCTTCTGCGCCCCGTTAATACTTATTGATGCCGAAGATGCGGACGCCGTGAAGCTGAGGGAGCTTGGGGATGAGTACGGTGAGGAGGGACACGGTGTTCACCACGAAGTGGACACGGTCGTATTTGGTGTAGAAGCTGGTGAGGATGTATCTGGAAGGGGAGGGAGAGAAAGAGAGATAGAGAGAGAGAGAGAGAGAGAGAGAGAAGGAAAAGGAGAGGGAGGGTTAGGGAGAGAGAAGGAAAAGGAGAGGGAGATTAGAGAGAGAGAATCAGAGTGACACTGACCCGTTGCTATGAAGCAAGCTTGATTACAAAATCTCAAATGACCCAGGAGTGGAAATTTCACAACATGAAGACTGTGAATGCTAACTAATCGTGAAATGGGCTGCATAATATCAGTTCATCTGTATCTGTAAAAACTCAAATCTCATTTTAAACGGTGATGCAAAATGTTTATGATGTCACTTGATGTCTGATGTCAACAAATACATTATAGTTCATAGACTGAGTAACAAAACAACAGTTGTAGATGGTTCTAAATATAAACCTCTCCTACCATCCCTCACCACAGGAGCCCAGGCAACATACATGCTAGCAGCAGGAAGAGAAGCCAACATAGAAGTCAATAACAACAGAAAATAATTGCCATAATGAGGGTTAACCATGTTATAATTCCATCAGCACGAGCGTCAGCATCGGAAAGGGGAACTATTGCATCTTGTTTAAACACCACCATCTTGCCCAAACACAAAGCTGGTGATGTCACTTCCTTTTTGAATCCTCGCCAACCCTCCTTCCTTCCCTCTGCGGGGTAATGTCATATTCAGCCTAATGAGGGAAAAACATGGTTGTCTTGCCTTGGCTGTCAACAAGACAGTCAAGAGAGATCAGAGAGGAAGGAAGGTTGCATTTGACAACAGTCCCAACTTGGCAATTCTTCTTCCCCTGTGGAAATTAAAAGACAATGTACCATCTTTTAAGGTCTCAGATACTCACAGGACGATAGGGATGATGGTGAGGAACTTGCGAGAGGCTGTGAACTGCAGTCCATAGTCCATCTGCTCCCAGTGAGTGAGGAGACGAGCTTTGCCCTGATCCGGGGTCTCAAACGGGGTTCCTTTCACGGTGTGCAGCAGGAGGTACATGCACTGCAAACACACAGCCACACACAGCCAGATACATTTACATTACATTTACATCACATTTACATTTAGTCATTTAGCAGACGCTCTTATCCAGAGCGACTTACAGTAAGTACAGGGACATTCCCCCCCGAGGCATGTAGGGTGAAGTGCATTGCCCAAGGACACAACGTCATTTGGCACGGCTGGGAATCGAACTGGCAACCTTCTGATTACTAGCCCGATTACCTAACCGCTCAGCCACCTGACTCCCAGGATGCCCTGTAAGACAATCTTGTTCTATTCTGCGACGTCAGTAGATGCTGGACTTGCAATGCACCGTACAGTCACCATTAAAAGGGTCAAATCTCGCACAATTCAGCCTCCTGCTATTAATGTCTCATGTCGTCTACTCAACAATAAGAGGATGTGTAGAAAGACACTGTTTCCCATCTGCCAAAGTCATTCACTCAATACTTTGTCCTCATTCTATGTAGAACAGTCTACCACTGTGATACTGACCAGGCGATGTCTCCACCTTCTGGTGTGGCCGGTGGGTCAGTGCGGTGGCATGGGTGTCTGGGAGGGTGTGGGCTAGTAGGGGGCCACTCACCAGGTTGTGTAAGAGGTTGGTGAGCGTCCACACCATGGGCACGCTAGCGAAGGGGATGCTGAGCAGGATGACGTGCAGCAAGCCGATGCCCAAGATGTAGGAGAGCCAGATGCCCCTGCTGTTCATCACCCGTGTGTTGGGGTTCACCTCGCTGTGTGCCGTGCCCACATTCATGATGCCAACTTGCCCCGCCTCACCACCGGAGCTCTGGCCAATGAGAATTCCTGTTCTAATAACGTTGGCCATAAAAGATAGGGGGTGTGAAGACAGGGTCAACTCAACATAATGCAGTCTACCAAAGTCATTTCAAATACTTTTCCAGTTTTTCTAGACAAGAAGGGACGTTTCACATCACATTGACATTTTGATAATATAGCAGACCAAAGCAACGTACAATTAGTAATTATAGAAAGTCACGCGGAATACTTTTAAGTGTTTCATTCTACTGAAAAACTCATGCTGCAATGTGTGCTCTTACATACGATAAAAATGGGACAGACACTGCAGTTAGCATGCAGTAAATGGTTTGGCGGTATAAAATGTTCGATTGTTTGATTAAAATATGTAGGCCTGCATAAAATTACACTCCAAAAGCAATACGGAGAGTCACGACCAAGTTACCATGGCAAAGTGAAAATAAGATATGAAGTAGGCTAGTTTCGATGTAACAATTGTTAGCTATGAATCAAACAGATATCATGCATTTGTTGATGATGCACGATTGAGTCAATAAATAGCCTGGTAAATACATTAAGACTTACATTCTAGGAAGGCTTCAACTCTGACCTTCTCTAGCTACACTAGTCCGTTATCACTGTTTTCCTTGTATCGATGCAATCGTCTAGTCTAGCAGATTGCTACTTTCATAACATTCATTCATTTAGATAACTGCTCTTCGTCACCCATGAAATACTTACCAAATTCGTCTGTTTAGAAGACAAGCATTCAAATGACGCTATTCCACTCCAATCGACTTTTCGTTCGTCTTGCGAACAGCTGGTGACAACACAGCACAGTTCATGACAAAAACGTCATCATTTTCAGACCCCCACATTTCAGAAGAATTTTTTATTCACCGTCTTTATCTCTGATTGGTCGTATGCACTCACATGGGTATCCTTGGCGAATCCGAGTTCAATGCGTTGAAACTCGATGAAACGCCCCCTTAAAACGTCATAGCAAGGGAGGGAGGAGAGTTGAAGAGGGCATGAGGAGGATCTATGGCGCTACACAAGTAAATAGAAGTGTCAAACTGAACTTGAGTAATGAACGCTACTTTATATTTGAGAAGAGATATTTTACGAAAAGGAAGTGTTAAGTAAAAGAAGAGTAGCACAAATGTGAATTGTGCTGGAATTACGTTTTGCCAGATTTAATTTCCTATAAATAACGTAACCATTATGAATGCAAACCTGTGATATTTAAATACCACAAATTACATTTTACATTTTACAAGTAACGTTAGACCAAACAACTTTGTGAACTACTTTGCTCCAGAGAGGTGTGACATCACACTCCGATCATTTGATGTTATTTCACAAAAGGAGGCCCTTGACTCCTCCGGCCAAAGGGAAAGTGAAGCTTCTGCTCTAGGCTGCGAAGATGACTGACAAGGTTGATTCTGAAGATTCAAAATCAAAGAACATCAAGAGTGTCATGTTCTAGATCACATGATAAGTCCAAACACAAATTCAGGCCCGTCTCCTCCCTCAGGCAGAGAGGGCCAGCTCAGTTTCATACATCTCCACGGTTACCTGACACCAACAGACTCAGGGTACCACTGTGGTGAGTGGTATTTAACAGCTTTGGCCATCTGACAAGCCATTCTCTCATGGTAGTAGCCTTGGGTGCTACAGCACTGTTAGCAATGTAAACCTAGATCTATCCTCACATGACAGCACAAAACAATGTGCTCTGAGATCATAGCTGGCTCTTGAAACAAAAACTAAATATCTCAGTGTGTAATACTGAATCAAACCAATGGGAAAAAGTGCCTAACAGTGGGTAGACAGTAGGATACAATACAATGATATCATCTTTTAAACAATCTTTAAACAATTATGCACACCACTACATAAGTCATAGTTACGACAGCATTCTCAAAGTGAATATTTCTGAAACAAACTCATAGAGATTATTCTGTGGGATGATATCTCCATTACCTCAGTATGAACTTGGATGAATATGTCCATATAATAATATGAATTATTACAACAGTGTAATAACAACATAATAACAATGTAAGAACAGTGTAACAAATGTGTAATAACAACATAATAGTGTTACAACAGTGTAACCACGGTAATCACAGTGTAATAACACAATAACAGTGTGACCTCAGTGTAACGACAGTGTAACAGTGCAGAGATGGCAAAAGTACACACATTCTTCACTCAAGTAGAAGTACAGATACTCTGTACAGATACTATTTAGAAAGACTCTGGTAAAAGTTGAAGTGCTGACTACACTTTTTCACTCAAGTTAAAGTAAAGAAATATGGGCCCTGACATATAGCCTACTTAAGTAAAAAGTTGCCATTACTAAAACATGTTTTAGTGTTACGCTGGTAACTGGACCTCACATCATGTGAAATGGGTAGTACCTAGTGCAGGTAGTGACAGTAGTGCATTCACCAGGAATCCTTTTTGACACCAACAATTTCAAACATCTCCCTCACACATGACCATGGGTCATGATCAGGAATGTCTCTATTCTCAGTCATGTCGACATCGCTAACTCCCTCATCCAGTGCGTTAGCCAATCCTCTTGTTGCCTTCTGCTTTGCTCCATTGTTCATGCCAAATAAAGATTAAAACTAACGAGCTTGGTTTGAAAATGTAAGAAGTAGAAAGTACAGATATTTGTGTAAAAAATTGAGGAGTGAAAGTGAAAAGTTGTCAGAAAAATAAATAGTGAAAAGTAAAGTACTGATACCAGAAAACTCTACTCAAGTTCCCATCTTTGTATATGACAATGATAGAACTGAAGCTTCAATATCTTGCATACTTCTCTTCACTATTATCACATTGTTGTTCATATTCTACATTTCAACACAGTTGCTGTAATGCCCTGAGGCCCCCTTGCTTCTATCTTTCAAACGTAACATGATTCTGTTAATAGGACTCGTGCTGTAATAAAAGCTTTTAATGACACCATACTTTTCAAGCTTTTACTCTGCTCTTGCACCATTGTCTCTCTCTTGCTTTGGGGCATTTTAGTCACATGAGCCTCTTGTTCCTTAGCAACACATTGCACTATTAAACATTCGAGGAAAAACGATGTTGTGTCCCACACTGCCGAACGCCAAAGGATTGCAGATGATCAGTGATTGGAGGAGTCGCAAAAATAAATACTGAAATTACTGAAAAAAACGTACCTATTGTACCTTTAATTATTAAAGTTATGGTACTTACTGTATAGTACACTAGTATAATTCATAAACGTAAGAATGAGGTAAGGGTCAAGATAGCGAATGTTATGTTATAGAATATTCTGTCATTTTACTCTGAAATGACACAATCCAGTCAGTCTCTTCCATAGAGTTAGTGTCGAGAACCCTGTCTAACCAGTAGATGTCACCCTACACACATTCCCCTACTTGTCCCAACCCTCAGGGAATCTGCAGACAGTATTAATGTACACCTGCAATGAAAGCCTCTTGGTAAGGTTACATTTGTGTCAAAGGTTTAGATACTGTAGTTAAAATGCATTGTCCTCTGATTCATTCACATCCATGGTACAAATGCGAGCCTTTCCAATGATCAACACTCACGTCACTTCAACATACGTACAGTTTGAAGTTTCAATTGAGTTTCAATTCTATGTTCAAAGGCAAACGGTGCTGAAGTGGCAGTGAGCCGCGTCTGTGCCTCTGACCAGAGCGTCTGTGTCGCTGACCAGAGCGTCTGTGTCGCTGACCAGAGCGTCTGTGTCTCTGACCGACCAGAGCGTCTGTGCCTCTGACCAGAGCGTCTGTGCCGCTGACCAGAGCGTCTGTGCCGCTGACCAGAGCGGTGGTGCCTCTGACCAGAGCGGTGGTGCCTCTGACCAGAGTGGTGGGGCTGCTGACCAGAGCGGTGGTGCCTCTGACCAGAGTGGTGGTGCCTCTGACCAGAGCGGTGGTGCCGCTGACCAGAGCGGTGGTGCCGCTGACCAGAGCGGTGGTGCTGCTGACCAGAGCGGTGGTGCCTCTGACCAGAGCGGTGGTGCCGCTGACCAGAGCGGTGGTGCCGCTGACCAGAGCGGTGGTGCCTCTGACCAGAGCGGTGGTGCCGCTGACCAGAGCGGTGGTGCCTCTGACCAGAGCGGTGGTGCCTCTGACCAGAGCGGTGATGCTGCTGACCAGAGCGGTGGTGCCGCTGACCAGAGCGGTGGTGCCTCTGACCAGAGTGGTGATGCTGCTGACCAGAGCGGTGGTGCCGCTGACCAGAGCGGTGGTGCCTCTGACCAGAGCGGTGGTGCCGCTGACCAGAGCGGTGGTGCCCCTGACCCCGGCAGGCTGAGGCGAGTGATGGCCTGGCTGGAAAAGGCTGTCGCAGGGAGTCCATTATTGCCCCTGGAGGAAGCTGGGGATTAGAACACCAAAGAATTTCAATAAAAGAAGTGTCTGTTTGGGGGGGACTGGGGGATTGGGCGAGGGGGGGGGGGGAGTCGAGGGGGCATTGAGAGGCTCCCTTATTGTCCCAACGGTGATTGAGAGCGAGAGGAGGGGAGTGGGAGGGCATTGTGTTAGCAGGGCCCTCCGAAGTAGCTGGTTATTAGGGGGGGTGGCTGAGGGGGAGGCTGAGGGGGAGGCTGAAGGGGAGGCTGAAGGGGAGGCTGGGGGGGAGGCTGAGGGGGAGGCTGAGGGGGAGGCTGGGGGGGAGGCTGAGGGGGAGGCTGAAGGGGAGGCTGAAGGGGAGGCTGGGGGGGAGGCTGAGGGGGAGGCTGAGGGGGAGGCTGAGGGGGAGGCTGAAGGGGAGGCTGAAGGGGAGGCTGGGGGGGAGGCTGAGGGGGAGGCTGAGGGGGAGGCTGTTGACTCTTCATCTTGTGTGAACAAAGTCTCTGGCACGTAACCCTCTCCTCTCCCTCTGTCCCTCTCTCTCTCTCTCTCTCTCTCCCTCTGTCCTGGACCCTCCTTATTTACGAGTGCCATGAATACTGCCCCTCCACTCAGCGACCTCCACCCCCACAGACCTGCACCAACGCTCATTGTGGGGCTTAAGTGCCCTTTAATTAGGCCGGCTCAGTGTCCGGCTGAAGACCACAGAGGGTTAGGCTCTTCCCTGTGGGACAGTGGTCTGCAGTCACACACCAGTAGGACCCTACATAGCTGAGGGATGAAGTGTTTGCTGCTCTAATGAAAAAGGTTTGTTTGGGGGAGTTCTTGTCCTCATTGTCCCCAGCTTACAAAGTCCTGACAAAGGAGACGATATTATCCAAACCCTCCCATTTCCAGGACCCGTTAGTGAGCCGGGCCGGAGCAGTGGGATGAGGCAGCAGTCTCTCAGCCACCCAGAGCCCTGCACTGGCAGCATTCCCACCGGCGTTAAGGTAGCAGCACACATCATGTGTTTCCTTAGCAGATGGGATGCATTTGAGACTAGACATGTCATTGTTTTTGGAATGAAACTAGCAATGCAAACAAGCAATCCCAAAACATAGTATAATCAGTATGAAGGCTATAAAGGCTTGATGTACACACACACACAAACAAACACACAGATGCACACACACACACACACACACTACACAGTGCATTGTCATTGTGATGGAGCACATTTCATTATCATAACAGGGCAAGACACAGAGTAAGGCAAGTATGAGAAGGGGAGGCGGGCAGGCCATTGAAAATATGGTGAACTGCCTCGGCAAAATGAGTAATTTCTGGAAACCCCATTGTGTCAAGAGCTTAGAGGGCAAAGGGGGTCTGAAAGAAAGAGGCAGAGGAAGGAGAGAAAATGGGTGCGAATGAAATAAACAAAGAGAGAGTGATGGAAAGAGACAGAAAGAAGTAATGAAAGAAAAGAAGTGTGTGAGGGGAGGGTGGGATTGGGCGTGTTCAGAAAATCTTTCGCTACAGCCCAGTGTGTGTGTAGACGCCCTCCTAATCCTGGTTTTATTGGCTGCCTGTGTCCGGCCACGCTGGTCGGATTGGGTGGGAGGGGCGGGGAGGCCAGGGGACTGAACACATGTCCTCTTTTGTGGTAATACGCTGATCAGGCCTGAGAAAGAGCCAGACCTGGTTCCTGCCTCTGTCGGGTCACCGTAGAAACCAACACAGCAGGGGTCCTCTGTGTGTCCTGTACACATTCTGCTCCAAACACACAGGCTGCTCTCCCTTATAGAAACACATACATTCATTATCGCTCTCTCTCGCTCTCCTGCTCTCTCCTCTCTCTCTCTCTCTCTCTCTCTCTCTGTCTCTCTCTCTGTCTCTCTCTCTCTCGCTCTCTCTCTCTCTCTCTCTCTCTCTCTCTCTCTCTCTCTCTCTCTCTGTCTCTCTCTCTCTCTCTCGCTCTCTCTCTCTCTCTCTCTCTCTCTCTCTCTCTCTCTCTCTCCCTCTCTCTCTCTCTCTCTCTCTCTCCCTCTCTCTCTCCCTCTCTCTCTCTCTCTCTCTCTCTCTCTCTCTCCCTCTCTCTCTCTCTCTCCCTCTCTCTCTCTCTCTCGCTCTCTCTCTCTCTCTCCCACACACGCACAACAAATGGAACTCCTGAAAGAGATGCTATAGTCTCAGACATCGTTATGACCCAACAAACCAGGGTGATATGGCCCACAGGTTACCTCTGTTGTGCAGGCCTGGACACATCCACAGAACACTAAGTTAATACGTTTATTTTGAGACTTCAGAGAACATTCACAATAGGGTTTATTATGGTCACAGCAAAAATTATAGTGAGGTAATTGGAGGACCATTAACTGAGGAACATAAGTTCCTTTGAGCTCTGGCGGTTACCTTAAAGATAGGAAACGATCCAAAGGCGTTCCACAGCATACCTCTGTCTGGTCCACCTACCACTAGAACACAACATTTAGGAATTCAGTGATTGTTGGGATACATTATACGTGTCACTGTTTGTCCATACAGGACCTGATCTAAAGGACAATTACGAGAGGACATTTTGAAAGATCTTTGGATGCCACCACCAGAATGTTAGCAGTGAAGTCCTGTGATTATCACTGGGGAATGTAAAAGATAGGCTCCCAGTTTTGTTCTGCTAGGGTCGGTTAGGGTCATCCTCAGGGTATTACGTAAGACTCTAAAACCGCTCCACAATAAATTTTTGTAGTTGTATTTTGGGGACCATTAAAGAATGCCATTGACAGGTTGTTTGTTTGGACCTTTATACATTCTCAAGACATATTTTCTGTATGTACGGTACGATCCCCATCCAGTCCACTCAGACTGGTGGGAACCTCACTGGAAGGCATGTTTCAGAAAGAGAGCGATCCGTAAGACTTCACACGAACGTCTGTGAAGAACTGTCTGAAAACCTCCCAGCCTTCTGAGTCACCGTTCAGGATCCAGTTAGAATGTTCTAGAACCTAGATACAAATCATTCACGTTTCCAGACAGTTCCTCAAGCTGTGGCCCTGACCTGGTAAAACGTGGTTTCAATGTTGTTGAGATGCAAACCGCAGACCATTCCATCGCCTGCGTTCCTAAATTACGA
Organism: Thaleichthys pacificus; assembly: GCA_023658055.1. Classification (NCBI taxonomy): domain Eukaryota; kingdom Metazoa; phylum Chordata; class Actinopteri; order Osmeriformes; family Osmeridae; genus Thaleichthys; species Thaleichthys pacificus. The sequence continues at coordinate 14,453,227 of CM042856.1, read as the reverse complement.
AGCTGTCACAATCCCCCGCTTCAGTCCCAGGTTCTGCAAACAGACTGTCGATGCTCCAGAGTTCCAAACGCTGAGCTCGGCACATTTCTGACGAAGAATCACAGCGTGCGACAGTATCTGTGATGGGAAACAGACCTGCCTTGTTGGGAGCATCTTGACTGGAAGCGAGGAGAGGCATCTGACAGGCGTCTGGCACACATTTCACATGGACGTTGTCGTCTATCTATACCTGTCACCATCTGAGGATCCGATTGACGTCGCATCTCAAGCCGGATGATACTATGCTCAGTCATAGCCTGGCAGTCAAGGAACATGACCTCTTTGTTTTGGGGGAATAATGCAGAGGGGAGAAACTGCCGGTGACCTCTGGACATCGGGGTGGAATATTTCGGGCTTTTGTTCATATCTGTGTATGTAAGTGCACCTCAGATAGGTGGTGACATTTAAGGTCTGTATCTCAGTAGATATAAGTCTGTAGCTGGTACTAATGGAAACAAGGCTAAGAATAATTAATTAGGGATCTCTGTTCAAAGAATGAAGTCATTGTTTCACACAGCACATAGTAAAAACAGCGTAATATCTCAGAGAGCGAGAGAGAGAGAGAGAGAGAGAGAGAAAGAGAGAGAAGGAGAGAGAGACAGAAAGAGAGACAGAGGGAGAGAGAGAGAGAGAGAGAGAGAGAGAGAGAGAGAGAGAGAGAGAGAGAGAGAGAGAGAGACAGACAGAAAGAGAGACAGAGAGAGAGGGAGGGAGCGAGAGTGAAAGAACAGTGCCTGTAAGAAGTCTTCTTCACAGTACAGTACTTCGTTCTCAACTCTTCACTCAAGAAACATAACAGTCGTATATCACATATATCACTTCACAATCTAACCGTGGTCCCCAAGCTCTCTCCGTGTGGTAGGTACTCAGCTCTCCCCAGCACAGTGCACACTCCCAGCCCCTGCTGTGCAACCTTTCAGCCCCATTACACCACGGCTCTCCCTGCTCCGGAGGCCCTTGGAGATAGACCACCGCCCCCAAGCAACACAACAGTTGTCTCTACACAAACCAATAAGGTATCATTTAAAAGCACAGCAGTGAACAGACTATATCTGACTGGGTTCCAAATCCATCAAGTATCAAGTAGTTAGTGCTTAGTATTTAGATAAGATTGGAATCAGGGGCCTGATCATTTATATGGTTACTAATGAATCTTGCAAGTGGGAAGTAACAACATTAGTCAATTGGAGGTAGCTGTTTCACTGTAAGAAAGCTGACAATTCAATATTAGGTAAGCTTACAAAACAGTTAGCTAACATGAGTTTGATTCAGTGCAAATGTGATTCATTGGTTTCAGATGATGTAATTCAGTCAACAGCTTTCTCTTCTCTTTAATTTATGTATGTATGCATATTAAAACAATGCATCATAAGACTACTTTGTCTGTAGCCACCTTTACAAAGGAAACACCATCTGAAGGCAGAGTACCATAATGACATGGTAGAAGAACCACTAAGAACATAAGACATCAATTTCTATGATGCAACCCAGCAGCAAAACCCCAACGAGCTGGCCAGTAGGGATGTCTTTGAGATTTATTGGGCAAAACAAAGTTGAATTGTAAGAACACTCCCTAAATATGACAATTTGCCCCATGCTCCAATCAAAGAACCGCACATTAGGGTAGAAAGCATGTGTTGCTGTCCCTTTTTTTGTCAATTTATTTCAAACCTTTTATCTGCTTTTTTTGTAGTGAATTTTATGGCACACTGACTACAGAGGAAACAAAGCTTTTATCTGATACTTCATATCAGTTAGACTGTGTTTGATCTCTGTCAGTTATCTTGTTTGCTTTTGCCCAAATCAGTTTCCCTGCACCTGAATGATCCGAGCACTTCAGAGTAATTCTACACTCATTTCTTGGGGCCAGCTAGTGTCCTGTACTGATGTGCCTCCCATTTCTCCTCTCTCCCTCTCTCCCCCTCCCTCTGTCTCAGTGTTGCACGTCCCTTAGCCATCAGAATGACAATGCTATTGATGTTAAATGTGTCGCCTTTGGGCCACTAGAGCATATAACCCTGTCTGCCTGTCCTGGCTACCACATTTTATGGTTTTATTACGCCCTCTCTTTTATGTCTGCTATTTGGGGGTGGGAGGGCAACAATTTAGAAAATTCACTGTAAATGTCTCCTCCTGGTTGCATGAAAGAGAAAGGGTGTGTGGAAGCACTGTAGGCACATATATCCGGATCAATTAGTCAGGGCACAACCCCTAAAATGGAGTCAACGCTTTCTCCCCCATGTATGCCCTTCGCCGCCAATCCTGGAGCCTCATCAGGGAGGCTTCGTCCCTGCTCCCATCCTGAGACACTGGGAAGCGCTTGCTTGGAATTATCCAAAAGATGAAATAGACTGAATAAGAACTCTACCTTTTTCCCCTCTGTCCTTCCCAACATCTCCCTCTCCTTTTCCCTCCCTCCCTCCCTCCCTCCCTCCCTCCCTCTCCTTTCTTTCTTTTCCACATGACCAGGGGGTGGTGTGTGATTGACAGATGGGAACGAAGAATAATTTTTTTCGTAACCTAAGGCCATCGCCTGTGATTGGCTTGCCAGCTGACATCTCCAAACCTCGCTTGTCTTTTTTTTGTTGCTCCCCCCCCTTTAATATTGGGCCTGTGGATGAGGCATCCTGAGGGAGAAAAAAAAGTAGAGAGAGAAAAAGATATCTACCTTAGGGAAGAACCTCAGAGAGAGGGAGGGAAGGAGAGGACGGGTAGGAGCGTGTGTGCGTGTGTGTGTGTGAGAGAGACACTTTACTCTCTTAACTACTAGGAGACAGACACACTTTCCTGGCCCGGTTCAAAGAAGAGGGAAAACAGGAGGAAGTTTTTTTTTTTTTCATTTTAAATTTTCTCCTCCAACAATCAAGCTTTCCCAACAGCTAGTCCTCCAGGAACTCCTGCATCATTCCCCATTGGACATTCTAGGAATTGATCCATTTGTACTTCTATCAATACAAGGCATACCTCATGGATTTGTACCTGATTGGATTTATGATGTGTGTGTGGTTGTCCAGCTCACGGGTACTTGGAGGGTATCCCATCTGGTGGTGAGTACAATTTACAGTTTCAGCATCAAATCCTAGAGCTGCAAGCATGGAGATATTTTGGTCAATCATTTTTAGAGGGAAGAATACACTGCACTTTCAGTTGACTGTGTGGAAAAATGTTCTTCGGCCCAGTCCAATGAATCTTAACCTCAAATACTGCTGGAACGGAAAAGGCTGGCCATTTTCTTCCCCTCCATACTCTAGTCTATATATCTCACACAAAATTATTGTGATGCTAAGGAAGCTTATTTCCGTGTGTGGCATTCAACTTATTTAATGAGAACATATTTTTTTTGTGGGCACATAAATGTATATGTACACAATTGTTGGTCTCAATTATGGGTGTAGGTTATTGGTATAGTAGTTCTTGTAAACTGATTTTTAATGCTTTTTTTTTTTTTAAGTAGTAGAGAAATTCGGATATCATTTAGTGGGAATATAATCTCTCCATTTCTCAAGCACATTGACAACACTGTCCTTCCTCCCAAAAGCTAAACAAAATCCCAAATCCTAAGGCCCGATTCCTCTAGTCTATATATATGTTCTCCTTTACTGAAATAAACCTCCACGATTAGAAATGTGCCTTGAGAGTAGTACGACCAGGAACTTCAAGTCTGCGTCATTACTGTCTGCTTTGCTATTGTGTTTTTAAATTCCACAATCATGCTCCCGGCTCCTCACCATGCTATGTAACTCATCATTGTTAAATGGCTGTTTTCATAGAATTGGAACGGAGAAAACGCATCAGATACTAAATTATTTACAACTAATAAAGCCAGTTCAAAATGTATTTTAAAAATCGAACACTAAATTCTTTAGACATCATTCATGTCATATGTTTCGTATCAATTCTCCTGATATTCTTTGCTGACTATAAATAACAGCTAAGCCTATAATTTTGCCACTAAATGTATTGCTTTATTTTGGGTTTCTCCAGTAGTGTTGATAGCAATGTCAGAGGACACGGGGGCTAAGTGCAGAAGGGTTTAATTTTTGTGTCTTTGTTGGCATATCCAACCTCCCGTTTGGCAGAGATAACTGGAATTCATTGGTTCCTCTCATTACAAATTCAGCTACTGTACATGCAGCTGACCTTATAGGCCTCAGTCTTTTGTAACGTAAAGCTTTTGTTTTTGGATATATTTGTGTAAGCATATGACAAAGCTTATATGGCTCCTGACACAATCCTTGTCAGAGCTACAGCCCTTTTAGTAGCCGGGTTAGCATGTGGTCCCACAGCGGTCCAGTCCAAACCGCCAGCATCTTCTGGTTTCATTTACAGAGTAAAGAGCTGGCAAACACACAGGCCACAGGCCTGAAGTGTTAATGGCATGAGGACTTTACACCCACTCATAGGTTGAGAAGCACCAGTGACAAAGAGCCCAGGATTCTCGTGTCTGAATTACCTGCAGCTGTTTTATTCAAAAAGCTTTCATGTTACTGGTGTAATGTTCGAGCCTTAATAATGTCAGCACCTTTGATTTGGATAACATGTTTTAAGAGTAGATGGTACTGGGTGGGGGTGAGGGGGGGTTAGAAAGATGAAAAGCCTGCGCGTAGCTTCAGGTGACTGCGCAGGTTGTGAGAAACGGGTGTCACTGAGGACTGTCACTGTCGTCACCCGCGGTGTACATCGCATCCAAGAGGGACAAAACAAGATGGGTACAAGGTGCGTCAACGCAACGGTGCTGAGTTTCAGCCTACCTAGGCTCCTCTCAGCTTCTGTCTCAGGGGCGAGGACTTGGTCATAAATTCTCTAGACAAGGAGGGGGGAGGGAGGGGGGAGAAGAAGGACTTTTGATGGCTCCATGCCTGGGAGTCACAACATCACAAGATGGGGTGTCGAAAACAAAACAGAGCATAAATAACTTTGTATTTGCATGGAAGCAGAGGTACCAGAGTGGCATAGCTGGCTAATGAGGTGGTTTGGAGTGCAGACCCATACTAAAACAGAACCCCTCCCCTTTAATAAAATGCAAGAATGTTTGGTGAAAGAGGAGTTTTATAAGTCAGAAAAAAAAAGAAGATATAAAGTATTTGGAGAGATGTCACACCAGAACATACTTGCAGGCCTAACGTTAACCACAGGTTCCATGAGGTCTCAGTGTAGTGATCTGACAAAGGGTTTGGCAGTCTGTGAGACTGTTTAAATGTGTGGCTTTTAGAACATATCTGTTTCAAAATATCTGTCACTGGACATTCAATGTTTTCTTTCAGCACAGACTGCTCATACTGTACTTTTTACAACCGGGTATTTGATCCGAGTTCAATTCAGTTATCACACAATCTAAGACTGCGTTTTTTCCAAATTGGTTTGAGTTTGAATGTTGTGATTATTTAGATGTCATGTGTCTGAATTCCATCCAGCTCCTGTAAGTTTGTTCCCATGCAAATATTATTTGTATAGCAACAAAAAGGTTTGTGACATATCATTAACTATTTCAGGATAAACTCCCCACACATTATAGTCGAAGTTCTATGCTCAGATAATCCCTAAATGGAACAGCTAAATCCACCCTGTCATCCGGCTTTACTAGCTCTGTTTATTTTCATATTGCAAACAGTGGACATGATGAGAGAACGCTGACACTCGACATCACCAAGGAATTAGCCCACTCAAATCTCCTCAAACACTGATTGTGGAGCGTCAAATATTCGTGGTTTAGTCCCATTATGTATCGCCTCAGAACCAGCTACAAATCTATGATCCACTTCTCCGCCCCCGCTTTAGTCCGGGGAGAAACAAAGAAAGAGGACTTGTAACTTTTGTAAATGAACTACATTTACATTTAGTCAATTAGCAGACGCTCTGAGCGACTTACAGTAAGTACAGGGACATTCTCCCCGAGGCAAGTAGGGTGAAGTGCCTTGCCCAAGGACACAACGTCATTTTTCACGGCCAGGAATCGAACCGGCAATCTTCTGATTAATAGCCCGATCTAACCGCTCGGCCATCTGAACCAACAGTGCCAGCTCAGTTTTTTTTTTACTTTTTCAGCTTGATACCTATGTTACAGTGTGTTCACATTACTTAGCATTTTAATTGTCTGTTAATTGTCTGTAACTGTTAGATATTAGTGACATATATTATAGACAGTGAGCCCCATTTTGTTGCTAAAGAGCATTGAGCAACCCCCTAGAAATATAGCAGGAAGAAAGATAAGAAAGGTCAGAGACAAAGCATTTATAAAACATTTACTTTTATGTCAACAAAGCCAGAAATGTATAACTGATATTTCAGATAATTTTAAAGTGGATTCCACTTTATTCTAGGCATTAGGGCTTTTTCAGGGGTTTGCTTATTATTCTGACCACACAATTCATCCATCACACTAAATCAGGTGTACGATATCTTTCCAGTGCTGCATTGTATAATCCAGATGGGTCCCTACTAATGCAAGTCATCTAAGTCTTGACAGAATCCTACCCAGGATATCCCAGCCATGGCCAACCCTCTCAGGGTACTGAATCCCTACATATCTCTACCTTGGTCAACCCTACCCAGGTCAACCCTACCGTGGCTATCTCTACCCACATCATCTCTACCCAGGCCATCTCTAGCCACATCATCTCTAAACCAGGCTATCTCTACCCAAAGCCAATCTATAGCCAGGCCATCTCTAGCCACATCATCTCTACCCAGGCTATCTCTACCCAGGCCATCTCTACCCAGGCTATCTCTACCCAGGCTATCTATACCCAGGCCATCTCTACCCAGGCTATCTCTACCCAGGCCATCTCTTCCCAGGCCATCATTACCAACATCATCTCTACCCAGGTCATCTCTTCCCAGGCCATCATTACCCACATCATCTCTACCCAGGCCATCTCTTCCCAGGCCATCATTACCCACATCATCTCTACCCAGGCCATCTCTTCCCAGGCCATCATTACCACATCATCTCTACCCAGGTCACCTAGGTTATGTCTTCCCAGGCTATCTCCACATAGGTTATGTCGACCCAGACAAACCCTCCCAGGCCATCCCAACCCTGTCCAATGCCAGTGGCTCTAAATGGGGGCTCAAGGTTCCATCTCCAGGTCTCAGGAATGTCATTATCTGGCTACACAGCCCTACCACCCCCACCTTTGGCAAAAGGATCAATCTAATGATTCGTACTGCGAGAAAATCCTCCATCTGCGATCCTGTGTGAAAAGATCAAGGATGTTCAAGCATTATACTGAACAGTGCAAAGGGAGAGAGAGAACAGAGAGGGAAAGCCCTAAAAGAATGTTATTCTTAAGAACCTGTAGGGTTCCATATCAATGGCAACGGCTGCCATACAACTGGGGGTCAAAGACATTGCAAAGCCCCTGAGAAATGTCTGAGGAGACAGACTGCCCTCGAGGTCCGCTCAACGGAAGATAAAGCTTTAACCAGGAGTACGGCTAACATCCATACAGGAGAGCGAGTGAGCAAACTGGTAACAGGTAGAAAGGATTACCTGTTTGAAATCCAGCTGTTTGAGCATTCAACAGAGCGTTTGTGTTTCATCCCACAACAGTTGTAAACTAGAGGCATTAATCCAGCCAGCATCATCCTACACAACACGACATTACGATGCTCTCACTGCACCGCTCAGAAAACAACTCACTGACATGATGTCACCCTGCTCAAACACAAGGCAGGTGAGCGGTTCAAAAGAGAGTGGCACTGTACTGTTAGTTCAAAGCGGTGTAGGAAATGACAAAGCCTCACTGTGCACACTTATTACCTGTACTAAAACACAGGTCAGGGCAGTTCCTCAAAAGAAAACAAGCTGAAGTGCCCGAGGGCAACGAGGTCATTGAGGGTTATGCTCACGGACAAACACCCACACACACAAACTAATACTGGAAGTCTTTATTACACTTGTCTAACCATGATAATTGTCCGGAATAGCGACCTCCTGTAACTTGCTCCTAATGAACAGCACATTAACAGCACCCTGTGACCTCTTTAGAAGACAGGGGCCGATTCTTTCCCAAGCTAGTGACTATGAAGTATTAGTCCCACCTGTGCACCCTGATTACAGGTGAACTCCCCCCAGGTTACCGCTCAGGTCATCGTTTGAGATGGGGGAAGGAGAGAGAGCAAGGTAGAGAGAATGAGAGAATGAGAATCTCAAAGGGTTTGGAATGTAGGCAGTATATTCAGAATAGTCGTAGTAACGTTGTTATTTAAATAATTTGTATATGCAGTATATACATAGTGACATTGGCACAGAATTATGAACACGCATTCATCATACTTGCTACAAAGGTTCCATACCTGTCATTGTGACACTGTGCACAGGTCTACCGCTGATTATGATACATCATCACAGAACGGGATGATGAAGGGCTGTGCAAACGTAAATGTCAGGGATACTAATATGAATTATTATTATGCTAAACATATAAAACATGGCACCAAATAGGGGAAAGAAGAATTTTGGTGTTGATTTTAGCTTCAAGCTTGCCAGGACAATTCTCAATGGCACAGAGCGTGCACAATGCTGTGTTGGAGTTTCAGTTTGTCATTCAGCCAGTCTATCCAAACTAGTTCTTCAAAACACAGCCATTTTCAAGAGAACTGGACTGCTGCGCTGCCCTTCATACAGTCACATAGAGTGTACCTCCACTCTAGCCTGACACTGTGTTGTCTGCGTCTCTTTAGTCAGTCAGTCAGTTAGGGGAGCTGTGTTCCCCCGGCGCACTGTGTTCCCAGGCCGCACTGTGGTCCCGGCAGCATGTGTCCCCGGCGCAATGTAGGTTCCCTGGGTGTTTCCCCTGTGCACTGTGTATCCCTGTGTTCCCAGGATGCACTGTGTTGCTCACCTCTGGTGCACGTGTGTTTCACATGTGTGCATCTGTGTGTCCCCGGTGCACTGTGTGTTCACCCGGTGCCGCCCCAACCCCCCGACCCTCACTGTGTTCCGCCCTGTGGACACTGTTGTTCGCCTGTGCACTGTAGTTCCCCTTGTGCACGGTGTTGCCCCGGTGCCACTGTGTTCCCCGGGCCCACTGTGTTCCCTGTGTTCCCTGTGCACTGTGTTCCCCGTGTGCACTGTGTTCCCCGGTGCACTGTGTTCGCCCGGCCCACTGTGTTTCGCCTTGTGGTTCACCCGGTGCACTGTGTTCCCCTGTGCACTGTGTTCCCCTGTGCACTGTTTTCCCCGGTCCACCTGTGTCCCCGTGCACTGTGTTCCCCAGTGCCTGTGTTCCCTGTGTTCCCAGGTGCATCTGTGCAGCGGCGCGGCTTTCACTCACTCACTGCTAACTGCCTGACAGGTAGGTTCACAAGTTGACACCCCTTGATACTCCTCCCTGCTGACTTCAGGGCTCCCAGTCCCAGCTCCGCAGCCTGTCTGAGGAGGGAGGGAGGCGAGGAAGAAAGCAAGAAACAGGTTGGAACATTTTTTCAGGGGTCCTGTCATTTTTATCTGATCAGCCCAGAGCTGTTGGACTACAAATCAAAAGTGTGCCAGAGAAAACCAGAAGACAACAACACACACGGGAGCTGCACATTCCAGCCTCCGCCAGAGAAAAGCCCCATCCTGAGGCAAACGGCATCTTTCTGTGGCCCACTTTACTCTCCTTCCAGGGCCTTTGTCTCCCTGTGGATTCTGTTGAGGAATTAAAATTGGGATTCAGACAGCAATGTTTTGGTGCACAAGTGCACTGGGTCTCATTGGTAACATTGCCTCCAGGCTAATTCAACAAGGGAAACTGTGATATCAAGATAAATAAATAGACCAAAGTTGATCAAACTGATTGTATGGGGTAGGCTTATTTAAGTAGAAATTGATTAGTCTGAAGTTAAACCTAATTTCGGATTAATGCAATAATGAAATGCACTTGAGACAATCTGACACACAACTGAGTATTTGATTTGATTAGTATAGTAAGCAATAACTTGTTTCCCACCTGCAAAAGAATTGCTGGTATCAAACAAGCCATCCTTTACTATACAAATGTTTGGTCGAGACCCAAATCTTTCAGCTGTGGTTCTTTCCTCTCGCTGAGTCACATCAGTTGGCGATAACTCACGCATTACGCTTGTTTCAAATGGCGTGAGGCCTGAACAAGTAAGCATGATTGGAGTTGATGAGATGTTAGCGATAAGAATGTATTGTAATATTAAATTTCTGTCATGGCAATAGCAAAAACATTGTTGCGTGCAGAAGAAGCTACAAGCCGACTATGTGTGTGTGTGTGTGTGTGTGTGTGTGTGTCGTCTGGTCTGTTCTGTCTATGTGAGTGTGTGCTCGTGTGTGTATTTCAGTGTGTGGGTGTTTCTAAGCCTGGTCTACACAACATTTAAAGTAAGATTAATGGAGCTGAGGTTACAGCAAAATAATTTCACCTGTACTGAGCGCCAAGTGGGCACTACATTAAGACGTGTGTTCAGCAAATGCAAGGCATGCTGGGATTTGGGGCCTTTGAGAGCAAGTAGCAACACCCTCCTGCCTCAGACACCAACTCACTTTCCATGATGCTTAGATCGCTGCCTGAGGAAATAAATGCACAGAGGAATGGATTGTGACAGTTGGTTCTCCGCCTAATCCTCTAGCTCTCTCTCTCTCTCTCTCTCTCTCTCTCTAGCTCTCGCTCTCTCTCTCTCTCACCCTGTTTTCATATTGGTCCCTCTCAGGCCTCATTTTGGTCATATACTAGTGTCGTTGGCAAACAACTGATTGCTATTGGTTACATTGTTATTGTTTAAAATACATTTTAGGAATACAACATTCCAAGGAACAAACTGAAGGGCAGTAAAATCCCACCACAGCCCTAACTCTACTCGACTGTTGCACGAACAAGGTGTTTTGTGGTGTAGTACAGTCGACCTACAGGGCTGTAACAGGTGTAAGAAAGTGTTACACCTGTTCCACACTGTTACTGTACTCCTACTGGACTACACCTTGATGGTGCATGAAAATGACCAAAAACTGTAAAAAGTTATCTACTGGTGTTGCTGTGGTTTGTACAAGTATTCATCATTGCATCAAATTGTTTCAACTATGTAGGCTTCCTGCCTAATTTGAAAACGATCCAACATACTTGTATAATTTGCCAGGGGCAGGGTATTTAAGAGGTGATTTGTTGGTTGTGATACGGCGGTCTGGGGATTTCGAATGGAAGTGCTGACCAAACTATAGGCTATTGGTTGCCTAGTTTACCAAATGGATGACAGACAGTTGACATGAGCAGAGAGGCACTCAATTTTGGAGACGAGGCCTGGACGTGAACTTCAAATTTGCCCTAACAGGTAGTGAGGTCAGATGTCATGCATTAGCTGGTTCAGAGGGTCACCTAGTGTTTTCTGTTCTCTGACTTGAGAACCTGTCACAGAGAAAACGTCCATCTGTCTGCCTTAAGACAGGTAAATGTTGACCTATGCAGTGTCGACCTCCCACAAAAACAGCTGCAACACATTCTAACCCGCAACGCAGGATTGAACCAGGCAGCATCCAGCAGTGTCCAGTGGCATGAACCACTTTGACAGATATTTTCTCATCACATCAAGTTTTCCTCTGTGGAATGCTTGCTAGTTTGATGTTGCATTTCCACCCTGCTGCAGAGCATGTGGTGCTTTCCCTTTGTTTCCCCTTCCGTGTTGTGTGTGTGCTTTTCCACTGGCCCGGGCGCTCTTACACCAGGTTGGTTTGGAAACTGAGAAACCCCCCAACTAGCAGCGAACCCCCAGGCTACAGGAGGCCCCTCGGTCCTGTCCAGGCACTGCACTGCTGCCAAGCCCAATAAGTTTCTGCTCTCCTGTCCTACTACCCTGGAGGCGGATTCCCCCGGCATTCTGCCTCAGTGTCGGCCCTGCGTCTATGCTCCCTGCTCGGAGGGATGAGACACGTTGCTCGTTGGCTTCCGAGAAGAAGGCCAGCAAAACGGGAGAGCTCAGGCACAACACACACACACCACACACTCACATTCAGGTCCTCTCACACGCGTGTGTGGGTAGGACACGCCTCTCTCCCACAGCTTTCCCTCAGGAGTCAGTAAGACCTCATTAGCAACCTAGCCAAAGACATCCCTTTCATCTCGTCAGTCATTACAGACCAAGTGAGGCGCATCCTTTACAAACAAAATCAGAAGAGAGGGGAAGAGCTCCGCATGTCGTCTGTCTAAACACCGCTGCGTCCACAAGAAAGCCTCGTTGTGGTTAGGTAATTGGCGTCATCAGACATCCCCTCGCATCCGAAAAACCTGTGTGCCGGCGAGCGTCCCGGGGGGGGAGGGGCGTGGCCAGCCGCTGGGCGTGGCCGCCGCTGGGCTGTCACTCTGCCAGGGACGGGCTCCCCGGCAGCTCCGTGCACAGCACCCATCCACACGAGGGGCCCGCCCCACGCCCCAGAGATTCATGAGCAGCACGGTAGCGAGGGTAGACTGTGTAATTACTTCACTTAGTCACCAGACAGAATGAAGTCAGCAATGCTTGAACTCATTGGCGTTTGGGGGATTGGGGATTGCATGTGAGCTAATGTGAGCCTCCCTCGCTCTGGCGTACATGAGACAATGGAGATGACTGTGGATAGATGACCACACTGACGTTCCTGGCTTGGCCCAGAATCCCAGAGCTCAACCGCTTTGTCTGCAAGGGAACATCATATTTGGAAGAACAACAAACCGTCTGAGTTTGAGTTGGACGTTAATAGGACAAATAAACTGATACAGTCCTATGTCCTAGTTAAGACCTTGACTGGAGCTGTACTGACTATGAACTACTGGAAATGTAGTTTATAGTTGAATGCTGGATTAGATTGCGATTGTGCTGCTTTCTGGACTTGCCCCTGACATCATACCTCTCGAACAATCCCCCATGTCTCCGACTTTGCTCAATATCTTCTTCTCTTCAAGCTCGCCCACAGTTGTGTCAGAATCAGGTGGCGGCGGACCAAGCGGCTTGTTTGTGTGATCCCGTGAGCTCAGCTGCAGGAGCAGCTCAGGCTCTCTGTTGTGTCAGAGTAAGCTCCGCTGGCAACACTCTGATAGCTGGGAGCCTGCTGTACATGCTTCACCTGTACTCCAAAGGAGATCAAAAAGAAAACGGTTGTGGGAGGGGGGGTGGACGGGGTTGCAGGTTTCGCGAGGGTTGTCGGAGAACGCCAAGTATCACCTGAGCTTCACATGAGCTGTGAACTTTCTGAGGGGGATTTTTTTTCTCTCTCTCGGACTTCAATGACTTGGCTTTTGTGTCAGGGGTAGGTGCTGCGCCGCAATCATCTGTCAGAGTCAGCGGCCTGTGGTGATAGGGTTGCGCCCTCGCGGGGGCCTCTGAGGTCATCCTGAGTGGTGCTCTGATCTGATCAACGCCGATTGTTCCCCCCGTCATCCTCGGCATGGCGCCAGCAGGATTCTCAGTGGGCCTGGCTCCACCGTGTGTGTCTGCTACTGAAACACTGACAGGAACATCCCTCTCTCTCTATTATATATATTTCTCTCTCTCTTTCTCTCCTTCCCTTTCTCTCTCTACTGTCTCCTGTCCCTCTCTCTCTCTCTCTCTCTCTCCTCTCTCCTTCCCTTTCTCTCTCTCTCTCTCTCTCTCTCTCTCTCTCTCTCTCTCCTTCCCTCTCTCTCTCTCTCTCCTTCCTCTCTCTCTCTCTCTCTCCTTCCCTCTCTCTCTCTCTATCTCTCCTCCCTCTCTCTCTCTCTCTCTCTCCCTCTCTCTCTTAGTCCCTCTCCCCTCTCCTCTCTCTCTCTCTCTCTCTCTCTCTCCCTCTCCCTCCGTCCCTCTCAGGTTTGACTCTGCAGTGTCACATGCTCCTGGGGCTCTGGCTTGTCCCCACACAGTCTCATACCTCTCTTTCTCTCAATCCTTCCTTCATGTTGTGAAATAACATCCATAGGAGTATGTCCTGTACGTTATTATTGGCAACTTTTAAGATGTCATTTTTGGTCATTCTCAGGCCGAGTTGTGTAAACGGCTCAGCCTCATGCTCTTCCCGGTGAACCACCGGGCGCCCCGACACACGTTTGGTGTACTTTTGAGAGCATTCATGGGAATAAAACAAACAACATCATCGTAAATTGATTAACTACTCATGATAAATAAACACATAGCAGCTTCTGGAAAGCAATGTGCAGTTTTGCCTCAGCCTGTCAAAACAGTAAGCATGTTAAAACACGGACAAAGTCTTTTTATTTTGTATTTTAACTCAGCGTTATCTCAGGAGGAGAAAAGAAGGCAATTAAAATTAATTACCTCAATGAAACTATAATGGTTTCTTCTGGCTATCCATGGCTGATGTGGGCTGTCTCGTTGAGGTGATTAATCCGTGTTTTAGGCACATCTACAGCAGCTCCGCTGGTGAGGAGAGACAGTTTCAGGAATGCCATAGTCCCTTTACCACACAGCCAACAGCACACATACCCACACCTCCAGAGGAAAACCCACAAAATTAATAATAAAAAATTATAAATTGCACTTGTAATAATATAATATAGTTATATATGTGTGGTGTATTTATGTTTGTTTGATGTCTTATTTGGTTTTATTGGGCCTTATTCCAAAGAACAAACAAGACAGATCTGTGTGTTATCTTTCCGATCATCAGTACTTGCTAACAAGAAAAGGAGCACTTAGAAAAGTCAATAGCTAATAGCTCATATCCTTTCCCCGAAGAGTGCTATTAGCTTCCAGCCTTGAAAAGAAACAAATAACGGCACTGCTTTTTGAACTACATGAAAGTCAATAAAACACTCAAGCAATCCCAACTCTGGGGGGAAAACATTGTTCCCATACCGTCAGTTTTCAAAGATCGACCTGACATATAGTCCGATAGTAAGAAGGCTGTTTGAATGATTCGAACGTGTAGGGCCTGTGTATGAGAGAGCCTTTTCCTGCCCTGCTTCCCCATACAGACTGAGAGAGGCCACTCGGCAAGCAACAACACCATTGAGGAACCGGAGGCCAATCAGTTTCTTCAATGGCAGATCATCCTAAGGGCTTCTCCCTAGAAAGACGAGGGGGAGAGCAAGTAGACTGTTCAGGCATTGCTAGGGTGGGGTCTCTCGCAGGATCTTAGTAACTGATACCCCCCCACTCCTCCCCCTCCATCTCTCCCCGCTTGCATGGTTCCCTGGCCCTGGGGCAAACAGTACTCCTCGCTGGGCTCCCCAACCCCTTCTGTGCGGCTCCATTCCTGGCTTGGTTCCCAAGCAGCTGCGCTTCTGTCGTAACTACATCGAGATCATGCCCAGCGTGGCCGAGGGCGTCAAGCTGGCATCCAGGAGTGCCAGCACCATGTTCAGGGGCCGGCGCTGGACTGCACCACCATCAAAGACAACCTGGCCATCTTCGGCCCCGTGCTGGACAAAGGTGAGCAGCCCACCAGGCCGACGAGGTCATAATGACGTGCCGTCCTTAACCCCTGTTTTGCCTCCGCACTGAGGAAAGTCGTTAATTGTATTCCTCAAAGGGACATGTGTCAGAGTGCCAAGTATCGTAGAACTCCGAGTATCGTATAAACCGCATAACAACATGTTGTACAACGTTGTGAAACGAAACTCCATAGCAGCGAGTAGACTCAGAGTACAATCAGAGGCGGCTTGCAGGCTCTCAGTGGGCACTGGCATCGATCATAGACGTAACTAAATCTTTTTAGGAAATAAGAGGACAAATATAATTGAAGTAGTCTAAACAAACAGGAGTATTACAGGAAGCTGACGAGTCTAGTTGAGGCATCAGGGTTACTAAAGCTTTGCAGTTAAACACCGCCTGTTTCTCTGGCTTTTGCTGACAAACGACTACCAGGGCAATTACAATAATATACACCTTTCCTCACAGTTGTGAGAAATGAGCCCACTGGTGCAAGCACTGCACACATTATTCGAACGTCCATCAATCTGTACCTTCAACATCACCTTTATCTTTTAAAATCTCAGTGTCGTCGTTTGGGTTTCCCAACCATGTTTATGTTTTTTCAGACATGAAAGCGGGTCAGTGTTGTAAAGCTCGAAAGAAAACATCACAGTTATATTTGAGGGCATCTATCAGGCTTTCCACACTGAACACCGATCATCACGGAGTCTTAACACTGACTGTGTGCTTTAAACAATCCTTAAAAACGTGATACAAAAAACACCGAATGCACAAAGAAAACAGAACTGGGGCTGTTCCGTGGAGCCTTGAAATCCTAATGATAAAGATGGGGACTTTGTGTTGAGAGTGAGGCTGCTGATTGGAAATGAAATTAGCCTGTGTGTCAGAGGGGAAGGGATCTGGGCAGACATGTGCAGTGTGAACCTCCCTCGCTCCTCAATCAAATAAAAGGGAGAGGGGTGAGGCCAAATGAGATTACAGGCAATAGAAAAGGGCTGGGGGGCTCAGCTCAGCCCCTACTGTGCATGAAGACCAGCTCTCTGCTCACACAGGCTGGCTCCCACGGACGCCCCATTCACACGCCCTTTTGACTCTGTCATGAAAACAGTCTGAAAGGGAATCTCCCAACCTACCCCGGGCCTGCGCTGGCCTGAGGTGGAAGGGAGAGGAAGGCAGGGGGTAGCTGAGGTGGGCGCTGAGGCCTGAGATGGGAGTGTGGGCATGGAGGATGGCGACGGATACGGGGGGGTGGGGGGGCATCATAGAGGTGACTAGCCACTGTAGCCACTGTGCTAGTTAATGGTGGTGAGGGTCGCAGAGGGAGAAGGGTGGTGGTGTTGGAGATTGGGGGTGGATGGGTGGGGGTGGGTGGGGGGTTTACGCCTGGGTGTTGGTGGTAGGAGAGGATGGGGTTTTAGGGTGGGGTGGGGGGTGGGGGGGGGGTGGGGGGGGAGTTTAGGGAATGCCAGCTCTGGGCAGAGCGGAGCGTGTGGGGGCGTGAGTCGCTGGGCCTTTCGTTGTGGTAATACAAGTGTGACCCAAGGAAACAAAGGCGGATTGATGGCCCAGCGGTAGGCAGGGAGGCAGCGCTAGCCTGGCTGACAGCCAGAACTCCAGGGACCCCACCGCTCACCAGGCCCCGGTGGTGGACAGCCACAGCAGGGCTTGCCAGGGATAGCTGGAGGACTCCCAGGTCGCCTCCCAACCAGAGGTGTGTGTGATCCAATCAAACAAACATTCACAGAGGGCTTGAAACAAGAAATGTCGCTTTTCTGTGTACAGCGTGATGCACACTAGGAGCACAGATACTGTGGAGACTGTCCACAGGAACATGTCTGTATTATATATCTGCAATGTCTAATACGCTACGTTATCAGGGTTTCACTTTCCACAGACTATGGGCTTATTAATGTCCTTTACTGCTGTGTCGTGAACAACACACTTCTTGACACACTTCTTGGGAATATGTAATTCAGTTAGTCTGAGAAATCAGTTAGACCTCCCTCGACGCTTAATACTTCATTGCACAGTGGGCCTTCCCTTACCCTCTGGGTCTCCGTGTGTGTGTGTGTGGTTATGTATCGTGTGTGTGCTCATGGGGGGGGGGGAGGAGGTGTGCAGTTGAAAAGAGTAAGCCATAGTAAGTGTGCTGCGATTGTGAAACAAAGGTGTCTGGTTACATAATAAAGCTGCTAGCGTTCAAAGGAGACCTAACTCCATCTCTCAGCACCAACACGGCAGACGCACTGCTAGGTCTCAGCAGAGACCTGGGCTCCAACCAGGG
The DNA here is from genome assembly GCA_023658055.1 of Thaleichthys pacificus. Classification (NCBI taxonomy): domain Eukaryota; kingdom Metazoa; phylum Chordata; class Actinopteri; order Osmeriformes; family Osmeridae; genus Thaleichthys; species Thaleichthys pacificus. Next base: position 14,435,562 of record CM042856.1, on the reverse strand, counting down.
AGTGGAGGTGTGGGGGTGGAGGTGTGGGGGTGGAGGTTTGGGGTGGGAGGGGTGGGGAGGTGTGGGGGTGGAGGGTTGGGGGGGGGGTGGAGGTGTGGGGGTGGAGGGGGTGGGGGTGGAGGTGTGGGGTGGAAGTTGGGGGTGGAGGGGTTGGGGTGGAGGGTTGGGGTGGAGGGGTGGGGGGTGGAGTTGTGGAGGGGTGGGGGGGTGGAGGGGTGGAAGTGTGGGGGTGGAGGGGTGGGGGTGGAGGGGTTGAAGTGTGGGGGTGTGAGGGGTGGAGGGGTGGAGGGGTGGAGGGGTGGAAGTGTGGGGGTGGAGGGGTGGAGGGGTGGGGGGTGGAGGGGGGTGGTGTGGAGGGTGGAAGGTGTGGGGGTGGAGGGTTGGGGGTGGAGGGTGTGGGTGGAGGGGTGGGGGGGTGGGGCCACATTCCTGAAACCCTATCCAGATGCCAAAGCAGCACACCTAAAGGTACGACAGGAGGTCTCTGTGATCCACTGAGAATGAGGGCGACTGACACGCCACAAAGAGGATGATGTCCACCTGGGACTACTCCGCCCCACGGCTTCCTCCAGTCATGTCGAATGCATTCCTAAATCTGCAGGTCATCATCGTATAGATCCATAGTTGGAAGACCACATCAACATTCGAGTTGAGAGCGTTTTGGTTTTTCTGCGTTGATTAGACTCTCACTGAAATACTCCCAGTCCATTTAGTAGTGTGGTGAGTTTGTGTCAAGCAAGTATTTTCATCCCTGATGTAATTCGTTGCAAAGTACGATATGTTTCAGGTATGTACGCCTACTTGAAGATTTAAATGCTGCGTTAAAAGTTTGAGGGGGGGGGCCCAAGGGGATCCCCTTCATTACCCCTGGATGGGATGTTGGCACAAAGATCAGTGGTTGTCCAAGTGGGACCTAAGATTGACGTTTTGTGTACGCACAATTTCACCTTCCTCCTGAGCCTCCTGTATCCTCTCTCCCTCCCTGCTCTGCTCTCTCCGACCTCTCTCTCTCTCTCATCCCACAACTCTCTCTCTCCCTCCCACCCCTCTCTCTCCTTCCACCCTCTCTCTGCCTGTCTCTCTCTCGTCCCCGCTCTCTCTACTCCCCCTCTCCTCTCCCCCTCTCTCTCTCTCCTAGGCCACCTGAGAGAGTCTGCCACATTCGTCCACTGGCCATAAGCCCTCATCGGCCGGCGTGGCGTTCGCGGGTGACACGCTCCTGCGCCGAGGGGACGTCCACCATGTGTGGGTGCGACTCCCACCACAAGGGTCCCCCGGGGGAGGGCTGGAAGTGGGGGGGCTGCAGCGAGGACGCCGAGTTCGGGGTCCTGGTGTCCAGAGAGTTCGCCGACGCCAGAGAGAACCGCCCGGACGCTCCGCTCGGCGATGAACCGCCACAACAACGAGGCCGGCCGCACGGTGAGTCACACAGAGAGAGAGAAGCCTCGTGATGAGTCACCAGGCACGTTGCTACACACCGTGGGTGAAACCAGGTTGTTCACATGCATACAGCATGCTTGGTTATATTGGGAGGGAGGACTTACCGAAAACAACCAAATCTACCCCATCTACACACCCAGCACACAGATTACACAACAGTTTTCAGAGTACCTCCGCCCTTAGCACGCCCAGCCCTGTAGCTCAAACAGGGAGGAAGCCCAGGAAAAGAGACAATGAACAAAGATCAGATTGTTACATGAAGGAGTTGGAATTATCCACGGTAAACAGTTACAGTAAAAGATTACTAATTGTATGACAGATGGGATTTCACTATTGACTTATTCAGCCCACATTTGAGTGAATTTCCAGCTGAAAAGGTTGCACTTCATTCTGAATGACTGGGTAATTGCCTGAACTCAAAAATCCCGACCCTGCCTTTCATGCCTTGCATCCCAACGAAAATTCCCTGACAGACAAATAACCCGAGTTAGGTGAGGGGGAAAATAAGGGAATCAGCATGGATTTAAACCATCACCCGTGCTGTCACTGCTTACTGAAATGTCTGGCGAGGACTTCTCGCCAGCACGCTGAGGGGCAATTGGAGGGACCACACGGCAACAAGGCAGGCCTTTGATCTGAGCAGACAGGAGCAGGGAGACCACAGGAGCTGCAGAATGGCAGCCCTGTCAGGACCCTTCTCCTCAGCCTGATCCCAGTCACCCCACCTGGCTCCTCCGGCTCCATTGTTCCCTCCACCCCTCCACCCCTCCACCCGCCACGGCCTAGGGCCCCAGAGATGCCAGGGGCCTGACGAGCTCAGGACATGATGTCACAAGTCTCCCTACCCCCCCCCTCTCCCCTCTCTCTCTCTTAACCCCCCCCCCCTCCCAACTCCCCCTCGCCCAGGGGTGCCACAAACACCTGCCTTCCGCTTCAGCTGGGGAATTCTGCAGCTAAATATAGCCAGGGAATTGAAGCAAAACAAATGAAAACAAAGGAAAGCAGCGTCTGTGAGCTGCTCACGTAACAGACTTCAGAGGGAGTGAGCAGCAGACTGAGAAGACCTGCGTGTGTTTAACACATGACATGACACACACACACACACACACAAAGTTCAGCCCCAATGATATGCTACTCTGAACCTCCTGTGCAGGTCTTAAGTCTGCAATACTGAATATCCTACAAGTGGAAAGCTAATGAATAAAAGTACTTAACTGTCCATAAAAATACCTTTCCCATGGACTTACCCATCTTCCCAGTAGTACCACACTAACCCATCATGTTGCTACACTAAACGAGCTAACCCTTAGACTAAATAAGTAATACACAAAAAACAACAACCCAGGACTAGTTTGACCAGCTCAATAATGATCTGATCACACCTCTAAACCCTGCCTCTCCATCTGTCTCTGAACTGCGATTTCTCTCCCCCTCAGACCATCCTGGACCACATGCACCTGCGCTGCAAGTGCCACGGCCTGTCCGGGAGCTGCGAGGTGAAGACCTGCTGGTGGGCACAGCCCGACTTCCGCATGCTGGGGGACTACCTGAAGGACAAGTACGAACAGCGCCTCGAGAGGTGGGGGAGAAGCCCCGCGACCTCGCGGGGCTTCTCCCCCACCTCTCGAGGCGCTGTCGTACTTGTCCTTCAGGTAGTCCCCCAGCATGCGGAAGTCGGGCTGTGCCCACCAGCAGGTCTTCACCTCGCAGCTCCCGGACAGGCCGTGGCACTTGCAGCGCAGGTGCATGTGGTCCAGGATGGTCTGAGGGGGAGAGAAATCGCAGTTCAGAGACAGATGGAGAGGCAGGGTTTAGAGGTGTGATCAGATCATTATTGAGCTGGTCAAACTAGTCCTGGGTTGTTGTTTTTTTGTGTATTACTTATTTAGTCTAAGGGTTAGCTCGGTTAGTGTAGCAACATGAATGGGATATGTGGGGTACTACTGGGAAGATGGGTAAGTCCATGGGAAAGGTATTTTTATGGACAGTTAAGTACTTTATTCATTAGCTTTCACTTGTAGAGATTCATTATTGCAGACTTAGACCTGCACAGCCGTAGGTCAAAGTAGCATATCATTGGGGCTGAACTTTGTGTGTGTGTGTGTGTGTGTCATGTCATGTGTTAAACCACGCAGGTCTTCTCAGTCTGCTGCTCCTCCTCTGAAGTCTGTTACGTGAGCAGCTCACAGACGCTGCTTTCCTTTGTTTTCATTGTTTGCTTCAATTCCCTGGCCTATATTTAGCTTCGAGAATTCCCCAGCTGAAGCGGAAGCAGGTGTTTGTGGCACCCCTGGCGAGGGGGAGTTGGGAGGGGGGTGGGGTTAAGAGAGAGAGAGGGTGGAGAGGGGTGGGGGTAGGGGAGACTTGTGACATCATGTCCTGAGCTCGTCAGGCCCCTGGCATCTCTGGGCCCCTAGCCGTGGCGGGTGGAGGGGGTGGAGGGGTGGAGGGAACAATGGAGCCGGAGGAGCCAGGTGGGTGGACTGGGATCAGGCTGAGGAGAAGGGTCCCTGACAGGGCTGCCATTCTGCAGCTCCTGTGGTCTCCCTGCTCCTGTCTGCTCAGATATCAAGGCCTGCCTTGTTGCCGTGTGGTCCCTCCAATTGCCCCTCAGCGTGCTGGCGAGAAGTCCTCGCCAGACATTTCAGTAAGCAGTGACAGCACGGGTGATGGTTACATCCATGCTGATTCCCTTATTTTCCCCCATCACCTAACTCGGGTTATGTTGTCTGTCAGGGAATTTTCGTTGGTATGGCAGGCATGAAAGGCAGGGTCGGGATTTTTGAGTTCAGGCAATTACCCAGTCATTCAGAATGAAGTGCAACCTTTTCAGCTGGAAATTCACTCAAATGTGGGCTGAATAAGTCAATAGTGAAATCCCATCTGTCATACAATTAGTAATCTTTTACTGTAACTGTTTACCGTGGATAATTCCAACTCCTTCATGTAACAATCTGATCTTTGTTCATTGTCTCTTTTCCTGGGCTTCCTCCCTGTTTGAGCTACAGGGCTGGGCGTGCTAAGGGCGGAGGTACTCTGAAAACTGTTGTGTAATCTGTGTGCTGGGTGTGTAGATGGGGTAGATTTGGTTGTTTTCGGTAAGTCCTCCCTCCCAATATAACCAAGCATGCTGTATGCATGTGAACAACCTGGTTTCACCCACGGTGTGTAGCAACGTGCCTGGTGACTCATCACGAGGCTTCTCTCTCTCTGTGTGACTCACCGTGCGGCCGGCCTCGTTGTTGTGGCGGTTCATCGCCGAGCGAAGCGTCCGGGCCGGAAGTTCTCGTCTGGGCGTCGGCGAACTCTCTGGAAGCACCAATGACCCCCGAAACTCCGGGCGTCCTCGCTGGCAGCCCCCCCAAACTTCCAAGGCCCTCCCCGGGGGACCCTGTGGGGTGGGAGTCCGCACCCACACATGGTGGACGGTCCCCTCGGGCGCAGGAGCGTGTCAACCTACGTCGAACGCCAACCGCCGGCCGAGGCTGATGGAGTGGACGAAGGAAGACTCTCTAGTGGGCTGGAGAGCAGAGAGAGGGGAGGAGAGGGGGAGAGAGAGAGGGTGCGAGAGAGAGACAGAGAGAGAGAAGGGGGGAAGTAGAGAGAGGGGGGGGAGGGAGAGTAGAGGAGGGGGAAGAAGAGAGAGAGGACGGGGGAGAGAGAGAGCAGGGATGGAGAGAGATACAGGGAGGAAGGGTGAAATGTGCCGTACAGCAAAACGTCAATCTTAGGTCCCGACTTTGACAACAACTATCTTTGTGCCAACATCCATCCAGGGGTAATGAAAGGGGATCCCCTTGGCTCAAACCTTTTAACGCAGCATTTAATCTTCAGTAGGCGTACATACCTGAACCTATCTGTACTTTGAAACGAATAACATCAGGATGAAAAATACTTGCTTGACACAAACTCACACACAACTACTAAAATGGACTGGGAGTATTTCAGTGAGAGTCTAAATCAACGCAGAAAACCAAAACGCTCTCAACTCGAATGTTGATGTGGTCTTCCAACTATGGATCTATACGATGATGACCTGCAGGATTTAGGAATGCATTCGACATGACTGGAGGAGCCGTGGGGCGGAGGAGTCCCAGGTGACATCATCCTCTTTGTGGCCGTGTCAGTCGCCCTCATTCTCAGTGGGATCACAGAGACCTCCTGTCGTACCTTTAGGTGTGCTGCTTTGCATCTGGATAGGGTTTCAGGAATGGTGGCCCCCACCCCTCCCACCCCCACTTACCACCCCCACACTTCCAAACCCCCACCGCCTCCACCCCCACCTCCTCCACCCTCCACCCTCCACCCTCCACCCCTCCACCCCCACCCCTCCACCCCTCCACCACACCCACACTTCCACCCCCACCCCCACACTTCCACCCCCACCCCTCCACCCCCACACTTCCACCCCCACCCCTCCACCCCCACACTTCCACCCCCCCACCCCTCCACCCCCACACTTCCACCTTCACCCCTCCACCCCCACACTTCCACCCCCACACTTCCACCTCCACCCCTCCACCCCCACACTTCCACCTTCACCCCTCCACCCCCACCTCTCCACCCCCAACCCTCCACCACCACACCCCCAACCCTCCACCCCCACACCTCCACCCCCCCCACCCCTCCACCCCCAACCCTCCACCCCCACCCCTCCACCCCCAACCCTCCACCCCCAAACCCTCCACCACCACACCCCCAACCCTCCACCCCCAACCCTCCACCCCCACACCTCCACCCCTCTACCCCCCACACCTCCACCCCTCCACCCCCACTCCCCTGGTTGGAGCACCTCTGCTGAGACCTAGCAGATGCGTCTGCCGTGTTGGTGCTGAGAGATGGAGTTAGGTCTCCTTTGAAACGCAGCAGCTTTATTATGTAACCAGACACCTTTGTTTCACAATCGCAGCACACTTACTATGGCTTACTCTTTTCACTGCACACCTCCTCCCCCACCCCCATGAGCACACACACGATACATAAAACACACACGACACACGGAGACCCAGAGGGTAAGGGAAGGCCCACTGTGCAATGAAGTATTAAGCGTCGAGGGAGGGTCTAAACTGAATTTCTCAGACTAACTGAATTACACTATTTCCCAAGAAGTGTGTCAGAAGTGTGTTGTTCACGACACAGCAGTAAGGACCATTAATAGCCCATAGTCTGTGGAAAGTGAAACCCTGATAAACTGTAGCGTATTAGACATTGCAGATATATAATACAGACATGTTCCTGTGGACAGTCTCCACAGTAGCTGTGCTCCTAGTGTGCATCACGCTGTACACAGAAAAAGCGACATTTCTTGTTTCAAGCCCTCTGTGAATGTTTGGTTTGATTGGATCACACACACCCTCTGGTTGGAGGAGCGACTGGGAGTCCCAGCTATCCCTGGCAAAGCCCTGCTGGGCTGTCCACAACCGAGGGGCCTGTGAGCGGTGGGGCCCTGGAGGTTCTGGCTGTCAGCCAAGGCTAGCGCTGCTCCTGCTACCTGCTGGGCCCATCAATCCGCCTTTGTTTCCCTTGTGTCACACTGTATTACCCACCACAAAGGGCCCAGCGACTCACCGCCCCCCACAGCTCCGCTCTGCCCAGAGCTGGCATTCCTAAACTCCCCCCCCCACCCCCCCCCACCGCCCCACCCCACCCTAAAACCCCATCCTCTCCTACCACCACAACCCAGGCGTAAACCCCCCCCCCCCCCACCCATCCACCCCCAATCTCCAACACCACCACCCTTCTCCCTCTGCGACCCTCACCACCATTAACTAGCACAGTGGCTACAGTGGCTAGTCACTCTATGATGCCCCCCCCCCCCCGTATCCGTCGCCATCCTCCATGCCCACACTCCATCTCAGGCCTCAGCGCCCACCTCAGCTACCCCCTGCCTTCCTCTCCCTTCCACCTCAGGCCAGCGCAGGCCCGGGGTAGGTTGGGAGATTCCCTTTCAGGACTGTTTTCATGACAGAGTCAAAAGGGCGTGTGAATGGGGCGTCCGTGGGAGCCAGCCTGTGGTGACGCAGAGAGCTGGTCTTCATGCACAGTAGGGGCTGAGCTTGAGCCCCCCCAGCCCTTTTTCTATTGCCTGTAATCTCATTTGGCCTCCCCTCTCCCTTTTATTTGATTGAGGAGCGAGGGAGGTTCACACTGCACATGTCTGCCCAGATCCCTTCCCCTCTGACACACAGGCTAATTCATTTCCAATCAGCAGCCTCACTCTCAACACAAAGTCCCATCTTATCATTAGGGATTTCAAGGCTCCACGGAACAGCCCCAGTTCTGTTTTCTTTGTGCATTCGGTGTTTTTGTATCACGTTTTAAGGATTGTTTAAAGCACACAGTCAGTGTTAAGGACCGTTGATGATCGGTGTTCAGTGTGGAAAGCCTGATAGATGCGCCCTCAAATATAACTGTGATGTTTTCTTTCAAGCTTTACACACTGACCCCGCTTTCATGTCTGAAAAAAACATAAACATGGTTGGGAAACCAAAGACGACATACTGAGATTTAAAAAGATAAAGGTGATGTTGAAGGTACAGATTGATGGACGTTCGAATAATGTGTCAGTGCTTTGCACCAGTGGGCTCATTTCTCACAACTGTGAGGAAAGGTGTATATTATTGTAATTGCCCTGGTAGTTCGTTTGTCAGCAAAAGCCAGAGAAACAGGCGGTTGTTTAACTGCAAAGCTTTAGTAACCCTGATGCCTCAACTAGACTCGTCAGCTTCCTGTAATACTCCTGTTTGTTTAGACTACTTCAATTATATTTGTCCTCGTATTTCCTAAAAAGATTTGAGTTACGTCTATGATCGATGCCAGTGCCCTCTTGAGAGCCTGCAAGCCGCCTCTGATTGTACTCTGAGTCTACTCGCTGCTATGGAGTTTCGTTTCACAAACGTTGTATCAACATGTTGTTATGCGGTTTATACGATACTCGGAGTTACTACGATACTTGGCATTCTGACGGCACGTCCCTTTGAGGAATACAATTAACGACTTTCCTCAGTGCGGGAGGCAAAACAGGGGTTAAGGACGGCACGTCATTATGACCTCTGTCGGCCTGGTGGGCTGCTCACCTTTGTCCAGCACGGGGCCGAAGATGGCCAGGTTGTCTTTGATGGTGGTGCAGTTCCAGCGCCGGCCCCTGAACTGGTGCTGGCACTCCTGGATGCCCAGCCTTGACGCCACTCGGCCCCACGCTGGGCATGATCTCGATGTAGTTACGACAGAAGCCGCAGCTGCTTGGGGAACCAAGCCAGGAATGGAGCCGCACAGAAGGGGTTGGGGAGCCCAGCGAGGAGGTACTGTTGCCCCAGGGCCAGGGACCTGCAGCGGGAGAGATGGAGGGGGAGGAGGAGGGGGGGTATCAGTTACTAAGTCCTGCGAGAGACCCCACCCTAGCAATGCCTGAACAGTCTCTTGCTCTCCCTCGTCTTTTAGGGAGAAGCCCTAGGATGATCTGCCATTGAAGAACTGAATGGCCTCCGGTTCCTCAATGGTGTTGTCTTGCTGCCAGAGTGGCCTCTCTCAGATCGGTATGGGGAAGCAGGGCAGGAAAAGGCTCTCTCCATACACAGGCCTACACGTCGAATCATTCAACAGCCTTCCTTACTATCGGACTATATGTCAGGTCGATCTTTGAAACTGACGGTATGGGAACATGTTTTTCCCCCAGAGTTGGGATTGCTTGAGTGTTTTATTGACTTTATGTAGTTCAACAGCAGTGCCGTTATTTGTTTCTTTTCAGGCTGGAAGCTAATAGCCACTCTTCGGGGAAAGGATATGAGCTATTAGTATTGACTTTTCTAAGTGCTCCGTCTGTTAGCAAGTACTGATGATCTGAAGATAACACACAGATCTGTCTTGTTTGTTCTTTGGAAAAGGCCCAATAAAACCAAATAAAGACATCAAACAAACATAAATACACACACATATATATATTTATATTATTACAAGTGCAATTATAATTTTTTATTATTAATTGTGGGTTTCCTCTGGAGGTGTGGGTATGTGTGATGTTGGCTGTGTGGTAAAGGGGACATGGCATTCCTGAAACTGTCTCTCCTCACCAGCGGGCTGCTGTAGATGTGCCTAAACACGGACTTAATCACCTCAACGAGACAGCCCACATCAGCCATGGATGCCAGAAACCATTATAGTTTCATTGAGGTAATTAATTTTAATTGCCTTCTTTTTCTCCTCCTGAGATAACGCTGAGTTAAAATACAAAATAAAAAGCTTTGTCCGTGTTTTAACATGCTTACTGTTTTGACAGGCTGAGGCAAAACTGCACATTGCTTTCCAGAAGCTGCTATGTGTTTATTATCATGAGGTAGTAATCACATTTACGATGATGTTGTTTGTTTATTCTCCATGAATGCTCTCAAAAGTAACACCAAACGTGTGTCGGGGGCGCCCCGGTGGTTCACCGGGAAGAGCATGAGGCTGAGCCGTGTTACACACTGGCCTGAGAATGACCAAAAATGACATCTTAAAAAGTTGCCAATAATAACGTACAGGACATACTCCATGGATGTTTATTTCACACATGAAGGAAGGATTGAGAGAAAGAGAGGGTATGAGACTGTGTGGGGACAAGCCAGAGCCCCCAGGAAGCATGTGACACTGCAGGAGTACAACCTGAGAGAGAGGGAGGGAGAGGGAGAGGGAGAGAGAGAGAGAGAGAGAGAGAGAGGGAGAGGGAGAGGGAGAGGGAGAGGGAGAGGGAGAGAGAGAGGGAGAGAGAGAGGAGAGAGAGAGAGGGAGGGAGGGAGAGAAGAGAGAGAGAGGAAGGAGAGAGAGAAGGAGAGAGGAGAGGAGAGAGAGGGAAGGAGAGAGAGAGAGAGAGGGAAGGAAGAGAGAGAGGAGAGAGAGAGAGAGAAAGGGAAGGAGAGATGGAGAGATGGAGAGAGAGAGAGAGAGAGAGAGGGAAGGAGAGAGAGAGAGAAAGGGAAGGAGAGAAAGAGAGAGAGAAATATATATATAGAGAGAGAGAGGGATGTTCCCTGTCAGTGTTTCAGTAGCAGGACACACGGTGGAGCCCAGGCCCACTGAGTCCTGCTGGCGGCCAGTGCGAGGATGACGGGGGAACAATCGGCGTTGATCAGATCAGAGCCACCACTCAGGATGACCTTCAGGCCCCCGCGGGGCGCAACCCCTAATCACCACAGCCGCTGACTCTGACAGATGATTGCGGCGCTGCACCTTACCCCGACACAAAAAGCCAAGTCATTGAAGTCGATGAGAGAGAAAAAAAATTCCCCCTCAGAAAGTTCACAGCTCATGTGAAGCTCAGGTGATCTTTGCTGTCTCCGACAACCCTCCGCGAAACCTGCAACCCCGTCCACCCCCCCTCCCACAAACGTTTTCTTTTTGATCTCCTTTGGATTACAGGTGAGCATTGTTTACAGCAGGCTCCAGCTATCAGAGTGTTGCCAGCGGAGCTTACTCTGACACAACAGCAGAGCCTGAGCTGCTCCTGCAGCTGAGCTCACGGGATCACACCAAACAAGCCGCTGGTCCGCCGCCACCTGCTTCGACACAACTGTGGGAGCTTGAAGAGAAGAAGATATTGAGCAAAGTCGGGAGGACATGGGGGATTGTTCGAGAGGTAGATGTCAGGGGCAAGTCCAGAAAGGCAGCACAATCGCAATCTAATCCAGCATTCAACTATAAACTACATTTCCAGTAGTTCATAGTCAGTACAGCTCCAGTCAAGGTCTTAACTAGGACATAGGACTGTATCAGTTTATTTGTCCTATTAACGTCCAACTCAAACTCAGACGGTTTGTTGTTCTTCCAAATATGATGTTCCCTTGCAGACAAGCGGTTGAGCTCTGGGATCTGGCCAAGCCAGGAACGTCAGTGTGGTCATCTATCCACAGTCATCTCCTTGTCTCATGTACGCCAGAGCGAGGGAGGCTCACATTAGCTCACATGCCAATCCCAATCCCCCAAACGCCAATGAGTTCAAGCATTGCTGACTTCATTCTGTCTGGTGACTAAGTGAAGTAATTACACAGTCTACCCTCGCTACCGTGCTGCTCATGAATCTCTGGGGCGTGGGGCGGGCCTGTGTGGATGGGTGCTGTGCACGGAGCTGCCGGGGAGCCCGTCCCTGGCAGAGTGACAGCCCAGCGGCTGGCCACGCCCAGCGGCTGGCCACGCCCCTCCCCCCCGGGACGCTCGCCGGCACACAGGTTTTTCGGATGCGAGGTGGATGTCTGATGACGCCAATTACCTAACCACACGAGGCTTTCTTGTGGACGCAGCGTGTTTAGACAGACGACATGCTGGAGCTCTTCCCCTCTCTTCTGATTTTGTTTGTAAAGGATGCGCCTCACTTGGTCTGTAATGGACTGACGAGATGAAAGGGATGTCTTTGGCTAGGTGCTAATGAGAGTCTTACTGATCCTGAGGGGAAAGCCTGTGGGAGAGAGGCGTGTCCTACCCACACACGCGTGTGAGAGGACCTGAATGTGAGTGTGTGTGTGTGTGGTGTTGTGCTGAGCTCTCCCGTTTTGCCTGGCTTTCTTCTCGGAAGCCACGAGCAACGTGTCTCAACCGAGCAGGTGAGCATAGACCGCAGGGCCGACACTGAGGCAGAATGCCGGGGGAATCCGCTCCAGGGTAGTAGACAGGAGAGCAGAAACTTTGGGGCCTTGGCAGGTGCGTGCCTGGACCAGGACCGAGGGGCCTCCTGTAGCCTGGGGGTTCGCTGCTAGTTGGGGGGTTTCTCAGTTTCCAAACCAACCTGGTGTAAGAGCGCCCCGGGCCAGTGGAAAAGCACACACACAACACGGAAGGGGAAACAAAGGGGAAAGCACCACATGCTCTGCAGCAGGGTGGAAATGCAACATCAAACTAGCAAGCATTCCACAGAGGAAAACTTGATGTGATGAGAAAATATCTGTCAAAGTGGTTCATGGCCACTGGACACTGCTGGATGCTGCCTGGTTCAATCCTGCGTTGCGGGTTAGAATGTGTTGCAGCTGTTTTTGTGGGAGGTCGACATTGCATAGGTCAACATTTACCTGTCTTAAGGCAGACAGATGGACGTTTTCCTCTGTGACAGGTTCTCAAGTCAGAGAACAGAAAAACACTAGGTGACCCTCTGAACCAGCTAATGCATGACATCTGACCTCACTACCTGTTAGGGCAAATTTGAAGTTCACGTCCAGGCCTCGTCTCCAAAATTGAGTGCCTCTCTGCTCATGTCAACTGTCTGTCATCCATTTGGTAAACTAGGCAAACCAATAGCCTATAGTTTGGTCAGCACTTCCATTCGAAATCCCCAGACCGCCGTATCACAACCAACAAATCACCTCTTAAATACCTGGCCCCTGGCAAATTATACAAGTATGTTGGATCGTTTTCAAATTAGGCAGGAAGCCTACATAGTTGAACAATTTGATGCAATGATGAATACTTGTACAAACCACAGCAACACCAGTAGATAACTTTTTACAGTTTTTGGTCATTTTCATGCACCATCAAGGTGTAGTCCAGTAGGATTACAGTAACAGTGTGGAACAGGTGTAACACTTTCTTACACCTGTTACAGCCCTGTAGGTCGACTGTACTACACCACAAAACACCTTGTTCGTGCAATCAGGTCCGAGTAGAGTTAGGGCTGTGGTGGGATTTTACTGCCCTTCAGTTTGTTCCTTGGAATGTTGTATTCCTAAAATGTATTTTAAACAATAACAATGTAACCAATAGCAATCAGTGTTTGCCACGACACTAGTATATGACCAAAATGAGGCCTGAGGAGGGACCAATAGAAACAGGGTGAGAGAGAGAGAGAGCTAGAGAGAGAGAGAGAGCTAGAGAGAGAGAGAGAGAGAGCTAGAGGATTAGGGGGAGAACCAACCTGTCACAATCCATTCCTCTGTGCATTATTCCTCAGGCAGCGATCTAAGCATCATGGAAAGTGAGTTGGTGTCTGAGGCAGGAGGGTGTTGCTACTTGCTCTCAAAGGCCCCAAATCCCAGCATGCACCTTGCATTTGCTGAACACACGTCTTAATGTAGTGCCCACTTGGGCGCCCTTCAGTACAGGTGAAATTTTTGCTGTAACCTCAGTCCATTAATCTTACTTTAAATGTTGTGTAGCCCAGGCTTAGAAACACCCCACACACTGAAATACACACACGAGCACACACTCACATAGACAGACAGACACACACTCACATAGACAGACAGACACACACTCACATAGACAGACACACACACACTCACATAGAACAGACACACACACACTCACACACCCACACACACACACACATAGTGGCCTGTAGCTTCTTCTGCACGCAACATGTTTTTGCTATGCATGACAGAATTTACATATTACAATACATTCTTATGTTAACTCTCCATCAACTCCAATCATGCTACTTGTTCAGGCCTACGCCATTTGAAACAAAAGCGTAATGCGTGAGTTATCGCCCCAACTGATGTGACTCAGCGAGAGGAAAGAACCACAGCTGAAAGATTTGGGTCTCGACCAAACATTTGTATAGTAAAGGATGGCTTTGTTTGATACCCAGCAATTCTTTTGCAGGTGGAAACAAGTTATTGCTTCTTACTTAATCAAATCAAATACTCAGTTGTGTGTCAGATTGTCTCAAGTGCATTTCATTATTGCATTAATCCGAAATTAGGTTTAACTTCCAGACTAATTACAATTTCTACTTAAATAACCTACCCCATACAATCAGTTTGATCAACTTTGGTCTATTTATTTATCTTGATATCCACAGTTTCCCTTGTTGAATAGCCTTGGAGGCAATGTTACCAATGAGACCCAGTGCACTTGTGCACCAAAACATTGCTGTCTGAATCCCAATTTAATTCCTCAACAGAATCCACAGGGAGACAAAGGCCCTGGAAGGAGAGTAAAGTGGGCCACAGAAAGATGCCGCTTTGCCTCAGGATGGGGCTTTTCCTGGCGGAGGCTGGAATGTGCAGCTCCCGTGTGTGTTGTTGTCTTCTGGTTTTCTCTGGCACACTTTTGATTTGTAGTCCAACAGCTCTGGGCTGATCAGATAAAAAATGACAGGACCCCTGAAAAATGTTCCAACCTGTTTCTTGCTTTCTTCCTCGCCTCCCTCCCTCCTCAGACAGGCTTGCGGAGCTGGGACTGGGAGCCCTGAAGTCAGCAGGGAGGAGTATCAAGGGGTGTCAACTTGTGAACCTACCTGTCAGGCAGTTAGCAGTGAGTGAGTGAAAGCCGCGCCGCTGCACAGTGCACCGGGGGAACACAGGGAACACAGTGCACCGGGGAACACAGTGCACATGGGGACACAGTGGGCGGGGAACACAGTGGCACAGGGGAACACAGTGCACAGGGGAACACAGTGCACAGGGGAACACAGGGAACACAGGGGAACACAGTGCACCGGGGAACACAGTGCACAGGGGACACGTGCACAGGGAACACAGGGGAACACAGTGCGGCCGGGGAACACAGTGCACCGGGGAACACAGTGCACAGGGAGAACACAGTGCACAGGCGAAACACAGGGCACAGGCGAACACAGTGCACAGGGGAACACCAGTGCACCGGGGACACAGAGCACAGGGGAACACAGTGCACAGGGGAACACAGTGCACCGGGGAACACAGGGAAACACAGTGCACAGGGGAACACAGGGAACACAGTGCGCCTGGGACACAGTGCGCGAGCGGACACAGTGCGCCGGCCGGGACACAGTGGGCCGGGGGAACACAGCTCCCTAACTGACTGACTGACTAAAGAGAACGCAGACAACACAGTGTCAGGCAGAGTGGAGGTACACTCTATGTGACTGTTATGAAGGGCAGTCGCAGCAGTCCCAGTTCTCTTGAAAAGGGCTGTGTTTGAAGACTAGTTTGGATAGACCTGGCTGAATGACAAACTGAAACTCCAACACAGCATTGTGCACGCTCTGTGCCATTGAGAATTGTCCTGGCAAGCTTGAAGCTGAAATCAACACCAAAATTCCTTCTTTCCCCTATTTGGTGCCATGTTTTTATATGTTTAGCATATAATAATTCATATTAGTATCCCTGACATTTACGTTTGCACAGCCCTTCATCATCCCGTTCTGTGATGATGTATCATAATCAGCGGTAGACCTGTGCACAGTGTCACAATGACAGGTATGGAACCTTTTGTAGCAAGTATGATGAATGCGTGTTCATAATTCTGTGCCAATGTCACTATGTATATACTGCATATACAAATTATTTAAATAACAACGTTACTACGACCTATTCTGAATATACTGCCTACATTCCAAAACCCTTTGAGATTCTCATTCTCCTCATTCTCTCTACCTTGCTCTCTCTCCTTCCCCCCATCTCAAACGATTGACCTGAGCGGTAACCTGGGGGGAGTTCACCTGTAATCAGGGTGCACAGGTGGGACTAATACTTCATAGTCACTAGCTTGGGAAAGAATCGGCCCCTGTCTTCTAAAGAGGTCACAGGGTGCTGTTAATGTGCTGTTCATTAGGAGCAAGTTACAGGAGGTCGCTATTCCGGACAATTATCATGGTTAGACAAGTGTAATAAAGACTTCCAGTATTAGTTTGTGTGTGTGGGTGTTTGTCCGTGAGCATAACCCTCAATGACCTCGTTGCCCTCGGGCACTTCAGCTTGTTTTCTTTTGAGGAACTGCCCTGACCTGTGTTTTAGTACAGGTAATAAGTGTGCACAGTGAGGCTTTGTCATTTCCTACACCGCTTTGAACTAACAGTACAGTGCCACTCTCTTTTGAACCGCTCACCTGCCTTGTGTTTGAGCAGGGTGACATCATGGTCAGTGAGTTGTTTTCTGAGCGGTGCAGTGAGAGCATCGTAATGTCGTGTTGTGTAGGATGATGCTGGCTGGATTAATGCCTCTAGTTTACAACTGTTGTGGGAATGAAACACAAACGCTCTGTTGAATGCTCAAACAGCTGGATTTCAAACAGGGTAATCCTTTCTACCTGTTACCAGTTTGCTCACTCGCTCTCCTGTATGGATGTTAGCCGTACTCCTGGTTAAAGCTTTATCTTCCGTTGAGCGGACCTCGAGGCAGTCTGTCTCCTCAGAACATTTCTCAGGGGGCTTTGCAATGTCTTTGACCCCAGTTGTATGGCAGCCGTTTGCCATTGATATGGAACCCCTACAGGTTCTTAAGAATAACATTCTTTAGGGCTTTCCCTCTCTGTTCTCTCTCTCCCTTTGCACTGTTCAGTATAATGCTTGAACATCCTTGATCTTTTCACACAGGATCGCAGATGGAGGATTTTCTCGCAGTACGAATCATTAGATTGATCACCCGCCCTTTTGCCAAAGGTGGGGGTGTAGGGCTGTGTAGCCAGATACATGACATTCCTGAGACCTGGAGATGGAACCTTGAGCCCCATTTAGAGCCACTGGCATTGGACAGGGTTGGGATGGCCTGGGAGGGTTTGTCTGGGTCGACATAACCCTATGTGGAGATAGCCTGGGAAGACATAACCTAGGTGACCCTGGGTAGAGATGATGTTGGTAATGATGGCCTGGGAAGAGATGGCCTGGGTAGAGATGATGTGGGTAATGATGGCCTGGGAAGAGATGGCCTGGGTAGAGATGATGTGGGTAATGATGGCCTGGGAAGAGATGACCCTGGGTAGAGATGATGTTGGTAATGATGGCCTGGGAAGAGATGGCCTGGGTAGAGATAGCCTGGGTAGAGATGGCCTGGGTATAGATAGCCTGGGTAGAGATAGCCTGGTTAGAGATAGCCTGGGTAGAGATAGCCTGGGTAGAGATAGCCTGGGTAGAGATTGATGTGGCTAGAGATGGCCTGGCTATAGATTGCTTGGGTAGAGATAGCCTGGTTAGAGATGATGTGGCTAGAGGATGGCCTGGGTAGAGATGATGTGGGTAGAGATAGCCACGGGTAGGGTTGACCTGGGTAGGTTGACCAAGGTAGAGATATGTAGGGATTCAGTACCCTGAGAGGGTTGGCCATGGCTGGGATATCCTGGGTAGGATTCTGTCAAGACTTAGATGACTTGCATTAGTAGGGACCCATCTGGATTATACAATGCAGCACTGGGAAAGATATCGTACACCTGATTTAGTGTGATGGGATGAATTGTGTGGTCAGAATAATAAGCAAACCCCTGAAAAAGCCCTAATGCCTAGAATAAAGTGGAATCCCACTTTAAAATTATCTGAAATATCAGTTATACATTTCTGGGCTTTGTTGACATAAAAGTAATATTTTTATAAATGCTTTGTCTCGACTTTCTTTATCTTTCTTCCTGCTATATTTCTAGGGGGTTGCTCATGCTCTTTAGCAACAAAATGGGGCTCACTGTCTATAATATATGTCACTAATATCTAACAGTTACAGACAATTAACAGACAATTAAAATGCTAAGTAATGTGAACACACTGTAACATAGGTATCAAGCTGAAAAAGTAAAAAAAAAACTGAGCTGCACTGTTGGTTCAGATGCCGAGCGGTTAGATCGGGCCTATTAATCAGAAGATTCGCCGGTTCGATTCCTGGGCCGTGAAAAATGACGTTTGTGTCCTTGGGCAAGGCACTTCACCCTACTTGCCTCGCGAGGAGAATGGTCCCTGTACTTACTGTAAGTCGCTCAGAGCGTCTGCTAATTGACTAAAGTAAATGTAGTCATTTACAAAAGTTACAAGTCCTCTTTCTTTGTTTCTCCCCGGGACTAAAGCGGGGGCGGATGAAGTGGATCATAGATTTGTAGCTGGTTCTGAGGCGATACATAATGGGACTAAACCACGAATATTTGACGCTCCACATATCAGTGTTGAGGAGATTTGAGTGGGCTAATTCCTTGGTGTATGTCGAGTGTCAGCGTTCTCTCATCATGTCCACTGTTTGCAATATGAAAATAAACAGAGCTAGTAAAGCCGGATGACAGGGTGGATTTAGCTGTTCCCATTTAGGGATTATCTGAGCATAGAACTTCGACTATAATGTGTGGGAGAGTTTATCCTGAAATAGTTAATGATATGTCACAAACCTTTTTGTTGCTATACAAATAATATTTGCATGGGAACAAACTTACAGGAGCTGGATGGAATTCAGACACATGACATCTAAATAATCACAACATTCAAACTCAAACCAATTTGGAAAAACGCAGTCTTAGATTGTGTGATAACTGAATTGAACTCGGATCAAATACCCGGTTTGTAAAAAGTACAGTATGAGCAGTCTGTGCTGAAAGAAACTTTGAATGTCCAGTGACAGATATTTTGAAACAGATATGTTCTAAAAGCCACACATTTAAACAGTCTCACAGACTGCCAAACCCTTTGTCAGATCACTACACTGAGACCTCATGGAACCTGTGGTTAACGTTAGGCCTGCAGTATGTTCTGGTGTGACATCTCTCCAAATACTTTATATCTTCTTTTTTTTTTCTGACTTATAAAACTCCTCTTTCACCAAACATTCTTGCATTTATTAAAGGGGAGGGGTTCTGTTTTAGTATGGGTCTGCACTCCAAACCACCTCATTAGCCAGCTATGCCACTCTGGTACCTCTGCTTCCATGCAAATACAAAGTTATTTATGCTCTGTTTTTGTTTTCGACACCCCATCTTGTGATGTTGTGACTCCCAGGCATGGAGCCATCAAAAGTCCTTCTTCTCCCCCCTCCCTCCCCCCTCCTTGTCTAGAGAATTTATGACCAAGTCCTCGCCCCTGAGACAGAAGCTGAGAGGAGCCTAGGTAGGCTGAAACTCAGCACCGTTGCGTTGACGCACCTTGTACCCATCTTGTTTTGTCCCTCTTGGATGCGATGTACACCGCGGGTGACGGACAGTGACAGTCCTCAGTGACACCCGTTTCTCACACCTGCGCAGTCACCTGAAGCTACGCGCAGGCTTTTCATCTTTCTAACCCCCCCCTCACCCCCACCCAGTACCATCTACTCTTAAAACATGTTATCCAAATCAAAGGTGCTGACATTATTAAGGCTCGAAACATTACACAGTAACATGAAAGCTTTTTGAATAAACAGCTGCAGGTAATTCAGACACGAGAATCCTGGGCTCTTTGTCACTGGTGCTTCTCAACCTATGAGTGGGTGTAAAGTCCTCATGCCATTAACACTTCAGGCCTGTGGCCTGTGTGTTTGCCAGCTCTTTACTCTGTAATGAAACCAGAAGATGCTGGCGGTTTGGACTGGACCGCTGTGGGACCACATGCTAACCCGGCTACTAAAAGGGCTGTAGCTCTGACAAGGATTGTGTCAGGAGCATATAAGCTTTGTCATATGCTTACACAAATATATCCAAAACAAAAGCTTTACGTTACAAAAGACTGAGGCCTATAAGGTCAGCTGCATGTACAGTAGCTGAATTTGTAATGAGAGGAACCAATGAATTCCAGTTATCTCTGCCAAACGGGAGGTTGGATATGCCAACAAAGACACAAAATTAAACCCTTCTGCACTTAGCCCCCGTGTCCTCTGACATTGCTATCAACACTACTGGAGAAACCCAAAATAAAGCAATACATTTAGTGGCAAAATTATAGGCTTAGCTGTTATTTATAGTCAGCAAAGAATATCAGGAGAATTGATACAAAACATATGACATGAATGATGTCTAAAGAATTTAGTGTTCGATTTTTAAAATACATTTTGAACTGGCTTTTATTAGTTGTAAATAATTTAGTATCTGATGCGTTTTCTCCGTTTCCAATTCTATTGAAAACAGCCATTTAACAATGATGAGTTACATAGCATGGTGAGGAGCCGGGAGCATGATTGTGGAATTTAAAAACACAATAGCAAAGCAGACAGTAATGACGCAGACTTGAAGTTCCTGGTCGTACTACTCTCAAGGCACATTTCTAATCGTGGAGGTTTATTTCAGTAAAGGAGAACATATATATAGACTAGAGGAATCGGGCCTTAGGATTTGGGATTTTGTTTAGCTTTTGGGAGGAAGGACAGTGTTGTCAATGTGCTTGAGAAATGGAGAGATTATATTCCCACTAAATGATATCCGAATTTCTCTACTACTTAAAAAAAAAAAAAGCATTAAAATCAGTTTACAAGAACTACTATACCCAATAACCTACACCCATAATTGAGACCAACAATTGTGTACATATACATTTATGTGCCCACAAAAAAAATATGTTCTCATTAAATAAGTTGAATGCCACACACGGAAATAAGCTTCCTTAGCATCACAATAATTTTGTGTGAGATATATAGACTAGAGTATGGAGGGGAAGAAAATGGCCAGCCTTTTCCGTTCCAGCAGTATTTGAGGTTAAGATTCATTGGACTGGGCCGAAGAACATTTTTCCACACAGTCAACTGAAAGTGCAGTGTATTCTTCCCTCTAAAAATGATTGACCAAAATATCTCCATGCTTGCAGCTCTAGGATTTGATGCTGAAACTGTAAATTGTACTCACCACCAGATGGGATACCCTCCAAGTACCCGTGAGCTGGACAACCACACACACATCATAAATCCAATCAGGTACAAATCCATGAGGTATGCCTTGTATTGATAGAAGTACAAATGGATCAATTCCTAGAATGTCCAATGGGGAATGATGCAGGAGTTCCTGGAGGACTAGCTGTTGGGAAAGCTTGATTGTTGGAGGAGAAAATTTAAAATGAAAAAAAAAAACTTCCTCCTGTTTTCCCTCTTCTTTGAACCGGGCCAGGAAAGTGTGTCTGTCTCCTAGTAGTTAAGAGAGTAAAGTGTCTCTCTCACACACACACACGCACACACGCTCCTACCCGTCCTCTCCTTCCCTCCCTCTCTCTGAGGTTCTTCCCTAAGGTAGATATCTTTTTCTCTCTCTACTTTTTTTTCTCCCTCAGGATGCCTCATCCACAGGCCCAATATTAAAGGGGGGGAGCAACAAAAAAAAGACAAGCGAGGTTTGGAGATGTCAGCTGGCAAGCCAATCACAGGCGATGGCCTTAGGTTACGAAAAAAATTATTCTTCGTTCCCATCTGTCAATCACACACCACCCCCTGGTCATGTGGAAAAGAAAGAAAGGAGAGGGAGGGAGGGAGGGAGGGAGGGAAAAGGAGAGGGAGATGTTGGGAAGGACAGAGGGGAAAAAGGTAGAGTTCTTATTCAGTCTATTTCATCTTTTGGATAATTCCAAGCAAGCGCTTCCCAGTGTCTCAGGATGGGAGCAGGGACGAAGCCTCCCTGATGAGGCTCCAGGATTGGCGGCGAAGGGCATACATGGGGGAGAAAGCGTTGACTCCATTTTAGGGGTTGTGCCCTGACTAATTGATCCGGATATATGTGCCTACAGTGCTTCCACACACCCTTTCTCTTTCATGCAACCAGGAGGAGACATTTACAGTGAATTTTCTAAATTGTTGCCCTCCCACCCCCAAATAGCAGACATAAAAGAGAGGGCGTAATAAAACCATAAAATGTGGTAGCCAGGACAGGCAGACAGGGTTATATGCTCTAGTGGCCCAAAGGCGACACATTTAACATCAATAGCATTGTCATTCTGATGGGCTAAGGGACGTGCAACACTGAGACAGAGGGAGGGGGAGAGAGGGAGAGAGGAGAAATGGGAGGCACATCAGTACAGGACACTAGCTGGCCCCAAGAAATGAGTGTAGAATTACTCTGAAGTGCTCGGATCATTCAGGTGCAGGGAAACTGATTTGGGCAAAAGCAAACAAGATAACTGACAGAGATCAAACACAGTCTAACTGATATGAAGTATCAGATAAAAGCTTTGTTTCCTCTGTAGTCAGTGTGCCATAAAATTCACTACAAAAAAAGCAGATAAAAGGTTTGAAATAAATTGACAAAAAAAGGGACAGCAACACATGCTTTCTACCCTAATGTGCGGTTCTTTGATTGGAGCATGGGGCAAATTGTCATATTTAGGGAGTGTTCTTACAATTCAACTTTGTTTTGCCCAATAAATCTCAAAGACATCCCTACTGGCCAGCTCGTTGGGGTTTTGCTGCTGGGTTGCATCATAGAAATTGATGTCTTATGTTCTTAGTGGTTCTTCTACCATGTCATTATGGTACTCTGCCTTCAGATGGTGTTTCCTTTGTAAAGGTGGCTACAGACAAAGTAGTCTTATGATGCATTGTTTTAATATGCATACATACATAAATTAAAGAGAAGAGAAAGCTGTTGACTGAATTACATCATCTGAAACCAATGAATCACATTTGCACTGAATCAAACTCATGTTAGCTAACTGTTTTGTAAGCTTACCTAATATTGAATTGTCAGCTTTCTTACAGTGAAACAGCTACCTCCAATTGACTAATGTTGTTACTTCCCACTTGCAAGATTCATTAGTAACCATATAAATGATCAGGCCCCTGATTCCAATCTTATCTAAATACTAAGCACTAACTACTTGATACTTGATGGATTTGGAACCCAGTCAGATATAGTCTGTTCACTGCTGTGCTTTTAAATGATACCTTATTGGTTTGTGTAGAGACAACTGTTGTGTTGCTTGGGGGCGGTGGTCTATCTCCAAGGGCCTCCGGAGCAGGGAGAGCCATGGTGTAATGGGGCTGAAAGGTTGCACAGCAGGGGCTGGGAGTGTGCACTGTGCTGGGGAGAGCTGAGTACCTACCACACGGAGAGAGCTTGGGGACCACGGTTAGATTGTGAAGTGATATATGTGATATACGACTGTTATGTTTCTTGAGTGAAGAGTTGAGAACGAAGTACTGTACTGTGAAGAAGACTTCTTACAGGCACTGTTCTTTCACTCTCGCTCCCTCCCTCTCTTTCTGTCTGTCTCTCTCTCTCTCTCTCTCTCTCTCTCTCTCTCTCTCTCTCTCTCTCTATCTATCTCTCTCTCCATCTGTCTCTCTTTATGTCTCTCTCTCCTTCTCTCTCTCTCTTTCTCTCTCTCTCTCTCTCTGTCTCTCTTTCTGTCTCTCTCTCCTTCTCTCTCTTTCTCTCTCTCTCTCTCTCTCTCTCTCTGTCTCTCTCGCTCTCTGAGATATTACGCTGTTTTTACTATGTGCTGTGTGAAACAATGACTTCATTCTTTGAACAGAGATCCCTAATTAATTATTCTTAGCCTTGTTTCCATTAGTACCAGCTACAGACTTATATCTACTGAGATACAGACCTTAAATGTCACCACATATCTGAGGTGCACTTACATACACAGATATGAACAAAAGCCCGAAATATTCCACCCCGATGTCCAGAGGTCACCGGCAGTTTCTCCCCTCTGCATTATTCCCCCAAAACAAAGAGGTCATGTTCCTTGACTACCAGGCTATGACTGAGCATAGTATCATCCGGCTTGAGATGCGACGTCAATCGGATCCTCAGATGGTGACAGGTATAGATAGACGACAACGTCCATGTGAAATGTGTGCCAGACGCCTGTCAGATGCCTCTCCTCGCTTCCAGTCAAGATGCTCCCAACAAGGCAGGTCTGTTTCCCATCACAGATACTGTCGCACGCTGTGATTCTTCGTCAGAAATGTGCCGAGCTCAGCGTTTGGAACTCTGGAGCATCGACAGTCTGTTTGCAGAACCTGGGACTGAAGCGGGGGATTGTGACAGCTCCTTAATTTAGGAACGCAGGCGATGGAATGGTCTGCGGTTTGCATCTCAACAACATTGAAACCACGTTTTACCAGGTCAGGGCCACAGCTTGAGGAACTGTCTGGAAACGTGAATGATTTGTATCTAGGTTCTAGAACATTCTAACTGGATCCTGAACGGTGACTCAGAAGGCTGGGAGGTTTTCAGACAGTTCTTCACAGACGTTCGTGTGAAGTCTTACGGATCGCTCTCTTTCTGAAACATGCCTTCCAGTGAGGTTCCCACCAGTCTGAGTGGACTGGATGGGGATTGTACCTTACATACAGAAAATATGTCTTGAGAATGTATAAAGGTCCAAACAGCCACCTGTCAATGGCATTCTTTAATGGTCCCCAAAATACAACTACAAAAATGTATTGTGGAGCAGTTTTAGAGTCTTACGTAATACCCTGAGGATGACCCTAACCGACCCTAGCAGAACAAAACTGGGAGCCTATCTTTTACATTCCCCAGTGATAATCACAGGACTTCACTGCTAACATTCTGGTGGTGGCATCCAAAGATCTTTCAAAATGTCCTCTCGTAATTGTCCTTTAGATCAGGTCCTGTATGGACAAACAGTGACATGTATAATGTATCCCAACAATCACTGAATTCCTAAATGTTGTGTTCTAGTGGTAGGTGGACCAGACAGAGGTACGCTGTGGAACGCCTTAGGATCGTTTCCTATCTTTAAGGTAACCGCCAGAGCTCAAAGGAACTTATGTTCCTCAGTTAATGGTCCTCCAATTACCTCACTATAATTTTTGCTGTGACCATAATAAACCCTATTGTGAATGTTCTCTGAAGTCTCAAAATAAACGTATTAACTTAGTGTTCTGTGGATGTGTCCAGGCCTGCACAACAGAGGTAACCTGTGGGCCATATCACCCTGGTTTGTTGGGTCATAACGACGTCTGAGACTATAGCATCTCTTTCAGGAGTTCCATTTGTTGTGCGTGTGTGGGAGAGAGAGAGAGAGAGAGAGAGCGAGAGAGAGAGAGAGAGAGAGAGAGAGAGAGAGCAGGAGAGAGAGAGAGAGAGAGAGAGAGAGACAGAGAGTGTGAGAGACAGAGAGAGAGAGAGCGAGCGAGAGAGAGAGAGAGAGAGAGAGAGAGAGCGAGAGCAGGAGAGCGATAATGAATGTATGTGTTTCTATAAGGGAGAGCAGCCTGTGTGTTTGGAGCAGAATGTGTACAGGACACACAGAGGACCCCTGCTGTGTTGGTTTCTACGGTGACCCGACAGAGGCAGGAACCAGGTCTGGCTCTTTCTCAGGCCTGATCAGCGTATTACCACAAAAGAGGACATGTGTTCAGTCCCCTGGCCTCCCCGCCCCTCCCACCCAATCCGACCAGCGTGGCCGGACACAGGCAGCCAATAAAACCAGGATTAGGAGGGCGTCTACACACACACTGGGCTGTAGCGAAAGATTTTCTGAACACGCCCAATCCCACCCTCCCCTCACACACTTCTTTTCTTTCATTACTTCTTTCTGTCTCTTTCCATCACTCTCTCTTTGTTTATTTCATTCGCACCCATTTTCTCTCCTTCCTCTGCCTCTTTCTTTCAGACCCCCTTTGCCCTCTAAGCTCTTGACACAATGGGGTTTCCAGAAATTACTCATTTTGCCGAGGCAGTTCACCATATTTTCAATGGCCTGCCCGCCTCCCCTTCTCATACTTGCCTTACTCTGTGTCTTGCCCTGTTATGATAATGAAATGTGCTCCATCACAATGACAATGCACTGTGTAGTGTGTGTGTGTGTGTGTGTGCATCTGTGTGTTTGTTTGTGTGTGTGTGTACATCAAGCCTTTATAGCCTTCATACTGATTATACTATGTTTTGGGATTGCTTGTTTGCATTGCTAGTTTCATTCCAAAAACAATGACATGTCTAGTCTCAAATGCGTCCCATCTGCTAAGGAAACACATGATGTGTGCTGCTACCTTAACGCCGGTGGGAATGCTGCCAGTGCAGGGCTCTGGGTGGCTGAGAGACTGCTGCCTCATCCCACTGCTCCGGCCCGGCTCACTAACGGGTCCTGGAAATGGGAGGGTTTGGATAATATCGTCTCCTTTGTCAGGACTTTGTAAGCTGGGGACAATGAGGACAAGAACTCCCCCAAACAAACCTTTTTCATTAGAGCAGCAAACACTTCATCCCTCAGCTATGTAGGGTCCTACTGGTGTGTGACTGCAGACCACTGTCCCACAGGGAAGAGCCTAACCCTCTGTGGTCTTCAGCCGGACACTGAGCCGGCCTAATTAAAGGGCACTTAAGCCCCACAATGAGCGTTGGTGCAGGTCTGTGGGGGTGGAGGTCGCTGAGTGGAGGGGCAGTATTCATGGCACTCGTAAATAAGGAGGGTCCAGGACAGAGGGAGAGAGAGAGAGAGAGAGAGGGACAGAGGGAGAGGAGAGGGTTACGTGCTAGAGACTTTGTTCACACAAGATGAAGAGTCAACAGCCTCCCCCTCAGCCTCCCCCTCAGCCTCCCCCCCAGCCTCCCCTTCAGCCTCCCCTTCAGCCTCCCCCTCAGCCTCCCCCTCAGCCACCCCCCCTAATAACCAGCTACTTCGGAGGGCCCTGCTAACACAATGCCCTCCCACTCCCCTCCTCTCGCTCTCAATCACCGTTGGGACAATAAGGGAGCCTCTCAATGCCCCCTCGACTCCCCCCCCCCCCCCTCGCCCAATCCCCCAGTCCCCCCCAAACAGACACTTCTTTTATTGAAATTCTTTGGTGTTCTAATCCCCAGCTTCCTCCAGGGGCAATAATGGACTCCCTGCGACAGCCTTTTCCAGCCAGGCCATCACTCGCCTCAGCCTGCCGGGGTCAGGGGCACCACCGCTCTGGTCAGCGGCACCACCGCTCTGGTCAGAGGCACCACCGCTCTGGTCAGCGGCACCACCGCTCTGGTCAGCAGCATCACCACTCTGGTCAGAGGCACCACCGCTCTGGTCAGAGGCACCACCGCTCTGGTCAGCAGCATCACCGCTCTGGTCAGAGGCACCCCTGCTCTGGTCAGCAGCACCACCACTCTGGTCAGAGGCACCACCGCTCTGGTCAGAGGCACCACCGCTCTGGTCAGCGGCACCACCGCTCTGGTCAGAGGCACCACCGCTCTGGTCAGAGGCACCACCACTCTGGTCAGAGGCACCCCTGCTCTGGTCAGCAGCCCCACCACTCTGGTCAGAGGCACCACCGCTCTGGTCAGCGGCACAGACGCTCTGGTCAGCGGCACAGACGCTCTGGTCAGAGGCACCACCGCTCTGGTCAGCGGCACAGACGCTCTGGTCAGCGGCACAGACGCTCTGGTCAGAGGCACAGACGCTCTGGTCGGTCAGAGACACAGACGCTCTGGTCAGCGGCACAGACGCTCTGGTCAGCGACACAGACGCTCTGGTCAGCGACACACACGCTCTGGTCAGAGGCACAGACGCGGCTCACTGCCACTTCAGCACCGTTTGCCTTTGAACATAGAATTGAAACTCAATTGAAACTTCAAACTGTACGTATGTTGAAGTGACGTGAGTGTTGATCATTGGAAAGGCTCGCATTTGTACCATGGATGTGAATGAATCAGAGGACAATGCATTTTAACTACAGTATCTAAACCTTTGACACAAATGTAACCTTACCAAGAGGCTTTCATTGCAGGTGTACATTAATACTGTCTGCAGATTCCCTGAGGGTTGGGACAAGTAGGGGAATGTGTGTAGGGTGACATCTACTGGTTAGACAGGGTTCTCGACACTAACTCTATGGAAGAGACTGACTGGATTGTGTCATTTCAGAGTAAAATGACAGAATATTCTATAACATAACATTCGCTATCTTGACCCTTACCTCATTCTTACGTTTATGAATTATACTAGTGTACTATACGGTAAGTACCATAACTTTAATAATTAAAGGTACAATAGGTACGTTTTTTTCAGTAATTTCAGTATTTATTTTTGCGACTCCTCCAATCACTGATCATCTGCAATCCTTTGGCGTTCGGCAGTGTGGGACACAACATCGTTTTTCCTCGAATGTTTAATAGTGCAATGTGTTGCTAAGGAACAAGAGGCTCATGTGACTAAATGCCCCAAAGCAAGAGAGAGACAATGGTGCAAGAGCAGAGTAAAAGCTTGAAAAGTATGGTGTCATTAAAAGCTTTTATTACAGCACGAGTCCTATTAACAGAATCATGTTACGTTTGAAAGATAGAAGCAAGGGGGCCTCAGGGCATTACAGCAACTGTGTTGAAATGTAGAATATGAACAACAATGTGATAATAGTGAAGAGAAGTATGCAAGATATTGAAGCTTCAGTTCTATCATTGTCATATACAAAGATGGGAACTTGAGTAGAGTTTTCTGGTATCAGTACTTTACTTTTCACTATTTATTTTTCTGACAACTTTTCACTTTCACTCCTCAATTTTTTACACAAATATCTGTACTTTCTACTTCTTACATTTCAAACCAGGCTCGTTAGTTTTAATCTTTATTTGGCATGAACAATGGAGCAAAGCAGAAGGCAACAAGAGGATTGGCTAACGCACTGGATGAGGGAGTTAGCGATGTCGACATGACTGAGAATAGAGACATTCCTGATCATGACCCATGGTCATGTGTGAGGGAGATGTTTGAAATTGTTGGTGTCAAAAAGGATTCCTGGTGAATGCACTACTGTCACTACCTGCACTAGGTACTACCCATTTCACATGATGTGAGGTCCAGTTACCAGCGTAACACTAAAACATGTTTTAGTAATGGCAACTTTTTACTTAAGTAGGCTATATGTCAGGGCCCATATTTCTTTACTTTAACTTGAGTGAAAAAGTGTAGTCAGCACTTCAACTTTTACCAGAGTCTTCTAAATAGTATCTGTACAGAGTATCTGTACTTCTACTTGAGTGAAGAATGTGTGTACTTTTGCCATCTCTGCACTGTTGTTACACTGTCGTTACACTGAGGTCACACTGTTATTGTGTTATTACACTGTGATTACCGTGGTTACACGTGTTGTAACACTATTATGTGTTATTACACGTTTGTTACACTGTTCTTACATTGTTATTATGTTGTTATTACACTGTTGTAATAATTTATATTATTATATGGACATATTCATCCAAGTTCATACTGAGGTAATGGAGATATCATCCCACAGAATAATCTCTGATGAGTTTGTTTTCAGAAATATTCACTTTGAGAATTGCTGTCGTAACTATGACTTATGTAGTGGTGTGCATAATTGTTTAAAGATTGTTTAAAAGATGATATCATTGTATTGTATCCTACTGTCTACCCATGGTAGGCACTTTTTCCATGGTTTGATTCAGTATTACACACTGCGATATTTAGTTTTTGTTTCAAGAGCCAGCTATGATCTCAGAGCACATTGTTTTGTGCTGTCATGTGAGGATAGATCTAGGTTTACATTGCTAACAGTGCTGTAGCAACCCAAGGCTACTACCATGAGAGAATGGCTTGTCAGATGGCCAAAGCTGTTAAATACCACTCACCACAGTGGTACCCTGAGTCTGTTGGTGTCAGGTAACCGTGGAGATGTATGAAACTGAGCTGGCCCTCTCTGCCTGAGGAGGAGACGGGCCTGAATTTGTGTTTTGACTTATCATGTGATCTAGAACATGACACTCTTGATGTTCTTTGATTTTGAATCTTCAGAATCAACCTTGTCAGTCATCTTCGCCAGCCTAGCGCAGAAGCTTTCACTTTCCCTTTGGCCGGAGGAGTCAAGGGTCCTCCTTTTGTGAAATAACATCAAATGATCGGAGTGTGATGTCACACCTCTCTGGAGCAAAGTAGTTCCACAAAGTTGTTTGGTCTAACGTTACTTGTAAAATGTTAAAATGTAATTTGTGGTATTTAAATATCACAGGTTTGCATTCATAATGGTTACGTTATTTATAGGAAATTAAATCTGGCAAAACGTAATTCCAGCACAATTCACATTGTGCTACTCTTCTTTTACTTAAACACTTCCTTTTCGTAAAATATCTCTTCTCAAATATAAAGTAGCGTTCATTACTCAAGTTCATGTTTGACATCTTCTATTTACTTGTGTAGCGCCATAGATCCTCCTCATGCCCTCTTCAACTCTCCTCCCTCCCTTGCTATGACGTTTTAAGGGGGCGTTTTCATCGAGTTCAACGCATTGAACTCGGATTCGCCAAGGATTACCCATGTGAGTGCATACGACCAATCAGAGATAAAGACGGGTAATAAAAAATTCTTCTGAAATGTGGGGGTCTGAAATGATGACGTTTTTTGTAATGAACTGTGCTGTGTTGTCACCAGCTGTTCGCAAGACGAACGAAAAGTCGATTGGAGTGGAATAGCGTCATTTGAATGCTTGTCTTCTAAACAGACGAATTGGTAAGTATTCATGGGTGACGAAGAGCAGTTATCTAAATGAATGAATGTTATGAAAGTAGCAATCTGCTAGACTAGACGATTGCATCGATACAAGGAAAACAGTGATAACGGACTAGTGTAGCTAGAGAAGGTCAGAGTTGATTGGTTTTTTTTTTTTTTTTTTTTTTTTTTTTTTCGTTGCCGGTTTTGTTTTGCTTTGGCTTTCTTTTTGTTGGTTTTTTTTTTGGGGTTGTTGTTGGTGCTTTTCTTTTTTTGGGTGTTGTTTCTGTTGGTTTGGTTCTTTTATCTTTTTTATCGTTTTTTTTTTTTTGGTATTTTTAGTAGCCCTGTGTAGTGCCACTTTCAGTTCTATGAAGTATCATGTTTCCTAAAGTATGTCAAAGTAATTATACACTCATTTGTGGAATAACTCTAAAAAGTAGAAAAACACTGTGTAGTGCACTTGAGTTCATGACAGTATAAGGCAGAACAACAGTACTTAAAAGATACCTTGGATATTTATCTAATAAGGTAACCTGTGGTAGTCACTTTCAGTCATTTGAAGTATCCTTCCTAAAGTAACGGCAAAGATATCCTTTGCAAACTCACAAGTGCACTTCAACTAAGGTAAGCAATCATCAAACTCACGGGTACAATGGTAAACCGCACAACAAGTAACAATTACACGCAACCAAAACCCAACTACACTAAGCAGACAATAAAAAAAAACGAAAAAGGACATTGTATTCAAACAAACAAATAAGGCATTAAGCAAATGGACATATAACGTACCGCCTGCATAATTGGGAATGAACAGCCAAATGAGCACCGATCGTTATTTTCTTAGTGGGTCCATTCGTTCTTCAGTCACGTTTGGCAGATATAACCTTCAACATGCCAATGAAACCATCTCTGTCTGCTCTTCTTTCTAAAGAGCTTTTCTTTTTCATTAAACGCCAATTGAATAAATATATAAGATAAGCGGCTTCAAAATGTTTGGGCATGGTAATTGAAGGTTACTATCATTGCTTAATAAGTGAGTACGCTCTAACAAAGAAACTGTACTGTCAATTTCCGCAAGCCAAAGAAAGATTTTACCGTAGAAGACACATCAGAATGACGAGGACTAAACAACGAACCTGTAATGTACTTAAAAACTGTACTGTTGCATGTCCCCTAGGGTCATCCCCTCCCTCTCTCCCGCCGCCCTCTCCCCTCCTCTCCTCCCCCCTCCCCCCCCCCCTTCCCCCCTCCCCCTCCCCCTTCCCCCCCCCCCTCCCCCCCCTTCGCTCCTTCCCATTTCTCATTCACCACAAACCAGGGGTTGTTTTTTTCGTGGGTTTTGGTGATAATTCATTTTTTATACGTGTGGAGAGGGAGCACATGGAAACAGAGGCCCCCCCCCAATGCAAATTTGAACTTTTTGGTATGAAGCTGTAACCTTAATACTGCCAAACCTTTTCCGCCTCCTTATACCATCCCTTTCATCCTCCACCCCCTCCCCATCCTCTCCCTCCTCTCTTCTCTCTCATCGCCCTCCTGAGAATGAGAGGGAGCT
>CM042856.1:14348945-14403504 GCA_023658055.1 Thaleichthys pacificus | reverse complement strand
AAAAAGCGGTGTTATGTCTCTTCAGATCATCAGCACTTGCTAACAAGACGGAGCACTTTAAGAAAGTCAATACTATATAGCTCAGATCCTTATCCCGACAGTAGTGGCGATTAGGCTTCCAGCCTTGAAGAAACAATAATCGGCACATAGGAGGGGCTTAGTGAACCTACAATAAAGTCAATAAAAAAAATACGAACACTCAAGGCAATCACGCTAATCTCTAGGGAAAAACATGTTGCCGCTGATCACCGTCTAGTTTCAAAGATCGAACCTGACAATAATAGTCCGATAGGATCAAAAGGTGCTGTTGAACATGATTCGAAGCGTGTAGGGCCTGTGTCGTGGAGGAGAGGCCTTTTCCTGCCCTGCTTTCACCACGCCATACAGGACTGAGAAGGCGCCACGTACGTGGCAGCAGACACCCATTGAAGGAACGCGGAAGGGCCCATCATCATTTCTTCAATGGCAGTATCATCCTGATGGCGCTCTCAACCTAGAAAGGACGAGTGGAAGAGCAGCAGACTGTGTTCAGAGTGAGCATTGCTAGGGTGGGTCTCTTTCTCGCCATACTGCTAGAGGATATAGTAACTGATATAAGCCCCGCCTCCCTCCTTTCCCACTAGCCATCTCGTCCCAGCCCCAGCTGGGCAGGGTCCCTGGCCCTGGGGCAGACAGTATCCTTTCCCTCGTCTGGGCTCGCCAAACCCTTTCTGTTCAAAAGGCTCCATTCCTGGCTTGGTTCCCAAGCAGCTGCGCTTCTGTCGTACCTACGAATCGAGATCATGATGCCCAAGCGTAATTCGGCGGAGGGGCGGTCAAGCTGGGCATTCCGAGAGAGTGCCGTAAGCAACCATTTCAAAACAGGAAGGGCCGGCGCTGGAACGGCACACTCACCTCAAGACAACTGGCCATTAGTGCTGGGAGGTGCCCACGCCAGTGCTGGATCAAAGCGTGAGCAGCCAGCACCAGGGCCGACGAGGTCATAAATGAACGGTGGTGCCGTCCTTGAACCGCCATGTTTTGCTGCTACCCAACAATGGAAGAGATACAAAGATCTTTATTGTATTACCTCATAGGGACGTTGGGCGTTTCAGACGTAGTGCGCAAGTAGCACGTAAGAACTATCCGAGTATACTAGTATAAACCCGGCATAACAACATGTTGTAGGCAAAGCAAGCGTTGTGAAAGCGAAACTGAAAACTTACGTGGAACCTGCCGATAGGCAGACAGCGAGTAGAGCTCAGAGTAAATCAGAGTACGGCTTTGCAGGCTCTCAGAAGGGGGCTACTAAATGCGGGCATCGGGATCATAAGACTAACTAAATCTTTATATAGGGTCAAATAAGAGGACGTAAGATATAAGTGAAGGTAGTACTAAGACAAACAGGAGTATTCGAGGAAGCGGACAGTCTAGTTGAGCAATACAGAGGTTACTAAAGCTTTGCTAGTAACGAAACAGACGGCCTCTGTTTCCTCAACATGATCTACCAGTGTTCTTTTGCTGATGACAAAGGAACGACATTACCAGGGCGTAATTACATAATATACACCTTATAACACCTTTTCCTTACACAGGTAGTTCGTTGGAAATGAGTCCCACTGTGCGACGCACGGACTAGTATGCCTCCTTATTGCGCACACACCGTTCATAGCTATCTGTACCTTCAACATCACCTTTATCTTTTAAATCGTCAGTGTCCCGTCTTTCTTGGGTTTCCCAACCAGTGTTTATGTTTTTATTTCAGACATGAAAGCAGGGTCAAGTAGTTGTAAAGCTTGAAAAGAGTGAACATCACAGTTTATATTTGAGGCATCTATCACAGGGGCTGTCTTTTGTCCACACTAACAGTACACGACTGGTCATCAAAGACGTACTTAAAACACTGACTTGTGTAGCTTTAAGAACAATCCTATATAAGACGTGGATACAAAAAACACCGGAATGCACAAGAGTAAAACAGAACTGAGTGGCTGTTCCGTGGAGGCCTTTTGAAATCCCTACTGGATAAAGATGGGGACTTTGTGTTTGAGAGTGAGGCTATGCTGATTTGGGAAATGAATTAGCCTGTGTGGTCAGAGGGATAAGGTATCATGGTCAGGACACATGTTGCAGAGCTGTGAACCCTCACACCCGCTGCAGGATTTACCAGGGCTCAAATCAATAAAAGAGGTAGAGGGAGGCCGAGGATGAGATTAACGGGCAATAGAGAAAATGGGCTGGGGGGGCTCAGCTCAGCCCCTACTGTGCATGAAGACGCAGACTCTGCTGCTCGAGCGACAGCTGGCATCGCGCGCTAAACTGGACCTGCCCATCACTAGGGGCCGACGGCGCTCTGTTTGACGGTCTAAAGTCATGAAAACAGGTCTGAAAGACGGAATCTGCCCACCTATCTACCCCGCAAGGCCTAAGCTCGCGCACTGTGGGATGGCCTGAGGTGGAAGGGCACGAGGAAGGACAGTGGGGTGGGGAGCTGGAGAGGATGGAGCGCCAGGGGAGTGAGGTCTCCTACGGAGTATGGCGTGATCGGGCTGGAGGATTGGCCGACGGATACGGTGGGGGGGGGGGGGCAGGCATAGAGTGACTAGGGCCACTGTAATCCAAACTTGCTAGTTAAGTGGTGGTGAGGGTTCGCAGAGGGAGAATGGGTTAGTGGTTGTTGAGATTGGGGGTGGATGGGTGTGGTGGGAGGGGGGGTTTAGCGCCTGGTTGTTGGGTGGTAGCGACAGAGGGATGGGGTGATTTGGGGTGGGGTGGGGGGTGGGTGGGGGGGTATAGAGGGGGGGATTTGTAGGGAATGCCACTCGGGCGTAGTGGCTGGAGTAGCTGTGGGGGCGTGATGTTCGCGGGTGGGCGCGCTTGTGATGGGTATACAGTGTGACAGAAGCGTAAAGCAGAATGGCGGGATTGATGGCCCCAGCAAGGTAGGCGTTTTAGGAGCCAGGCGTTAGCCTCTTTGGGCTGACAGGTCCCTACTCCAGGGCACCGCACGCGCTTCACGGCCAAAAGCAAATGTAGAGCCTACCTAGTTGTGGAACTAGCCAGTCTGAGGCTTGCCAGGGATAGCTAGGGACATCCCAATCAGCTCTCCGCATACCAGGGGGGGGGAGTAGTGTGTGATCCAATCAAACAAAACATTCACAGGAATAGGGCTTGAACTAGAAATGGTCGCTTTTTCTGCTGTCATGATACCGGTCGATGGTCACACTAGGAGCACAAGCTACTTTGAGAGATATGTCCACAGGAACAATGTCTTGTATTATTAAGGAGTTGCAGATGTCTAGATACCTCTACAGCTTATACAAGGTTTCACTTTCCACAGACTATGGCGCTATTTTAATGATCGCTTATAGTACTGTCTGTGTCGTGAACGAACTACACTTCTTGCCACAATGTTCGCAATGACTTCTTGGTAATATGTATTCGTTAGGTCCCTGAGGAATTCAGGTGTTAACCGTCCCTTCCTCCGCTTCCTTCGCGACGTCTTAATAACTTCATTGCACAGATGGGGCCTTCTCCTTACCCTCGTGTTACCCTCGTTGGGTCTCTCGTGTTGTGTGTGTGGTTTATGTATCGTGGTGTGCTCATCGGGGGTTGGGGAATGGGGGTGAGGGGTAGGAGGTGTGCATGTGAAAAGAGTAAGCCAAGGTAGGTGTGTCTGGCGATGTGAAAGCAAAGGTGGTCTGGGTTAACATAATAAAGCTGCTGTGCTCTATCTGCTCCGCTTCAAGGAGACCTAACTCCATCTCTCCTCGTCAGAAGCACCAACATAGGTGTGACAGCAGACCGCACTGCGATAAGGTTTGTGCATGCAACCATCGTAGCAGAGAGGGCTTCGCAGACCCAGGGGGATGATTGGGGGGTGGAGGGGTGGAGGTGTGGGGTACTAAGGGGTGAGGTAGTGGGGGTGAGGGGGTCTGGGGGTTGAGAGGGTTATTTGGGTGTGGTGGTTGGAGGGTTCGGGGTGAGGGTTGGGAGGTGGAGGGGTGTGGGGTGTAGGGTTGGGGGGGTGAGAAGGGGTGGGGGGGATGGGTGGAGGTGTGGAGAGGTGTGATGTTGAAAGCTCTATGGGTCGGCCTGTGGTAAGATAGAGATAGTGGAACCTTGATGACATCTTAGCAGTGAGTGTGGAGTAGGGTGTGGGTTTGTCTTTTTTTATGTGTTTTGTTAAATTATAGTGGAAGGGGGTGAAGGATTAGGAGTGTGGGGGTGGAGGGGCTGGAGGTGTGACGTGTGGGGGTGGTAAGTGTGGGGTGGATGGGGTGAAGGTGGAAAGTCGTGGTAGGAAGTGAAGGGTGACCCGTCGGCGTGTAGGTGGCGGGGGGGGGATAGGACGGGAAGGTGGGAAGTGTGGGGGTGAGGGAGTGGGGGTTGACGATGTGGGGGATGGACGGGGTGGACGGCGGGTGGAACCTGTGTGGCGGGTGGGATGGTGGTTCTCCGTGTCGCGGATGGAGGGATGTGAGACGTGCAGCGCGACGTGGGGGTGGAGGCGGAGTGGCAGGTAGCGGTGTGGGGGTTGGCTGGGTGTAGTGGTGGGAGTTGGGTGGTCTGGCCTAAGGGGGTGGGGATGGAAGTGTGGGCGGTGGATGTGTTGGGGGTGCGGCGGATGGGGCGCCAGTCCATTCCTGAACTACATTCCTATCCACGAATGTAGGAATATGCAAAGGATCAGTCTAACACCCCTATCAAGGTACGCACCTGGAGTGTGTCCAATCTCGTTTCTAGTCTGAGTGATCCCCCATGAGACAATCTGGCATGGAAATGGCGACTTCTCCACCGGACCTCCCCCACAAAAGAGGAAATGATCAGGTCTACACGTGGACGTTTGCACTACGTTAAGGCGTGGTTAATAAATAAGGACAAATCCCTTTTTGTCTTATGGTTTCTTTATTTTTTCCTTTTATCCTGTTCCTTTCCTTTTTTTGAATTCTAGGTTTTTCCTTCATTTGATTTTTACTCTCTTTTGTTTTCAACTCTTCCTCCTATCATCCCTCATCCCTTGGTCGCTGTATCTTATTCCTCCAGTCATAGTCGCATGCATTCCTCAAATCTTCCAGGGCCTAAACATCGTTATAGAGTCATACGTGTGGAGAGACCACATCAACATTCGAGTTGAGATCGTGTTTGGTTTTCTGCGTTGATTAGACTCTACACGTGAAATAATCCAGATCCATTTTAGTAGTGTGGTGAGTTTGTGTCAAGAAAAGTATTTTTCATCCTGATGTTATTCGTTTCGAAGTACAGATAGGTTTCAGGGATTGTACTCCTACTTGGGAGATTAAATGCTGTGTTTTAAATTAGGTTTGAGCCCAGGGATCCCCTTTTTTTCATTACCCCGTGATGGATGTTTTCCACAAAGATAGTTGTTGTCAAAGTGGGACCTGAGAGATTGACGTTTTGTGTACGCACATTTCACCTTCCTCCCTGTGTCTCTCTCTCTCTCCCCCTCTTCTCTCCCCCTCCCCGCCCTCTCTCTTCTCTCCCCCCTCTCTCTCTCTCCCCCCCTCCCTCTTCTCTTCTCCCCTCTTTCCCTCCCCCCTCTCTCTCTCTCTCCCCCTCTCCCTCTCCCCCTCTCTCTCCCTCCCTCTCTCTCTCTTCTCTCTCTCTAGCCACTAGAGAGTCTGCCTTCGTCCACGCCATAGCCTCGGCCGGCGTGGCGTTCGCGCGGTGACGCGCTCCTGCCGCCGAGGGGACGTTCCCACCATGTGTGGGTGCGACTCCCACCACAAGGGTCCCCCGGGGGAGGGCTGGAATGTGGGGGGGCTGCAGCGCGAGGACGCCGAGTTCGGGGGTCCTGGTGTCCAGAGAGTTCGCCGACGCCAGAGAGAAACACGCACCGGACGCGGTCGGCTCGGCGGATGGAACCGCACAACAACAACGAGGGGGCCGGGGCCGGCACGGTGAGGTCAACACAGAGAGGAGAGAAGCCTCGTGATGAAGGTCACCAGGCACGTTGCTACACACCGTGGGTGAAACCAGGTTTGTTCACATGCATACAGCATGCTTGGTTATATTGGGAGGGGAGGACTTACCGAAAACAACCAAATCTACCCCATCTACACACCCAGCACACAGATTACACAACAGTTTTCAGAGTACCTCCGCCCTTAGCACGCCCAGCCCTGTAGCTCAAACAGGGAGGAAGCCCAGGAAAAGAGACAATGAACAAAGATCAGATTGTTACATGAAGGAGTTGGAATTATCCACGGTAAACAGTTACAGTAAAAGATTACTAATTGTATGACAGATGGGATTTCACTATGTGACTTATTCAGCCCACATTTGAGTGAATTTCCAGCTGAAAAGGTTGCACTTCATTCTGAATGACTGGGTAATTGCCTGAACTCAAAAATCCCGACCCTGCCTTTCATGCCTTGCATCCCAACGAAAACTTCCCTGACAGACAAATAACCCGAGTTAGGTGAGGGGGAAAATAAGGGAATCAGCATGGATTTAAACCATCACCCGTTGCTGTCACTGCTTACTGAAGATGTCTGGCGAGGACTTCTCGCCAGCACGCTGAGGGGCAATTGGAGGGACCACACGGCAACAAGGCAGGCCTTGATCTGAGCAGACAGGAGCAGGGAGACCACAGGAGCTGCAGAATGGCAGCCCCTGTCAGGA
Organism: Thaleichthys pacificus; assembly: GCA_023658055.1. NCBI lineage: Eukaryota > Metazoa > Chordata > Actinopteri > Osmeriformes > Osmeridae > Thaleichthys > Thaleichthys pacificus. Next base: position 14,396,880 of record CM042856.1, on the reverse strand, counting down.
CCCTTCTCCTCAGCCTGATCCCAGTCACCCCACCTGGGCTCCTCCGGCTCCATTGTTCCCTCCACCCCTCCACCCCTCCCACCCGCCACGGCCTAGGGCCCCAGAGATGCCAGGGGCCTGACGAGCTCAGGACATGATGTCACAAGTCTCCCCTACCCCCCCCCCTCTCCCCTCTCTCTCTCTTAACCCCCCCCCCCCTCCCAACTCCCCCTCGCCCAGGGGTGCCACAAACACCTGCCTTCCGCTTCAGCTGGGGAATTCTGCAGCTAAATATAGCCAGGGAATTGAAGCAAAACAAATGAAAACAAAGGAAAGCAGCGTCTGTGAGCTGCTCACGTAACAGACTTCAGAGGGAGTGAGCAGCAGACTGAGAAGACCTGCGTGTGTTTAACACATGACATGACACACACACACACACACACAAAGTTCAGCCCCAATGATATGCTACTCTGAACCTCCTGTGCAGGTCTTAAGTCTGCCAGTCTGCAATACTGAATATCCTACAAGTGAAAAGCTAATGAATAAAAGTACTTAACTGTCCATAAAAATACCTTTCCCATTGGACTTACCCATCTTCCCAGTAGTACCCACACTAACCCATCATGTTGCTACACTAGACGAGCTAACCCTTAGACTAAATAAGTAATACACAAAAAAACAACAACCCAGGACTAGTTTGACCGGCTCAATAATGAGCTGATCACACCTCTAAACCCTGCCTCTCCATCCTGTCTCTGAACTGCGATTTCCCCCTCAGACCATCCTGGACCACATGCACCTGCGCTGCAAGTGCCACGGCCTGTCCGGGAGCTGCGAGGTGAAGACCTGCTGGTGGGCACAGCCCGACTTCCGCATGCTGGGGGACTACCTGAAGGACAAGTACGACAGCGCCTCGGAGATGGTGGTGGAGAAGCACCGCGAGTCGCGGGGCTGGGTGGAGACGCTGCGGGCCAAGTACGCCTTCTTCAAACACCCCACGGAGCGCGACCTGGTCTACTACGAGGGCTCGCCCAACTTCTGCGAGCCCAACCCGGAGACGGGCTCGTTCGGGACGCGCGACCGCGTCTGTAACGTGTCCTCGCACGGCATCGAGGGCTGCGACCTGCTGTGCTGCGGCCGCGGACACAACACCCGGACTGAGAAGCGCAAGGAGAAGTGCCACTGCATCTTCCACTGGTGCTGCTACGTCAGCTGTCAGGAGTGCGTGCGCGTCTACGACGTGCACACGTGTAAGTGAGGTTCCCCACGCACGGACGAGACGGATGGACAACAAGCTCTGCCACCCATCGCAGACACACGTCATCGCACATATACACAGGCACACAGCCAACCAGCACCAATGGGTTATGGCACTTCCTGTACTGAAACTCTGGAACTCTTTGCTTCTCCGTCCTTGTAATAAGAAATGACTCCCATGTCCGTTTCCCAGGTCCTGCATCCTACTTCACGTGTTAACAGTGCCCGGACTCTCAAGGAACAAACAGGAGGGTCTGTTTTCTTTGGAATAAGCGCTGTTGTCCTTTCCCCAGGTTCACCCCATCGCCACCCAGCGTTGGTCCCTGATCCTTCTCCTTCGTTATTTATTCTCCCCTCCCCTCCCCCCCCCTCTCCCCCGCCCCACTTGGCCGTAAGGACTGTGGTACCTAACACTTCTTATCTGTGAAATGAATGCAGTAGATGACTTTTACAGACCATTTCTTTTGAATGGACGTCTTTTAACTAACACTTCAACTCTCCAGCCACCTTGCTGGTCCACTGTCGAGAACTAAACCACCGTTTCCCCCATCACCTACCCAACGTCACATAGTCAACACTATACTGAACACACACGGCAGCCCAGGAACCAACTACTCTGACTACTGAACTCAATAAGAGGGCTGTCAGCTGACAGGAAGAAACCCTGTTTTTCTTATCTACTGAGTTGATGGAATCTTCTCTTTCACAACCCCAAGCCTGCACACTGTACTGAACTGCAGCAGTCGACTGGGATGTCTGGAAGGCTAGAGCCTGATTTTATAGCCCCACATTTCTGAAATATTAGCAATGGGCTGGGACTGGAGGTATGCACGAGGGGACATGTGCGCTTGACAAACGCACTTGTTCCACTAACATGTATGCACTATTCAGCTATTCGAAGAAAAGAAAAAAAAAAAAGAAAAAAAAAAAAATACCTGAGGTAAACATTTGGGTGTTGTTATTTATGAGAACAAATTCCTTTTGTCATAATGTAGGCCTGCCAGTTTCAAGACTGAAGAGTTTGTCCCTTGCATTCTGACTAGCAAAAAGTTGTAGAAATATCCAGATTGATGTTCTTCCCATGCTATGATATATTAGACTGTTGGGCAGCTTTGTAGGGAGTCTTATAAGGAAATACCAGAGGGAACCATATATTCAAATCAAACAATGGATAGAAGCTTCTAGTATACGCAGCTTGTGTAAGACAAACAGTTTTGACTGTATTGGATCAGTCTGTCACTATTGGACATGATTTAAGAGTATACCCATAAATGAGTTGATTATTTGAAGATGAATTTACGTTAGCGTCCTGAAAAATGCATACCAGTAGGTTCTTCATAGGACTGTGAAACACGTTTCTAAGCAAAACGCCAGGTCTTATCAGTAGAGCTCCATTAAAGAGGAAGAAGAACATGTGATGGCATGTGGAGACCGGAGAGAGAGAGAGAGAGAGCAGCGTGTTACCAGAGGCTTCTCCCTCTCCCCGTCCTCATCTCATTTCCTCATATTCCCAGTAGTCAGAAAGGAGGTGATAGGAAAAGCAACACAGAGTGAATCTAGCACACGTGTATGTCTGTTCACAAAGACATGAGGAATGTTACTGTGCACACTTTATGGAAAGAGCTGATGTGTGTAAATGTGAATGTTTGTTTGTGACGGCTGTCAGTGGCAGGGGGGTGTGTGTGGGAGGGGGGGGAGGGGGGGAAGGGGGGTGTGTGTGGGAGGGGGGGTGGAGGGGGGGGGAAGAGGGGGGGCAAGCCGGCTTCACCATGGGACAAGCGGAAAGGTTTCCACACGACATGTCCTGACAGTCCTACATGTTTCCTATTAATTATATTTAACAACAAAAAGACAACTTACTCTGTAGTGTATAGGTTCCTCTCTTTGTGACATAGCTTAGCCTCTGCGTCACCTTCTAAAAAGCCCCCCCTGCCTGGACCCTTTGGGTTCAGTTCCTTCTCTTCCCCTTCCTCCCCGCTATATCCAAAGTTTTGTACAAAGGTTTTAAAGTTAATAATTCCCTTTTTATTTTATAATCTGAAATGTTATGTTTTTATAAATATTATTTATTATACAATGTATATATCTGTATGACTGAACTAAGATTATATATTTGAAGAAGAAACTACTGTCTCGTGCTTTTGCTTTTTAGCCAGAGGTACTTTAGAGAATCTTTACAATTTTTGAGCATCAGTTACCCAATTATTTAAAGCTTTTCCTTAATACGTCATGTATGATATAGACCTTGCACATAACACTACTGAACTGGTTTCTGACCTGAAGCGGAGTTGCTGTTCCAAGCTGTGATAGATGATGCTCCTTGCATAATAAATAGTATGATCCTCTTTCCAATCTCATGATAAATGTCTGAATCTGCTCAAAAGGTGCTTACTTTGTGAAACGTGCGATGCCTGCCATCCGTCTTCAGGAGGTGTCTAATCTCCCTCGTATGGAGAGGTAAACGGCAAGGCATATCCGTAGCATTACAGCTCCTTTCGGTCTAGGTGGAAGCACTGTTGTGATCTGGTGACATCGCAGCAGGAATATTGGTGTCAAAGTACAAACAGAAACCAGTCCTTGTTTTTACAACATTCCCATTTGTATTGCAACGACACAATCCAACACGAAACGTTCCCTACAGTATCCAGGACCTTAGGAACAAAAAGCTCTGAGATACAAACAGTCACTGCAGGTCATGTTTAAATAAGGTAGCTGGTATAACGTACAGCCTCAGTTCCACACATTGACGCGAGCGTTGGTTTGCACATATCACATACTGTATAGGAGTGGCAGTGTTCAGCATGCACACACTGAAGCAGATGGTGATGCTAGGCAACAAGAACATTGTGATCTGCTGACCTGGAGGATGTCCCTGTTCTACTGGAAGGGGTTCAGATCCTCATCTTGAGTCACCCCCAAACCAGACCATCTCTCTTCAGTATCGACATGCTTGCATCAGCACCTGCCTCCACCCCCCTGCCTCCACCCCCCTGCCCCAAATATCAGACCCACTTCTTCCTAGGGGTAACTCCAGGAGCATAGGTAGGAGCCATGGAAACGGCCACAGTGCCCAGTAAGACACCGTCCTGCAGCCCTCTGACAGATCAGGTGGGAAAAGGCACAACAGAAACATCCAGACATCCTTCAAAGGAAACCATACAGTACAAAAATATCCAACAGTAACATCACCCCCCCCCCCCCTTTCTAAAATGAAATTGGTCAATCAACTGATTACTATTTAGAATCGAATAATCTATCCATATTAGCAACATGATTAATCTATCGTCATAAAACACAAAAGGTGAGAACTAAGTAATGTAATGAGCGGCTGAGGAGGAAGGCTCTGAGCTGTCGCTTCCTGGAATGATCATACATCTGTGAACAACATATAAACACACACTAACAGGTCGTCATAGACACGCGTGCACACGGACTTCCATCGTTTTCGAATCCACCTGGGAAAGTGTGAATGAACTGGGCTTCACGCTGCTGTACATCCTCAACACAACTCACTGAGCGCTAGCGGTCGCACAGATCTTTTACAGGACATTTCAATCACACAAAGAGGCCACATACAGTGCTTAGTTCTTCTCACATCATTTACACACACATCCACATAGTGTTGAGGAGGAGGAGGAGGAGGAGGAGGAGGCTGGCCGGGGAGCGGCTACGGAAACGCTCGCTACAGAGGAAACGTGGAGCGCTTTGGGGATGGATAGAAGAAGAGAGCGAGAGATGGAATATCCTGCTCTCTCTCTCTCCCTCTCTCTCTCTCTGCTACAGGGCCTCCGCTCCCCAGCCACTGAGGGAAAAGACAGACAAGAAGAGGTGAGCGCAGACAGGAACTGAGTCTGAGCCTGGATGGTCTGGAAGGAGGGAAGCCATCTGTCTACAAGCCGTGCGTCTCCAGCTCCAGTGTGCGCCGTGCTTCCTGAGTGCTGGAGAGATCCCAGCTGGCTCTTACCACGGCAGGCTGTGTCTGCGGGGCGTGCAGCGGACGGGACGCTCTTAGAAGCTGAGGATCTTGTCGGAGCCCAACCTGCGACAGAGAGTGTTGATAAGCTACAGAGCTTGTGTGTTTCGTGTGTGTGTGTGTGTGTGTGTGTGACACCAAGAGTGTGCGGCAGCTCTACTCACGATCCCTCGTCTTTCAGTAGAGACAGGAACTTGGTAACCCTGTACTGGGGGTTCATCTGAAAGACACACACACACACACACAGGTTTACATACAGTACCTCACATTTAGTCATTTAGCAGACGCGCTTATCCAGAGCGACTTACAGTAAGTACAGGGACACAGGGGACGAGGCACGTCGTGTGAAGCCCAAGGACACGTCATTTTGCACGGCTGGGAATCGAACCGTCAACCTTCTGATTAATAGCCCAATTCCCTAACCGCTCAGCCATCTGACCCACCTTACTCTAGGGCCTACACAGGTCAGATGTGGTATGCCTTCTCTCTGAAACATCTTGTGTAGTGTAGCCCCACGCTTGGTGCTGCAGTTCTCTCAGCCAGCCTGCGGGTGATTGGTGAACAAGCCCGAGGGGATGCCTGTGATTGGTCTAAGAAGACCTTAGTGGGTGGTGATTGGGGGGATCTAGTTGATCAAAATAGGCTAACCTCATATCCTTGATGTAGAGATTTAGCAAGTATCTGCACACAGGCAATGCATGTCGTGAAAAGTAAGAACGACACTTGGAAAGAAAATGAATGGCAGTCAATGCAATAACTAATCTGCAGATTGCCTTTAGCCATAGGAGTTAATACATGAGAGAAGGCACTGTTGGAATGAGAGGGGGAAGAGGAGGGAAAAAATAAACAGGAGTTGTCTAAGCATCTGTTTCAATGTGTGTGTCTGTGTGTGTAACTGTGTGTGTCTGAGTGTGTGTGTGTGCGTGTCTGTAACTGAGTGTCTGTGTGTGTGTGTAACTGTGAGTGTCTGTGTGTGTGTGTAACTGTGAGTGTCTGTGTGTGTGTGTAACTGTGAGTGTCTGTGTGTGTGTGTGTAACTGTGAGTGTCTGTGTGTGTGTCTCCGTGCATGTGTGCGTGTCCGCACAAAAGCAGAAACGTCTGTGTGCAGCATGTCTCGGCAGACACTCGTTCATATTTCTCTGAGCTCGAGGTGGGGGGGGGAGTGGTGGTGTGTGAGGGGGATGAGGGGGGGTGCTCAACATGGCTGCATTAGTACATACCACAGCAATTACATAGCACCCCGCCTCAGCAGCCAGCAGCACAGGGACACACAACCACAGCAGTGGGACAGAGACACGCTGCAGCCCCGACACACTGCAGCCCTAACACACTGCAGCCCTGACACGCTGCAGCCCCGACACGCTGCAGCACCGTCATGCTGCAGCCCCGTCATGCTGCAGCCCCGTCATGCTGCAGCCCCGACACACTGCAGCCCCGACACAGTGGAGCAACAGGGGCCGGCTGGGGGGCAAGGGGAAAACTTGACATCAGCACGACAGCGTCTGAACAGCTGTGTAGCAAACAGGTTGTTTATGAGAACAACATGAGGACCTCCCCCTGTGGGAGACTAACCAGGTCCTTATGAGGGCTGCTGTGGTGGTTTATGGCCTGGCTTCCTTTCAGTGATGATGATCGAGCTCTCCACGAGAGTCAATCTCGAGACAGAACTGGTATTCATTAAAGCATGTCACAACGGTTTGTTGTGACTGAAGGCAGAGCGGTCTAGCAGTGTGTGGAGAGGGCTGTGTGGGTGGCTGGGTGGTGGTAGCAGTGTGTGTGTGTGTGTGTGTGTGTGTGGTAGCAGCAGTGTGTGTGTGTGTGTGGTAGCAGCAGTGTGTGTGTGTGTGTATGTGTGTGTGGTAGCAGCAGTGTGTGTGTATGTGTGGTAGCAGCAGTGTGTGTGTGTGTGTGTGTGTATGTGTGGTATCAGCAGTGTGTGTGTGTGTGGTAGCAGCAGGCAGGACTGCTGAGGCAGAGCCTCACCTGTAGAGCCTCACCTGTACAGAGCCTCACCTGTACAGCAGTGTGTGTGTGTGGTAGTCTCACCTGTACAGCAGTGTGTGTGTGGTAGTCTCACCTGTACAGCAGTGTGTGTGTGGTAGTCTCACCTGTACAGCAGTGTGTGTGTGGTAGTCTCACCTGTACAGCAGTGTGTGTGTGGTAGTCTCACCTGTACAGCAGTGTGTGTGTGGTAGTCTCACCTGTACAGCAGTGTGTGTGTGGTAGTCTCACCTGTACAGCAGTGTGTGTGTGGTAGTCTCACCTGTACAGCAGTGTGTGTGTGGTAGTCTCACCTGTACAGCAGTGTGTGTGTGGTAGTCTCACCTGTACAGCAGTGTGTGTGTGGTAGTCTCACCTGTACAGCCATCTCTATGAGCATCAGCAGCTTCTTGATTCCGATCCACAGATTCTTGCCTTTCACTTCCTTGGCAATGGCTGCCCGCTCATTCTCCTGGAAACTGCCCAGCAACTGGGGAACAAACGGCATGATGCCCGCTTATGTGAGAGCACGGCTAGAAGAGGTAGAAGTGTGTGTGCACACAGTATACAGTATGTCATTTTAGCTACGTGTTTGTGTGTGTTTGTGCGTGAGAGAGAGAGAGAGAGAGAGAGAGAGAGAGAGAGAGAGAGAAGGAAAGAGTGTGTGTGGGAGAGGGAGGGAGGAAGAGAGAGAGAGAGAGAGAGAGAGAGAGAGAGAGAGAGAGAGAGAGAGAGAGAGAGGGAGAGGGAGAGAGAGAGACAGAAGGAAAGAGTGTGTGTGGGAGAGAGAGAGAGAGAGAGAGAGAGAGTGTGTACCTCCAGGGCCTCCACCAGCTGCTCTCCTCTAGAGATGTTGGGGATGTGGATGGTGGTGCTGAAGGCGTCCAGCATCTCCATCTCCTGAAGGACATCCTTCCTGCTGGTGGTGCCGATGATCAACAGCTTCCGACCCTAAGACCACACACACACACACACACACACACAAGATGTTAGGGCTTGAAACTACATAAAGGCCATCCCGGAACAAGTTAAGCTCGTTGTGCTACAGATCGAACCATAACAAGTAAGCATTTTCATGATCCAGTCTAGCTGTACGTAGGAGCCAGTCTCCAGAGCCATGCCCAGCAGGACCAGGAGAAGACAGAGCAGGGGACTCAGAGCAGCCCCCTCTCTCCTCATCTCAACCTGCCTTCTGAGAGCAGGGAGGATGTCTGTTCACAGAGGGCCCCACCAGGGCCTGGAGCTAGGGAGCAGTGGAGAGGAAGAGCGAAGAGAGAGAGCGAGAGAGCGAGAGAGCGAGTGAGCGCAAGGGAGAGAGCGAGGGAGAGAGCGAGGGAGAGAGCGAGGGAGAGAGCGAGGGAGAGAGCGAGGAGAGAGCGAGGGAGAGAGCGAGGGAGAGAGCGAGGGAGGGATTACAGGCGGGCCGCCCCCCCCATGGTGTGGGGGGGTGTGATGGTGCATTGCAGATGAGGTGCCACACAGGCGGTGGTGCTGCCAGGTCCCAGCTCTCTCACAGGGCCCTTTCTCCTCCATGTCCCCCCCCCCCCCCCCCCCCGCCTCCCTCCACATCCCCCCCATCTCCCCCCGTCTCCCCCCCCGTCTCCCCCCCATCTCCCCCCGTCTCCCCCCCGTCTCCCCCCCATCTCCCCCCTGCCTCCTTCCAGCCTTCCTTCCCAGTCTCCCCCTACTCCCCCCCCCCCCCAGCCTTCCACCCTACTCTCCCCCTAGCCTCCCCCCCCCCCATCTTCCCCCTGCCTCCTTCCAGCTCCCCCCCCCCACCAGCCTCCAGCTTCCCTCCGGCCCAGGCACCCTGCTGGGCGTGAGCCTTCACAACCCTGGGGGAACAGAGTAGGCAGCATTCAGTCAGCACAACAGAGCAGGGCCAAACATTATCTCACACACCCATACACACACACACACACACACACAGCCGTATAGTCTATACTCTCATTCACACACAGAACCAAACGCGCAAACCGGGCCAACGCTATGGGCCGGGACAAGGTCGCACACAGACCCCGACAATCCCAAAGGCCTTCGCTCGCACACACAGGTGGGCTGAACGCTCACATGGTCCCGGCGCTCCCAGAGGAGGCCATGCCGGTACCACGTGAGCAGGCCGACGTGGTTCCAGACCCTCATCTCCCTTCGCTCTCCTAACAAGCAGGGACTTCCACCACCTCCCATCAGGCTGAACTGAGGGCATTGTCTAGATCTGCTGCCCTCTATCTGCCCCGGCAAGCATCACACACACACACACACACACACGCGCGCGGAGCTGCGGTACCTTGGGAGGGGTCTTCTTGAGGAGCACAAGCAGGGCTTGCAGGACCAGGTTGGAGAAGCGTGGGCCAATGGGGACGTAGTCTGAGAACGAGGACAAGCACAAGCTTACACTCACTTGGAAGGCAGTCCTGGCTCTGAGACAGTTAGAGCGACCCTGAACGGCCCCGTATGTACTCTAACCCTCTGTGTTCTGAGGCCTTCAGCATACAGGTGTTACTGGAGGATCTCACCTAACAAGCGCTCGATATCGTCCACCACCACACAGCTCAGCTGGGACTTGTAGGCATCATCGAATATCTGTCAGGAGGAGGGGGGAACTCTGGTCAGGAGATGTTTTGTGTTCAGGTTGTCTGTTTGTATCTATGTGTGTGTGTGTGTGCGCGCGTGTCTACGGATATCCACACACCTTCTTAATGGCCTGGCACTTGGCTATCTCGGAGTGTCCGATCATCTTGTCTGGAGAGCAGATCTTGATGAAGGGGAACTGGGAGTCCTCGGAGATCTTGGCAGCCAGGGCCGTCTTCCCACTGTTAGGAGGACCTGGGAGAACACACCTGATCATCAGCTCTGCTGCTCCCTCTGTGTGTGTGTGTGTGTGTCCTACCCTCCAGCAGCACTGACACCAGGGGTGTGTGTGTGTGTGTCCTACCCTCCAGCAGCACTGACACCAGGGGTGTGTGTGTGTGTCCTACCCTCCAGCAGCACTGACACCAGGGGTGTGTGTGTGTGTCCTACCCTCCAGCAGCACTGACACCAGGGGTGTGTGTGTGTGTCCTACCCTCCAGCAGCACTGACACCAGGGGTGTGTGTGTGTGTCCTACCCTCCAGCAGCACTGACACCAGGGGTGTGTGTGTGTCCTACCCTCCAGCAGCACTGACACCAGGGGTGTGTGTGTGTGTGTGTCCTACCCTCCAGCAGCACTGACACCAGGGGTGTGTGTGTGTGTCCTACCCTCCAGCAGCACTGACACCAGGGGTGTGTGTGTGTGTGTGTGTGTCCTACCCTCCAGCAGCACTGACACCAGGGGTGTGCGGTCGCTGTTCTTGGTCTGCTGCACCAGGAGCTCCCCGTCCTCCATCACCTGGGACACGGGCTCACCCCACTTTATGATGCCGTTCATGATGTAGCTGACGTAGTCCTCCGAGTTAGTGCCAAACGCCTGGGACAGAGAGAGGGAGGGAGAGAGAGAGAGGGGGAGAGAGAGAGGGGGAGAGAGAGAGAGAGAGAGGGGGAGAGGGAGAGAGAGAGAAAAATGGAGGGAGAGGAAAAGAAAGACAGAGAAAAATGAAAGACCAGAAAGGTTAATTGCAATTGAAGAGTCAGCACAGAGGCTTCTGACGTCTTCTTAGATCTAAATAGTGGAGATATCCGACTGGACCTTCTGTGACTGACTAGTGTAGGTATGGGAGAAGTTGGGAGGCAGTAACTTACAGGTTTGATGTCGCTGATGAGGGAGGCCAGGAAGTCATGTCTGTGAACCTGAAGCTTCTCAGCCTTCTCCAAGTCCACCTCAACCGTGGCAGTGGCCTGCTCACACACATACACACACACACACACATACACACAAGCATTAAAGACATATTGACATAAGGCACAGAGTGCCATGGACAGGAGTTTATCTTCCGAGGCAGAGAAATCTGAAATTCTACAAATGAACTCTGTGACAAACAGGTCCGATACTGGGTGCTGTGCACCTCATCCAAACACGAACAGATTGCTACATCTGTTGTGAGACAATGTGTTCACAGAGCCGAAAGGTCAGTCAGACAGACAGAGAGAGAGGCAGGGAGAGAGAGGAGTGATGAGAGGAGAGAAGGACAGAGGGAGAGAGGGAGGGCGGAGGACGAGTGATGAGAGGAGGGCGAGAGAGAGAGAGAGAGAGAGAGAGGGCCATCCAGCCTGTACATCTGTGCGAGGTCTTGTCTGTCACATTTCAGCACCCTCCAATATGGGGCGTGAGTGTGTGTGGGAGGTGAGTGTGTGTGGGGCGTGAGTGTGTGTGTGTGGGGCGCAACACTTAACAGACGAGCACTTCACTTTATCTGCGTGTGTCTGCCCAGAGCCTGTGTGTGTTCCAGTCTGCACACCTGATAAAACACTTGCGAGTGTGCGCACACACACACGCAAACACACTCAGAGTGTGACAAAGGGCTAAGACTTGTAATAAACATCTAAAACAATGTGTCTTGCCAGAGCCCAATGTCTCCCCCTGCCTTCCAGGCCCCAGCCAAGCCTCCAGGGCAGGTCTCCATCACACAGGCCTACATCCAAACATCTGGAACATTCCAACAACGTAGAACGTACACAGCCGACTTTGGCTACAGGACTCTACACAGGGCCTTTCTCCATCGCTGGTCTGCAGCTGCGTGCACCTGTTACGGATAGTTCCAGAACGTCGCTCTGGATAAGAGCGTGTGCTAAATGACTAAACGTCCGTCTGAGACCTCTGACCTTGATGTGCCTGTTCATGGCGGAGGACTGCGCGGCCCTGACCAGGCCCTCCAGCTCGGCGCCGCTGAAGTTCTTGGTCTCGACGGCGAGCTCCTTCACGTCCACGTCGCTGCCCAGCAGGTTGAACTGACGCATCTTGGCTGTGTGGATGTTGAGGATCTGGACACGGCCCTTCTCATCGGGCAGCCCTGGGCGGAGAGAGCAGGGACAGCCGTTACACCCTGAACATGGTGGCTCCCAACCGCAGGACCGGCTGTTCCTGGGCAGGAGGGCTTGTGGCTCTTAGTCATCCAGCAGGTTTCACTGGACCATGCTGTGTCTGTCAGACGACAGCTTCTTAACTGAACCGGGGTTCCTTCGGTGGGTAGTGGTGTTGTTGAAAAGAAGTGTGCCCGTCTGTGGCTTCTTACCAATCTCCATTTTGACTTCTAATCTGCCAGGTCTCAACAAGGCCTCGTCTATCAGGTCGGGTCTGTTGGTCATTCCTGAGAGAGAGACATGAACAGATGGAGAGACAGAGATGGAGAGACAAACATGGAGAGATAGAGATGGAGAGATAGAGATGGAGAGACAGAGATAGAGAGACAGAGGAGGAAAGAGAGGCACATAGCAACATAGCTCAGATCTTTAAGCAGCAAAAGCTCCAGTATATAACCAAACCCAGGTTGTCCACAGTGTGTGGTGTGTGTGTGTGTGTGTGTGTGTGTGTGTGTGTGTGTGTGTGTGTGTGTGTGTGTGTGTGTGTGTGTGTGTGTGTGTGTGTGTGTGTGTGTGTACCTATGACCAGGATGTTGTTGAGCTGCTCCACCCCGTCGATCTTGGACAGCAGCTGGTTGACCACAGTGTCGTGCACGCCGGTGCTCCCCGCCATGCTGCCACGCTGCTTACAGATGGCGTCGATCTCATCGAAGATGATGATGTGCAGCCCGCTGTTGGCCCCCAGCTGTAGAGGAGGGGGTACACCAGGAGGTGCAGTCACACATACATGCAGAGTGTGTTACCCATGACAGCATGTGTGTGTTTGTGTGTGTGTGTGTAGTGAGTGTAAGAATATAAAAACTAAATAAAATAAATAAAAGGCAAAGCCAGATTCCCAAAGCTGCCGTTCTGCTGACTCATGTACACGTATCGGGGGCCAGACAGCTGATAGTAGGCCTACAGGGCAACCTTCGTAAACCCTAACCTTTCACCTGGAACGATGACCAGGGGAGAATGTGGGGAAACTAAAGCACAGTGTCACAATACCTCCCATCCCTCCCCGAGAGAGGGAGGGGGAGAGAGAGAGAGAGGGAGAGGAGAGAGAGAGAGAGAGAGAGAGGAGAGAGAGAGAGAGAGGAGAGGGAGAGGGAGAGAGAGAGAGAGAGAAGAGGGAGAGAGAGAGAGAGAGAGAGAGAGAGAGAGAGGATGAGAGAGAGAGAGAGAGAGAGAGAGAGAGAGAGAGAGGAGAGGGAGAGGGGAGGGAGAGGAGCGGCTGGGGGGGTTTATCAGGGCATCTCTGGCTCTGTCCGGCTCCAGACGTAGCATTTAAAGCAGGTGTTCAGAGGGGAGCGGGGTGGAGGGCTGAGCTGGTGCTGGTTCAGAGGGGAGCGGGTGGAGGGCTGGAGCTGGTGCTGGTTCAGAGGGGAGCGGGGTGGGAGGGCTGAGCTGGTGCTGGTTCAGAGGGAGCAGGGTGGAGGCTGAGCTGGGCTGGTTCAGAGGGGAGCAGGGTGGAGGCTGCTGGGCTGTTCAGAGGGGAGCGGTGGGTGGAGGGCTGAGCTGGTGCTGGTTCAGAGGGGAGCGGGGTGGAGGGCTGAGCTGGTGCTGGTTCAGAGGGGAGCGGGTGGAGGGCTGAGCTGGTGCTGGTTCAGAGGGGAGCTGGGGTGGAGGGCTGAGCTGGTGCTGGTTCAGAGGGGTAGCGGGGTGGAGGGCTGAGCTGGTGCTGGTTCAGAGGGGAGCGGGGTGGAGGGCAGGGGGCGGGAGGTTGACGGGACAAGGGGGGGGGTCAGAGATAACCCAGCCCCTCATTAGCTGGTGAGGAGTGAACCCGTCACTGTCACACCGCTACGGGAGCTCAATACACAAGCACCCCCCCCTCCCCCGCCCCCCCCCCCCCTAACCTCCACCCCGTCGCTAGTGAGAACCCAGGGAACTTTACCACAGTTATTAGAAATATGTCTACTAAAGGGCAAATCAATCCGCCAGTGGAGAAATGAGCTTCTCTGCTGGGATTCATGTGTGATGCTTATCTGTGTTTTGTGTCTTGGGCAACATGTTGGCTCCATTTGGGAATGTGTGGACAGAATTGGTGGACTAATATATCTAATATGTACTTAGTTGTGCCAGCACAGACAACTGAGAGAGACCGGGGGTGTGTGTGTGTGTGTGTGTGTGCATGGCTGTGTGTGTCTGTGTGTTTTGTTGTGCATGGCTGAATGTGTGTGTGTCTGTGTGCATGGCTGAGTGTGTGCACATGTTATAGTTGTGTGTGTCTGTGTGTGTATGGTTGTGTGTGCGTGTGTGTCTGTCTGTCTTGTTGTGTGTGTGTCTGTATGGTTGTGTGTGTGTGTGTCTGTATTGTTGTGTGTGTGTGTCTGTATTGTTGTGTGTGTGTGTGTCTGTATTGTTGTGTGTGTGTCTGTATGGTTGTGTGTGAGTGTGTGTGTGTGTGTGGCGCATCCCCACTCACCCTCTTCTGCTCCTCCTCTGCGTCAGCGAACAGCTTCCTGATGTTGGCCTCCGACTCCCCCACGTACTTGTTGAGGATCTCGGGGCCGTTGACGATCTTGGGCTCTCGGGCGTTGAGCATCTTCCCGATCTGCCGGGCCATCAGGGTCTTCCCACAGCCAGGGGGGCCGAACAGCAGGATGCCCTTCACATGCTTACACCCTGGGCCACCGCACACAGAACACTGTCAGTTCAGCTCAATAGCCGTCACTACAGAGAAATGCTATCAGCGTTAAATAGCAGAATAGAATAATTAAATTATTCAAAGAAATAAAAGATGCATGAAGATATGAAATCTCAACAGCCAACTTGAGGATTTCCTTTGAGATCAGTAGTATACTGTCACCAGTAACTAAGCGCTACATGAAGGTGGAGTCTGGATATTAAGAGGTATCTGGGGTCTAGACTGAAGACCAGACAGCACGACCCTCATGGCTTATTGCACCTGCTAAATGACATTTAGTCCAGACTTATTGAGGCCCCAGATAAGCATCAGAGCTGCCATTTGGCCCTGGGATTGCGGGGCGGCTGACCCCGGCCTGAGGGGCTCCAGGCAGGGCCTCATGCCGGGGAGGAGAGGGAACCCCGGGGTCCCACCAGAGCCTTACAGGCTGTCTGGTAGAGAGCGCATAGGAAGAGCTGATGAGGGTGAAAGGCAGCGCACACACACACACACACACCTTCCAATCCCAAACACACAGATCCAAAGAAGGCAAGTCTCCCACTGACATTCCCAGATGAAGATAGGTACAATAACACCCCCCCTCCCCCGCCCTCCTCCCCTCCGCGTCTACCTGTCAACGCCGGCGCTCCCCCCACTCTGGCCAATTACACCCTCACCTTTACCTCCCCTCTATCAGGGCTCGCCATCTCATTATACCAGCCAGCTGGTCACAGCCAGGGACACCCTCCCGCACCCTGCCGCCCACCTAAAGGTCACCTCGCAGGCTGGACGCCACGAGGCTCGGCCCGGGTGTGTGCGCGCGGACGCGGGTGTGTGTGCGCGGGGGAGTCGCCGACATGAGCACCTTTGTCTGTGAGCGTCAACACCTGACTGGTTTGTCTATAAGCTGTCCTTCAGGAAAAGGGAATCAGCAGCGTAATCTGAGACGTGTCAAACAACTATTTCTGAGTGTTTGTGAGGGCCGTTCAGCTGGGGGAGTCCTACGTCATAACTCACAGGACCACGGCATTACACTACTACTGTGAGACCAGGAGCCCTGATACCAGCAATTATGCTACCATTGGGGGTTTATTTTCCCCCTGAAAGGTTTCAATTCAGCGCCTTAGTGTTGGTCTTGGTTTTAATGCCATTTGGACACAGGGACTCTTGTTCGTTCCGTGGTGTTCCACAGACTGATTGAGTGATTTGTTTTGGCACGCTGCCTTCATCTCCCCCTCCACCACTAGTGGACGGGCCAGTCCAGCAAACCCAAAGCCTGCTGGAACACAGGTCCACGGGCCTTGAGAGGTGGTTAGAGGGGGATGTGGTAGGAGAAGAACTCACAGCATGAGCTATAAAAAGACAGAGAGGAGGAAAGTAGGAAAGATTAGTTAGAAAGAGGGGGAAAGATATTAAGAGATTCAGAGAGGGGGTCAGAGAGAAAGAACGAAAGGGAAAAAAAGGGTTTCTGTGTGGCAGATAAAGAAGGAGGGAACCCATAGGAAAGGCATGAGAGAAAGAGAGAGGGAATGAAAGAGAGATAGAAAGAGAAAGAGTATTAGCGAGAGGAAGAGAGAGCATGAGAGAGCATGAGAGAGAAAGAGAGAGAGAGAACGAGAGAGAGATAGAATGAGAGATAGAATGCGAGAGAGATAGAATGCGCGAGAGATAGAATGCGCGAGAAGATAGAATGAGAGAGAGAGAGAGAGAGAGAGAGAGGAAGAAGGAGAGCTGACCCATCTGCTCCACTATATCAGGAGGGAAGACTCGGGAGGCGAAGGCACGACGGAAGATGTCGGAGAACTCCTTGTCCAGACCACCTATGCCCATCCTCTCAAAGTTCCAGTCTGGGTTGATGATGGACTGGCGAGACTCTCTCGTCTTGGCCTTCCCTGCAGGACACACATGGATACAGGGACACACAAGGGGACAATCAGGAGTGGAATATGATGAAATGTTGAGCAAAAATAAATATGAACATGTTCCCTTCATTTTTGATTTATATACTCATGCATCAGATACACTAAGCATGGTCAAAACCAGCACCTCAACACAATACTTAATGGGTGTTTAAAGTGGGATGTGTCAGTTTCCTGTTCCAGTCAATCCAGAGGGGAGGTGAAACAAAAGCTGGTGTATACTGCCCTCTTGTGGTTCTAGCAGGTAACCAGCAAGAATCAAGAAACAATTTATCCCACTTTGCTGTGAATTGTGAACACATTGGCTATGGTTCATTACACCCATGTCTGGCCACATCACTTAACACATCTCTGCTCTGGAACTGATGCTACTCATGCTACTGCTAATGGAACTCACGCATGGAAGCAGCAATCTGTCAGGTGTACTTTAATGTCATGTAATGGAGTGAAACTAACTAGATCAAGTCTATCAATATGTTCTAGCCTGAGTGTGTGTGTGCGTGTGTGTGTGTGTGCGTGTGTGTGTGTGTGTGTGTGTGTGTGTGTGTGTGTGTGTGTGTGTGTGTGTGTGTGTGTGTGTGTGTGTGTGCGTGTGTGTGCCAGCATGAATGGGATGTATGTGGAACTCACCAACCAGGGTAAGAGATGAGCTCTCGGATTTCTCAAACATCACCTGACTGTTGCCCAGCAACAGACCAATCTCAATCTGCAAAAAAGAAGCCATGACGATAAGAGAAGGAACCTTTGAAAGCTAATTAGTTCTTACTGAACTAAAACTAAAAGCTGGCTAATTGTACCCCTTATCAACAAAGAATCAGGGATATTGGATTAAAGTTGTATGCAACCAGATGAACGTCAGTCCTAGGTTGAAGAAGCAGTGATCTGCTCTGGTACCTTCTGCTTCTTGCCGGAGGGCTGCTCTCCTTTGAGGATGCTGGGGTCCATGGCCTCGATGTCTTTGATTACTAAACCAAACAGCTTGTCACAGAAACTGAACACCAACTGAGATGGAAAACAGAGAGAGAGACACACAGATGCACAGAAAAGGTCAGTTTGACAACGTGAAATGACCAACCATGAATACGTCTGAAAGCTCCTTCCTCCTCCTCCTCTCTCTGACTCCCCACCCTGGTACCTGCTGGCCTGCAGTGAAGGCCTGGCTGTTGAAATGCTGAATGAACTCGGCAGCCATCTTGTCTGAGTCGTAGGGGTTGCTGTCCACGTTCTTCTTCTGCAGGAAGTCGATCTCCACCGTCATTGTCCCCACGCACTGCTTGGACTTGTCAAATTTGTAGTTGGTGACTGCAAGGGAAAAGGACAAAGATGTGGGAACTGTATTTTGGCAACTATACACATTTGATCCTTGATCTTCTGTTGTACTTTCTAAATGCATTATAAATTCTAGCCCAAAACATTTGAGGGAGGGGGCTATTCACAGACGGGTCCGTTGTAGTGAGAGAGAACGCGAGCTGGACAAGAAGGGTCTGAGCGAATCAATGCGCTGCGTGCAAATCAAAATGTTATTTTTTGCCATGTTAAACAGTAAAATTGGCGGTCAATTTTTCATTGTGGCGGGCCGCCACAAATGAATCAATATATGGGAAACACTGCACACTGCGTTTGGTGTTCCAGACACCATTATGTAAATTAGCCAATTATCCAGTCTACCGGAGGGCATTGTGGGATTAGGGGCATCAACCATAACTTCCTCACCAACGTCCAGTGAATTCACAGCAGCAGCAAGAAGATGAAGGCCGTGTTGGAGTCGGCTTGCTTTTCAGGGCTTCCTAGCTAAAGATGACAAACGCAGGCCCTTTGATAAGGGGACATACAGACATCTGTTTTGTGCTACAGGGAAACGGGGGCGTCTCTGACAGAAGTCCATTTCTGTCATGAAAAGAAACAGACCTAAGGAAGGTGGGTCGGTGTGTTTGATCTGATGCTCATATTTTACACATGGATACGTTACTATGGCCCTGCCAGTGACTTCAAAGAGAAGGCTTGTCCAGCTCCATTTGAGGAACCTGGCCAGTCTACATGATGGATGAGAGGTGTCCCCAAGCCCACACACACACACACACACACGCACACACACACACACTATACATAGATCCCATCTTCTGGTTGCAAAAAAATAATAACGACCCATTCATTTGAATCAGGGGTGTTGGAAGAGGAAACATCTAAACCATGCAGGGCAGTCCCTGAGGATTGAGAAAGGCTGCTATAAACTTCTATTTCATGTTAGAGACATTCAGAGGCTACCCATCTGGGCTACACTGATAACCAAGCTGAGTTACTGACCAGGACAATCATGTGACAACAATAAAAGCCAATTTTGTGCAGAAAGGACTGCTTGATTTCACAGAAAATCAGATCCCTTTGATGTTTTCAAGGACTGGTGCTTTGTAGAGCTTCGATCTTACCTTCTACATTCTGACCAAGGGAGAGCCCGGCCCATTTCCTCTGTAAAGTAAATACAGCTTTGTTAAACACAATCCCACATTATCTATGTATTGAGTTGTGCTATGATTCAAAGGCAATGGACAAGCAGGGACGTGGCTATTCATGGGATCTCTAGTTACCCAGCAACCAAGTAGAGAAAGAAAATGGTCTCAACAGAAAAACACAGAGTAATCTAAGACACACTATACCTAAATTCAGAATCAACACATTCTGTTCACAACTGGGGGAACCCGACAAGACAGTGACGTAACCTTCCTCTGTAGACAGATCTTATTTCACAACACGTCTTAAGAACGACCAATAATATCGTCCCATATACATTTACATTACATTCAGTCATATAGCAGACGCTCTTATCCAGAGCGACTTACAGTAAGTACAGGGACATTCCCCCGAGGCAAGTAGGGTGAAGTGCCTTGCCCAAGGACACAACATCATTTTGTACGGCCGGGAGTCGAACCGGCAACCTTCTGATTACTAGCCCGATTCCCTAACCGCTCAGCCATCTGATCTAAAGAGATCCTAACAACACGTTCAACTGTTTGTCCTGGGACAGCTTCCTATGGTTGTGCTTTTGGCCACGTTGTGAAATAAGCCCATGGTGAGGAGGTTACAGTAGTACCTGTGGGCCGCGGCGGCTGCCAAGGTTACAGACGAGAGGCAGAGCAGGCAGAGACAGGCAAGGTCAAAGGTCAAAAGCAGTGAGAGACATGGACACAACAGAGAGAAGAGAAGGTGCATGCGAGGTGCCACTGAAACAAGACAGCTTTGAGAACAGCGAGAAGTCCCAGCTTAAAAACAGGAAGAGACCAAGACAATGTTAATGGAGAAATCCCACAGTGCAGCACTTTGCAGGAGCGTTGAACTGACGAACCAGAAGGGCTTACAGTGACAGTTAAGCTAAGCAGCAAACGGTTTCAGAAAAGATACCAACTTAGTGTGTGGATTACAATGGTTTTACATGGTTACCACTGTCTATAGCGTATATGTCAACTAAAAACTAGGGAAATCCTTCCTTATCTCAGTTTAGAGTCAGGTGCAAGTTAAAAACATCTGCTATACGGTATCATTAGCTACAGGGTGCAAACAAAGCAAAATATTGTCATTATGTGAACTCTTGGTTAGGCTCACTGAAGTACATGAACACAGTGGTGCTTGTTGAGGTACGCTGGCTGGCCTCCCTGGCCGGTCCCAGAAGGCTGGTACTGTACCTGGGGAAGACTGAAGGCTATGGTCCCAGGTTCCACACTAGGGTGGGTCTTCACTGTGAACACATACTTGTGGGTGGGCATGGTTCTCACGGTCACATGTCTGAGAATAAGAAAAGGAAAACAGAATGATTCGAAAGATCTCTTAAAAATGTCATAATTAAAAACGTATGTGGGGAATAGGCAATTAGACACTTGATTTCAGTTTGTTAATGGAATGCATGGTGAGGTGTTATAAATAGACATAGAGTGACAAAAAACATAGAAAACTAGGGTAAAAGACGGCATAGTTTGTGTGGGTGTGTGTTTGTGTGACAGTTGAAGCTCTGGTGAGTGACAGCAGTTCCCACACAGTCCTTCACCCCCAGAGGAGGACAGGAACCAGGCCAGTCAAAGTTACAATCTCCTGTCACAGTACGATGTCACACTCTGGAGCCAACCAACCAGAAAACCACACTTACATTTAGTCATTTAGCAGACGCTCTTATCCAGAGCGACTTACAGTAAGTACAGGGACATTCCCCCCCGAGGCAAGTAGGGTGAAGTGCCTTGCCCAAGGACACAACGTCATTTTGCACAGCCGGGAATCGAACTGGCAACCTTATGATTACTGGCCCAATTCCCTCACCGCTCAGCCACCTGACTCCTCCTAACACTTCTACCTGCAGCTCATCTCCAGACGGCACACAACATAACACACACACACACACTTTAAAGCCTGGCTTATCATGTGGTTCCTCTGTCATGTGACAGAGCTGTGTTGACGGCGTATCATACGAGTGCCACTCCTCCAGAGGGACAGTTGCATCCTGGCCAGAGCTGATGGCAGCCCGGGTCATGTGACGGAGGAGAGGGCTTCAGTGAGGGCCGGCCCTGGGGGTTTCTGGGACTGATGGTGGAGCCCAGCCCCAGTGACCCACACGGATCACAATATCGTTTGAACTCCACAGGGATGTGATGTAGGGCCCACATAGAACGTGGACACATCCACACGTGCCATGCACACACACACACACACACACTTCAGAGCGCACTCACGATTCAAACGGTGGTCCCTTCTCGCTCACGACGGCACAGTTGGTGAGCGACAGCTCGTCGGTTGGGCATCGCGCCGCTTGCATGGTCTGTAAAAAAAAAAAAAAGAGGCAATTTGAGAAGTAATAGTAATAACTAGTGAGAGAGCTATGAAGCATTTTCACACCATGCTTGAGAAGAATGGATGGAATAAGAGGCACTGATTGACATTTCTGCTAGTTAGGCTAAATCAAACGAAGGGTCCTTGGAGACCATAAACAAAGTCAATAATAGATCTGTGCTGTGTGAGGGAGGACAAAATTAATGATGTAGTTAGTTAAGCTGACGGTGGTACATGCTTACAGAGAACTTTTTGGTTGCCAAGCTTTGCTTATAGGCAAAACAATGCTATTAACATCACCCCAAGCAAGCTATTGCTCAACACCATTCCTGTACTAAAATAGAAGGGTAATTTTCCCGTCGAACCTTTGGCTAGAAAGTCATAGACTGATTTTAGACTAAATGAATATAAGAAAATTACAAGGGTGGTACCCAGTAGGCTCTGTTCAGAGTGTTCTTCTTAAAATAGTATTGCCCTCTCTATTTAGAAACACAGCACCACAAATTAGCCTCCGCATTTAGGTTACCATGGAGATTTGTTTCCCATCCAGCTAAAAGTCTGTATAAGCTTAGCTATACCTTTAGGAAGCTCAACAATATGCAGTAGCTTAAGTACTAGAGAGGAATAGTCTGTAATTGGGTCTAGTCTATATTGCTCTGAGTCTGAGCACATTTAAAATATTGTGTCCTTACTCCAACAATAATGATGTTTTTTGTTTTTGTTTTTCTCAATTGGGGCATTCCAAAAGAGACAGCACCCCTATTAATAGACTCCCTGGTGGAAAGGGGTCCATTGTTTTTTTGTACAAATGACATGTCAGCCGATGTAGGCACATACAAACAAAAAGGAAAGCAGGTGGCTGTACACACACCAGTGTAAAAGAACAGTTGGCTTTCCTAATGAAGGATATTGAAGGATTCCAGTCATTTCAACTGTAAACCAGTGGAATATGCAGGGAAAGTGATGGAGATTCAGCACCAGAACAGCTAGGGGTCTATGGAGACACTAATGGCTATATACCCTATAGAGTTTAACAGACTAGTAAGGAGAATTCATAAGCGTGTTGAGACTGAGCTCTAAGGAAACCACTCAATAGGATCTGTGTAGGCCTGCATCATTCAGTCTAGGGGGAAAGTGGAGTCAGGTGGCTGAGCGGTTAGGGAATTGGGCTAGTAATCCGAAGGTTGCTGGTTCGATTCCCGGCTGTGAAAAATGACGTTGTGTCCTTGGACAAGGCACTTCACCCTACTTGCCTCGGGGGTAATGTCCCTGTACTTATTGTAAGTCGCTCTGGATAAGAGCGTCTGCTAAATGACAATGTAAAATGAAAATGCTACAATTGTTCATGTCACAGGCTTATTCCAAGGTTGAGTCGGCAGTTTTGGATGAGGGAAGTCTAAAAACACATATTTCACCAATGTCAAGATTCTCTATACAGTAATTAGGAGAAATATCAATAGGACACAGTTTTGGAGGAAAGAATACTTGGACCTATCTATAGACTAAGGCCTTACAATATGATGGTGGCAACTGTTTCAGGAATAATAACAAACACGCATCTTTGCAACATGACTACACTTTAATGGAAATGGAAGGCGATTTGTAAGGCACTGCAGTATCTAACACTCAGAGAGCCTAACACTACAGCCTGTGGTAATGAATCCTCTCTTTCTAAGATTTTTTTTTACTCCATTTTAAATAACCGAATTAGAATCTGCTGTCTTAAACTAACCACAGGATCATTGGCTGGCCTAGTTATAGCGCTAGCATCAAAGCTAAACTATAAACCGACTTCTGATATCCAGGACAAATGTTGAATTATTATGAATAGGCAATGTGAATTTGAGTATGTGTGTTGGTAAACTGTTGCTTTCTCTGCTTTGACAACAGACACCATTTGAAAATGTCCTAATTAAAGAGGTGAAAACAAAAACACCATTCCTTGAATTATATCCTACTTGTCTAAATCAGCTCAAGAAACATATTTCGAAGGAAACTATACTAGCTACGTTGTCACGTTTTCTTGATTAAGCATAAGAAGAATTCTTGCCCAATATTGAATTACATTTAATTTACAATTTAAACGAGTCAGCACTGTTAACTAATTGATCAACACACTTAATGAACATTGTACACATTGGTAGCTACTAGCATACAAACATACAGTAGTCTAATGATTAGTTAGAGCTAGCAGAGCTAGAGCTAGGTACTGTTGTTGCTGCATAACTGATTTAGGTGGTCTTCAGGGATCTTGCTCAGAGATCCTACATCGTTCAGTGCTGTGTGTAGTTATAATTGTAGGGCTCTTAATTTCATTAGCACTTGCTAGTTAGTTAGGAGATATATAGTCTTATCATAGACACAGGACACTCGTCTTCCGGGCTATGGGTTTTGAATGACGTACAACTCTGCCACACAGCAGACTCAGTAGTGGCTCGAGTTGGCAGGCAAGAGGCAAGAATTTCCTCAACATGTCTGCGTTGATAATGAGGCAGTGTTTAATGAAAACTATTCATGAGTAATCTACGAAAAAAACTCACCTGACTGGTCATCATGGTGTTTTATTCTCGTACTTCAAATGCAATTCAGCATTAACGCTTTGGTGGAACTCTTGACAGCAACAGGATTCACTGGTGGTTTGAGGGCGGGATCTGTTTCGATGTGATGTCACCACGCACACGTACGTCGCATGATAAAAAGATAAGCAAAAAATTTTTTTTCCGCAATAGTCACGAGTCCTCTTCACAAAATATGTTAATTCATACATACACATGTAGTCAATGTAAGTATTCCTAATTAAATCATAACATAAATCTTCGTCGTTAAACCGGAGACATTTTTGTACAGCCTGCAGGGAACATGTTCTCTTTTGGGTATCATACTTCAACTCACATTATGACCTTCAAAATGTATTAATATCTGTTTCTTAAGCCTAACATTAGGATAAATAACATCACTTGAGTGACACAAATTAGAAGAACATGTTTCTTTTTCAATCGAATAGCTTCAATTCTGGGGTATTTCAACATCTTTAATAACAAGGCCGTAATCATAATACACATTGGGGGGGGGGGGGGGGGGGGGGGACCATCCAATATATTGATATAAAAATATAAATGTGCTACGCTACGACAGGCAACCACGCAAACTGTCCGAAATTACCATAAGAAATGTAATTCGTCCCCCCAATGTTGACTCCATGGATACGGCCTTGATCTTTAATGACTTAACTGAAGCAATGGTTGATCAAACCCCCAGTTTGAGATAGCACCACGGTAGCACCCCAGGATCTCCTAATGTACCATACCAAATTAAATACTATCAGATGCACCAATAACACCGCAGTTGGTCATTCACATGAGAAACAAAAAACAAACACTTTTTCATAAAATATTTATTTGAACTCATCTGAACATCAGACATACCCGGTAATTGTTGATCAGCAAGAACCGTATGTACATTTGATACTGATGTGTATAGAAATCCAAAACAAGCAACAATACTTTTTTTGGTTTGGAAAACTCAATGAAGCAGTGACATGGATGAGTTATATTACAATGCTGTTAACCATGATTTTTGTCAAGAGAATAACACTGAAAAATGAACATGTCACTGAGGGCCAAGCAAGCTCCTCACATCTTCTCTGAAATCTTTTGTTGTGAGGTAACACGGGTCCTACATACATTTACATTACTATTTATAAACCTTCACACTGTCTAAAGTCTTGAACCGAAGTAAAACGCTTTCTGTAAGTGAACACATTTGTAAAAGTAGGAGGAAATCATGTACTGCTTTGAGTTCAGTGCAGTTTATGGCACTTAATCTGAGTAAACTGGAAATACTAGCAACAAAATCTGAACAAAGGATCTAAATCTTAGGTTCTCCAACCCTAAGCCAAAGATAAAACCAAGTATCTTGGTCTTAAAGACCATGAACGGTCTTCTTTTGTGTGTCAATGAATAAATAACGGTTCATAACACGAACAAGCTGATTGCAAGTTTAAGAATGTCTGTTAAAATAACGTAACAATCCAAAGCTGTCATTGAAATTCTGATTTAATGCCCTTTTATGTGATGAGGTTTTCCAACACACAGGAACATTTTCCAACAGTAGAAACTAAAACACAAAATTCCATCAGTACTTCATACAGTATTCAAAACCATCAACAAATGCTCACAACCAGTCAGTCCCATTGAGTTGATGCTAATCCAGCAGTTCTAGATCATTACTTGCACAAGCTTCTTCCCTTTGACTTTCCCTCCTTTATGAGTAATTACAGGCACTCATTCCTCCTCCACCGTGGTATACATTTTATCTGAAGGCTCTGCAAGTCAATCTATTCTTTTGTACCACAGTCCAATTATCTTAAAACACTTATCCAACACATGGAACCCACAGATCAACTTATTCCAACACTGGAGCACGACTGGTACACAACCACATCCAACTTAGTCAGGTCAAATTTGTGATATTTTTCCAAGAGGCAGACAAACTTCTTAAAATACAAAATATTTATTTTAAAAATGACTTATAAATGAAAACAAAAACAACAAAAATCTGAGCATACAAATTGTTTGGTTACCAGCATACCATACTCGAGCTAGGAATTAACAATGGAAATTTGCTTACTTGGGATAAGACATAGAAGCTCAGAGGCAATGAATACATCTCCACTCTTACAATATATTGCTCCCAAACATTGAGGCAAAGCAGAGGACCGAAAGGGGGCACTGGCGGTATGAGAGGGCATCCATTCTGCTCCATGATCTTATTGTGACAAAAAAAAAAAAAAGAAGTGGAGTGACAGAATTTTAGGTTTTTGTTACAAAGAAAAAGGCCAATGGTAAAATTTGACAGCCGAATGACCAAAACTGAGGAAACAGAGCGACTTGGCAGCGATACGATGATCACGCATGCAAGAGCTAGAGGGAGCTCTTGCACCCAAGTTTGCCTGGCAGGGACATCCTGGTGTTTAAAGATTCAACCAACTTAATACTGTGCTTCTGAGAGATATGAGCCAAGAACTAGGAAAGCCTTGACCAAAAAGCCTCGTCCTCCTATGTATGTAGTGTAGATCGGGGCCCTTGAGGTCAGTATTGCACCTTCAGGGGTGGCAATGGTCATCTCAAGACTTTGTAACCCCACCATCAATTCTATACGAGATATAAACATATGTATACTTTTACTTGTCAATCTTTTATTGTGGTTTTACAATATTCCCTGATGGCCTGTTCTGGCCGCTGACAGTTATACAGAATCCTGAATGAACGTCAAAAAGAAAAATGGACAAAATGAAAAGAAGAAGTGATGCAATTGTCCGTTTAGGGAGACAGGAACTTTCGTTGGGGAAACTGGGACTCCCGTTTGTTGCAGTTTGAGGAACTATTTTGCTGTTCTCCCTTGTCCCCTTTTAAAATATAACACACGCTGGTCACACACCTCCTCCACTGTGCTGCTGTGGTCACCATTGTTTCCTGGAGATGATAAGCATCACGTCACATTTAGAACAGGATAGATCTACAACGAAAGGAAGAAGAATCATAAACGGAGTGGTGTTCTGGAGAGACCTGTGGGACTTACCTATGTTAACTTCTTTGCTTTGTTGTAGAGTGAGTCCACCACTTTGCTCATGTTCTGAATCGTTTCCAGGGCCGCTTCGTACGTCTTGTCGACAGGAGGCTCCTCGAAGATGATCAGAACCCCCTCGCCTTGGTCCAGGATCCCTGAGGTCACACAGACACTTGAGACGGCTGTGTACAGCAGCACACTCAAAAACACATGGAAGAGAAGGACATCTGCAGTATCTAAACAGAAGTAAACTATAGATTTACCATGAAACTTTGTATCCAGGATCATCTGTGACAATTTTCTTTCAACGTCCCCCTGGAAAAAACACAATGAATAAAGACAGCATTGATTAGTTTAGTGTTATTTGAATATTGAATCAAGCAAACTCACTGCAGAACAGAAGCATAAATACCTTTGACAGTTTGATGAGGCCTGATATGTGTTCTATCTGCAAACAAAAAGAAGAAAAGATTTAGATTAGATTGGAGAAAGCCATTAATAGATGCATCCACTGAACACCACAAAGCAGCTTCATCGAGCTACAAATATTTCAATTCAAACACCCAGGCCTCTTTCCTACCTGTACTCTGGAGAAAGGCTCGATGACACGGATAAGGTTCTGCTCCAGCAGGTTGTCATAGAGCTTGGCCAGGTGGGTTTTGATGATTGGGTCGTCCTTCAACTCTGCTCTGTATTCTGTAAGGGCCTGGAGAGACCAAGGAAAAGGACCCGTCAGAAAAAGCTGTCAACTCATAAAAAACCTTGAGTACACTAAACATGACAGGCCAAAGGTCTCACCTTTTCTAAGTCTGCTAATGATCTGTTTTTGCTGGCTAGCGCAACACATTTCAGTGCATCCGTCTGCAAAGGAGAAAGAAAGGGAGGGAGGATTGTCAATCTGGAGAGCTGAGAATGTTTTAGTAGTCAGTGATGAATTGCTGTAACATTAAGCCTGTTGTCACATGTGAGTGAGCCGACAGTGTCCTACCTGTCGACCAGTGTGCCGCAGGGCCAGTTTCCCACTGATCAAAGACTGCACATCCTCTGGCCTGGGGGCACATGTCACGTAAAAAATGTACATCATGTCTGCACACACAGTCACAAAGCTGCAGACTAACGCTCATTAAAATCACAGCCCAAGTGGCGTCATGACTTACGTGTTGAGCATGATCTTGCACAGCAGCATGTATTTGAGAGCGGTGATGGCTCTGGGGCTGTTGATGGAGTCGTAGCCCTCGAAGGCCTCGAAGAAGTAGGAGTAGGCTGTCTTCCAGTCCTTCTCCTCCGCCGCGTGGATGATCCCTGCGGTGGGAGATGAAGAAAGGTCAGCTCCACTATTTCATCACAGCTCAACTCAGATTCCAGAGCAAGCAGCGGGAGGTTCAGAGGAGGGTGGAAAAGAGGGAAGGGAATGAGTCACTGTCACCCTTGGTAACACCACAAGTACACTTATTCACTTCAAATCTCATTTGCTTGAATAAGGGTTCTACAGTAGACAGAAAGCAAAGCTGCAAGTAGTTCGGTTTTCAGCTATTCCCTACTAAGGGAATCATGAGAAAGTGACAGAAGTGAGTCTAACCTGACTGCATGTCCAGGGCGGCCTGGAGCTTCGGGGGACAGTAGATGGCGTTGGCCGTGGTCCTGGCAGACGTGAGGGCAGCCCGGGCCTTGGGCAGGTTGCTGAGACCATGGTACGTCTTGCTCTCCAGCAGCTGCACCTCCACCAGCAGAGCTTTGTCGTCCATCTTCTTCAGCTCCTGCAGCAGCTGTGAGCCTGCGGACAGGTCGGAAACAAGGAGGTTTAGACTAGGAGAAGCTGTCAGCTGACGTGGAGAAACCAAGTGAACCGTAGCGCTTAGTTTATATCTTTGATCAGTGGAAAGGGGTGAATATATCAAATCATTACACCATGTCACCATATTTAGTGATTCACCCCCTCAACTTGAGACAGGAGTTAGCAGCTCCCTAAAACATATATTTGGACAGTAGAAATAGCAAGAGCTGTCACTCACCAAGTGCCAAGGCCTCCTGGAATCTTTTGGTGTCATAATAGAGTGAGACCAGGCGAGCCTAATGACAGGGGACAAGAGATCTGTCAATGTAACACCCAAGGTATTGAGGGAGAAGGAGGGGAAGAAGAAGCCTGGAACCCTGATAGACAGACAGGGTACAGACACAGGCTCCGGGGTCACCTTACCTCCAGCGCCTGCCGGAGGAAGGTCCTCTTCTCATCCTTGGCCCACTCAATGCACTCCAGGCAAAGCTCCACTTCTTGGCCAGTGGCTGCCTCCATGTCCAAGAAAAGGTCCAGCAGAGAGCGCACCAGCCTGGCTGCCTTGGCCTTGCTGATAGAGATCAGGAATGGCCGCACAAACTTCAGCAGCCCTCCCAGTTCTAGAGAAGTCACGTGAGAAGTTCAACAACAACAACAACAAGTTCTCCATCCTTGGAAAAGGCTCAAGTTTGTTGACTACCGTCATAGCACTTTAGATGCATCATACAGTTACCACAAAGTAGCTATGATCCTTCAGCAGACGCCCTGTTGACCAGACATGGGAGACTCACCTGCAGCCTGTCCCGTTTTGGCCAGGAGTTTCCCCAGCTCCAGGATGCTCTGTTCTTTAACCCTGACGGCTTCCTCGTCATTCTCCTGCACATCTCTCCTCACTGTTGAAAACAAATAAACAAGATACAACATTGGCCCTTCTGTCACACTGCCCAATCATCAATAAACCCACATAATAGATGTAGATGCATCTCTAAGTATGACTTTTGCAAAAATAATGTATTTATAATCTGATGTTTATCGCATGTTTACCTGAGGTAGCTTGCCAGCCACCAACCAAAAAGGCTAGCTAGCTACTTTGCTAACAGCTGTGACTAAGGCAATTTAAAAACACACTGTACCCGTGTAGGTAACTAGTTCAAACAAGTGTGAGTCGAAGCAAATGCATAATGTGGTCGGTCTCAACAATTGCAACGTAACTCGCCAGCTATTAAGCTAACTAGCTAGCAAGGAATGTAATTATGCAACGGTGGTTGTTCTTGCAAAACATAACTGTGACAACGTCATGCTAATGCTTGCTAGCCAGGCATTGACAGTGACTAGCAGCTAGCCTAGCTAAATAGCGAACAGTACTAACACTAGCAACACAACTTGAATAAAACTAGCTAGCTAGTGAGCAGTAACTACCATGGAAAAAGTGACCACTATAATAGTGAAAGATAGTCCAAACGCTGACAGAGTTATATGAAGCTACCTAGTTAGCCACATAGCTAGACTACCGTTCAGTCCAACTAAAAAGTCAAGGCCTATCAAGTTGACTTGCTAACCACCGTTATCCCATGATTCTACAGTGAGTCAGCACGCCACACAAACCGGCAGATGTCAATGTATAAGCCTTTGCAATGTCAACATTTGATCACAAATATATCAACGAGACAAGTCATACTGAGTAGTTTAGATTCTCAAGTTAATACTTACCTATAGAATGAAGAATATCAATAGAGGCGTTACGATCCGTGCTAATGAGAGACTGAGCCCTCTGAAACTCAACCACTGCCGCAGCCGCCATCTTGCCTATTCAAAAGCTGCCTGCCTACAACAATCAAAAACGCCAAAGGAAATACGTAACTGAGTACGTAGTTTACGCAGCAAGCAGTTGAGAATTGTGGGAAATGTATGCGAATAAAAAAAGAAAAACAATGTGTGGGCCCATAGCCATATTGAGGCGTAGGCCTACGTTAAAGCAAATACACTACATATTTATTTAATTGTATTACTGCATGTTTAAAGTGATTCAACATTGAATCTTTCTGAACGATTCCTCGTTGTATTATCAGCGTTCTCGGAAATTAAAGCCTAGGAGTTTGCATGCTTGAGTTAAATCAATTCATCATAGCTTACTATGCTGTGCATTATTGCCCCTTAAAACACATATCAGAAAAGATCATTTGAAAAAAATATAAAGGCTGCTCACATTTTAATTAATGCATGCATACTTTATTATTTTCAGAAGACTTTCCTGTATTCAAAACCCAAGCTCTTAGCATGCCTATAACCAACGGTTCATCGAGTTCAGCGGCTGCTTGTTGTGATTGGGTATTGGAAAAACAGCACCACAGACATAGCGCACAAAGCGGCGCTCGACCACTGTCTTTGACATCCTCTCAAGTACGCGCAAGTCAGGGCGAGCGCACAGAAGCCCTCGCAACCGCATCTCTCGCGGCGAGGACCAACAGCACATCTTCACAGCATCCAGTCCACAGTTGCCTCCATCGCCTGCGCACCAGAAATACTGGCCATATAGCCTGAGCTATGTCAAAGCGTGCTGATGTTTTTGCTTGCATTACGTATTTCTTCCAAAAAGGATTGTAAGATGCCATCCTTTTAACTACAATTATCGAGATGGTTGTTGATGTTTCGTCCTGAATTTCAGTGAAATAGAGGATACTTGCAAGGAAAACATCGCTGCCGTGAAATAATTTTCCTCGTCATCTTCCTCAAGGAAAACATCTTACGGTGAGACTGAGATCTTCTAGTCATCAATGAATGTCATTAATGTCGTAAATTACTGGGCACAGCTTTGA
The DNA here is from genome assembly GCA_023658055.1 of Thaleichthys pacificus. Lineage (NCBI taxonomy): Eukaryota > Metazoa > Chordata > Actinopteri > Osmeriformes > Osmeridae > Thaleichthys > Thaleichthys pacificus. The sequence goes on along the minus strand of CM042856.1, from coordinate 14,365,200 downwards.
AACATTGTGAAATGTAGGGTAAAGTGGCATATAGTGGCAATAAATGGTATTTAGACATTTTCAAAAAGAAGGCTGCTAAACCTGTGGGGTTTAATATGTTATTTGATAGTTATGTGATAGGCTAGCCTATCGTTCGTAGAGTAGGCTACTAGGACATCAACAAATTAATCAGCAAAGGAGTTGGTCAGAATCCAGACAATTATTACGCCTTTATTATTGCGCCTGGCGCATTCGATTTCAGAACCTTGGACAGCAGACGATGTTCAAAAACCACTTTCGCAAAACTACAACTTTCAGCTATTCAAGCACAATCAATCTTCCTCAATCAACAAGAAACTTCATAAAGGCAATTTCGGACTTCTTATGGATTGTGTTATAACTACTCGAAGTATATTCAGTGAGTATTATTGCCTTTAGATGCTGTAAAGAATAGTTTGGATTGATGGTGTAAATTGGTTGAAAACTAAGTATTTTTAATCGTGGCACTTAATCGGCTAATAAAGGATTATTTGTTTATCTGGATCATCCCATTACGGTTTAATAATTATCACAACTCGTGGTTGTTTTTGTAAATCGGTAGCTACATTAAAGGCGACCTTCACAAAGGTGTTTACGTTCTAGTCTACCATTTTAAAACACGAGAGCTGATCTAGAAAAGCGTATTCAGCGCGTGCTCTAACCAATGATTCCAATGGAAATAAAAATAATGTAAAAATGAAGTGGTTGCCAAAACATGCACATTGGAAGTTCAAATGTAATTTGAAACCCAATTAAATAGTCGGCTATACAATTCTGATCAGGTCGAATGGTATGACGAAAATGTAAACAAAAATCAAGGACTAGTGAAATTAAAACAATGGACTATTGAGTAGTATATTGCTGTTCGGTGTGATTGGAGGACTTAATGTTTTAATGTAGTCAATCCCAAACATTGGTACATTTCTAAATACTGTCAGAAATGTGTGTACTTGTCTCATAAACTACATCATAAGAGTCAACTGTGAGGTAAACCAAATTCAATCTTTTCCATGCATTTAATGTCCAGGTTATGTTTTTTAATGTGTGCAATTTTTTTGTTGAAAAGCCACCTACGGTTGGCTTGCATACATTCAGTGGGAATTTAACTGTACCACATTTGCTTTTAATTATCTTGCTAAATCAGATCAGTAGAACCCACTTAGTCCACCAATTCTGCAGAGGCAAATCAAGAAATCAAGAATGATTCAGCTAAATCATCAGGGAGAGTGAAATGACATAAACAATGACTTGTTCATAAAAACAACTTGTAGTCGAACACAAATAATCACATTTGTTTGCATGTTTTATTTTCCACAGGCTACAAAGTCTACAAATCTATTTATCCTCTGGATCCACGGCAGACATAGATGCCTAAGAGGAACTGCAACCTATAGCCAGGGTCTCACAGCTGGGAAGCACTGAGGCATTGAGACCCTCAGAATCTCCTCTTAACGTTATCTTTGGTCATCCCTTCAGCCAGCCAGGCAAACACCCCTGGATAACCCTTCTCCGTAGCCATGGGAACCGTCTTGTCACTCTCGCCTAGCTACCGGAAGGCGGCCCTCTTCGAGGACGGGCCGGCCACCGTGGGCCACTACACGGCCGTGCAAAACAGCAAGAACGCCAAAGACAAGAACATGAAGCGACACTCGCTCATTAACGTGCTGCCATGGAAACGGATCGTGGCCGTGTCGGCCAAGAAAAAAGGCTCCAAGAAGGTGCAGCCCAACGCGGCCTACCAGAACAACGTCTCGCATCTCAACAACGAGAACCTGAAGAAGTCGCAGTCCTGCGCCAACCTGTCCAGCTTTACCCAGGACCAAAGCACACCTGCCCTGACCAAGGGCTCCAACAACGGCGTCTCCTCCATTAAGAAGGCCCCTCTGACCAACTCCAACGTAGCCGCCGGCACGCCCAAGAGGGTGATCGTGCAGGCCTCCACCAGCGAGCTGCTGCGCTGCCTGGGGGAGTTCCTGTGCCGACGCTGCTACCGGCTCAAGCACCTGTCTCCCACCGACCCGGTGCTGTGGCTGCGGAGCGTGGACCGCTCCCTGCTGCTCCAGGGCTGGCAGGACCAGGGCTTCATCACCCCCGCCAACGTGGTGTTTGTCTACATGCTCTGCCGGGACGTGGTGTCCTCTGAGGTGGCCACGGAGCACGAGCTGCAGGCCGTGCTGCTCACCTGCCTCTACCTGTCCTACTCCTACATGGGCAACGAGATCTCCTACCCGCTCAAGCCCTTCCTGGTGGAGAGCTCCAAGGAGACCTTCTGGGACCGCTGCCTGTCCATCATCAACCTGATGAGCACCAAGATGCTCCAGATCAACTCAGACCCGCACTACTTCACCCAGGTGTTTGCTGACCTGAAGAACGAGAGCCAGAAAGAGGAGGAGAGGAGCCGCCTGCTCATCGGCCTGGACCGGTGAGGGGCCCTGGAAGGAGGAGTGGGGCAGGGACAGGGGCAGGGGCAGAAGGGGGTGGGGGTCGGGGTCGGGGTGGGAGGAGGGCCGGGGTCTACTCCAGTCTGGCATTTCAAAAGCAGTGGTGAGGAGGATTAAGGAAAGTATTTTAGGGGCACCAAAGTTTGATGTTTGAACATGGTTAGTTATATCCATGATTAATTTATAGCATAACAAATTGACAAAATATGGGGCATGGTAAATCCATTCAGTAAATGATTAAAAAAAACTTCAATACGACCTTGATAGGAAAGATCCCAAATACCCAAGTTTGGGAATTTTTTCTGTGAACCAAACCTATTTTTAAAAGAGAGAGGATGACATTTTCCCTACACCTGTGAGTGAAAGCTATGTGATAACCATCCTAAAGGACAAATGCCAGACTTGAGTACATTCTCTGCTTGCACACATATATATATTGAAAAAAAAGACAAAAAAAGAAAAAAACATTTAAAAAACAAAAGACAAAAAGTCTACAAACAAATCTACAGCTATGAATGTGTAGAGGGACTGAGGCTGAAGCTTGCTGCCCAGCGACATGCTGACTGTTCCTGATGTGCACTGCGTACCGTGGTGGGGTGAGGACCATCGCGTGACTGGGCCTCTGCTCGCATCATGGAAGAACTGGCAGGCTACGACTTGGATCATTAGACTGTGAATGCCCCCCCTACCACCACTCCACCTCCCAGTGCAAGGATAAGGATAAGTCTGCACAGTATGCTGCCTGCAGTGCATATCTGACCATCACTAAGGACATGTGGGGACAACCATGCTGGATAAGCATTTTCATGCTTTTTCAATAATAGGCCAGAGTTGCATCGTAGGATAGTTCACCAGACAACTACAGGAGGAGTTGTGATCAACTTCAAGACGAGGTTTGGCGGTCCCATTCCACGTGTTGAAAAAGACCTACTTTATTTTCATTGAAGAAAAAAAAACGTACAAATAAATGGATGTTTTACTCTCTGATGGCTTGACACTAGAGAGGTTTATTTATGGATTTTCTTGAAAAAAAAAGCTTCTTTTTTTACTTAGAAATGTAATGCACGTGTGTCATGCCATATTTTTAGAGTTTTTCGAAGGCAGAAAAGTCATTTTCTTCTTCCCATATGATTTTTTAAACCAACTGCATCTGCTGTAGAGAATGCTGTGAACCAACTGAAACTAGTTTATTTAGCTATGCTTGCTAAAATAGGCTATTTGTTTACCAGGGAATTGTTTTGTACTTTTGTCTAAGGTTGTGTCTCTAAACCACTTCAGAATGAAGATCCTTTTTGTGCTATGTAATATTCAGCATAGAAAATGTTTAACGAGTGCCAAATCTTTGATGAAAATCATGTAGGTCTGAGAACAGTGGACGAAGTCACATTGTTTGAATGATTAGATGGATTTGCATCTAATAAGGACTATTTATTGAAACTTAATTTATTGACATTTATTTATTATCTTTGGCACATCCCTTGTAATGTAAAGATCATGGATGAAAGATCCGTTTTGAGGCACGTGATATGAAGGTGGGGTATAGCTGTTAACTGGTGATTTTATCTTTGGTGTGAATGAAGATTGATGGTGGTTGATGCAAATTAATGTTGCAGGGATTTAATAACGCAGAACAAATTAAAACCCGTAGGTTAAACCAATGTAAAATCTGACCATCGCCAAAGTAACAATATCAGGGAGAGCTTTAGCATCATAGACCCCATACCTTAGACTTTCTGAGGAGCCCGAAATCCAACACAAACCTGCATGACTGCCCTCTACTTGAACTACTACTGCACATATCAATATAAAAAATCAGGCAGGCTATGGCAAAAACTACATTCAGTGTCCTAACGGATAAATGACATTGTACAACGTCAAATAATCCCTCAATGCCAATACTGTATAAATCCAATGTATTCAGATGGGAACGAGATGAGATGAGGTTGTAGGTTGAGAGTTTAGCTGACCTCGATAGAGATAATCAGGTTTTCAATCAACAAAGCCACAATACTAAATGAAAGACAGCAGAGGACAAGGGGAGCACCATGGCAACCGGTATGAAAAAAACATATGGACCAGCAGACTTGTGCTCCTCAATCTTCATACAGTATGTATCAAATCAAGAGAGATTGTAATTGTAGGCTTGGCTGTCAGATACTGCAACAAAAAAAACACATTGTAGATTGGTAGAGCTGAAATGAAAATGAGAATACCTTGTCATACAAGCTTTTGGACCTCTGGAAAAAATTCAACCTCCAAGAAATCTATTTGCCCGCTTTCTTCTCATCTGAGCAATGACAAATTGCGCATGCTTTTTTCAGTAGTTGTATTTCTCAAAATTAATTTCTAGATAAGCAAAATTCTCAGTCTCATTCAACCAAGTCTTTTTTGTATGTGGTTCTATGTCGACAAAAAGCTATTTTCTCGTGATGGAAGTTCTCTAAGATGGCTGTTACGATCACTTATCCTCTGCTGTATCAGTTTGAGTCGAAGATGTATGATATGGAATACTCATAGGACGTGGAAGAGTCCAACGGCATTCTGCCTTGTCATAAGACACAAAGTGCAATGCGAAAGTTTGATCTGTGTGTTTTGTAGCGCAATAGGGGGAGATGCACTTTGGATGGGTTACTGCTTTGGGAAAAAGCAGGACATTGGGGTCTGAGGCATATACAGAGGAGTCTTGAACCTCTTGCTGCCCACTTTGCCCCAATTCAGTAAACGTGCCATTTTTTCACTTGCATCACTGAGTAGTAGTTTGAGGAAAATACTTTTGAAAAGCTTTAAAAAAATTAAAAATTAAATTAAAAGTACAAAAAAAGACGATTAGCTTAAGATTTCTGTCAATTCTTTTTTCTGTATCTTGTTGCGTACTTTGTAGAACAAAAAAAAGAAATGGTGTTAAAGAGCTTCAAAATGAGAGGCATTCAATGACTGCATGTGTGAATGTGTGTGTGTTTGTGTGTGTGAGTGTGCGAGAGAGTGAGAGTTTATTTGTACATAAGAATTTGTGCAATTAATTTTCTTATGATGAAAAGGTGGTCAAGGTACTGTATGGACCCACACAGGTTCAGGGGTTCAGCTTGGATGGGGGGGGGGGGGGGGGGGGGGGGTATAATGCTGTAAAAACTGTTCTTTAAAAAAAAAAAAAGACAAAAAGCTGTTGCTGTAATTGAAACTTTTTCAGTTTGTTTCTGCTTACTTTAATTTATTTTTGTACTGTGATGGAAAATAAAATGCACTGATCGTTCATGATGCACATGTAAGTGGTAGTTTTTGTCCTCTCTGTAAACTACAAGAAACTCCTTTAAAAGGAGTTTGAATGTTCACCATACCTGTGAAATCCCAACCCCGACGGCACACAAAACATCATGGTCCACATTTCATATAAAGGAATTGAGGAGGCCCTGGACAACAGTGAACCAGTGAACATGACCGCACAAGAAACCACACACACGTACGCTCGAGAAGATGAACGTAGTCATTACATACGCATCATCTATTTAAGGCCCCCTGTGTATGTCTTCTGTGATTGTCCGAAAGGTGAAAGATGGAAACTGATCCAAGAAGCCCTCTCTGTCTTGGTGAGTCATTCCACAGACACACATCTCTCCATCCCTCCCCAGACCGGAGCAGCAGAAGACCATCATCTCCCCACCTTGTAGAGGTTGTGCTCATCAACAGACAGTGGGAGGTGACACCATCACCCCCGACTGCACAGGGCTTCTGGAGCCTCTACGTCACCCAGGGAAATAGCTGCTAGGAGACGGATTAGCGCTGGTCTGGTCTCCCCCACATGACAGCATCAGTCATTAAAGACAACAGCTGGCCTTCAGAGAAAAGCACCACAGCCCACATACCAGTAGGCAAAACTCTCTACTGAATGTCCTTACGCAATACAGTAGTAGACCTAATGCATCTAATGGTTAATCACACACACACACACACAAACATTGTGATATATAAAGCCTATACTAATAGAGTATAAGCATACTGTCGGACACTGATGTAAAGAGAAAGTCCACTGGATTAAATCAAACACATTTGTTAATTTAACAACAAATCTCAAGGATCAAGGATTGTGAAACGTGCTGCAGCTTGTGCTCATACCTAATGTACTAATAAAACAGGAAGTTCCGTTTAGATTTGGTCCCACCGTTTTATTTCATTCATAATCAACATGGATGTATTACATAAATATGCAACTATAAAATTAGGCACATAGTTTGAAATGTATTCTGCATCTGTCTATATGTTTGTTGAAAAGCCAGCAAATATTGAATGTTTTTAAAAACTCAAAAGGGTTATCAATACAATGTACTTCCCATATTTATCAAGCAATTAAACTCCCTGAAATTATAAAGATCCATTTCTGTAGGCACTTTGATATATTCAGTCTGGTGAAGACGATGTCTAAGACAGAAACATAGGTCATGTGAGCTCACAATGACCTTGACAACACAGCTACTGACATTGACAGAGAGAAAAAGATGCAGACACAAGCTCTCACAATAACAGTTTACCATTCAAATCAAATAAACTTCATTTCAATGTTTTAAAAAGCAAAACTGATGGAGACTGCAGCATTCCATTCATCGTAATGTAGTCACTAAGGTTACAGGACCAATCCAGTAAAACAAAAAAACAACAACAACAAAACAACCACAGACTTTGTAAAAAAAAAAGTAAAAATAAACAACAACAAAAACAATTTGGTACAAAGTGATGGCACAGGTTACCTACTTTTTACTTTGACAACCTTTTTTCCAAAACTGTTACACGTAGATGACATCTGTGATGGGATTACTCCCTGTGTTTCTGAGCTACGAGTGACTTGAAACCATCAAAACCCAACGAGTTACAGAGGAGTTGATGGGTTTCAGAATGACAAGTACAGTGTGACTGGTGATGACAGGAAACAGCATCACACATCCGGAGCTTCCTCAAGACGGCCCTGAACATAGTGCTGACCACTGGAGTGTAGAAGTGACAGAGGGAAAGTACGAGGGAGGAGGTGGAAGAGAGAGAGAGAGAGATTTGAAAGACAGGAACACAAAGTAATACCAGAGAAGAAAGAGTCCAAGTGAGGCTTTGTATCACTGCCCTTACTGATACCAACAGGAGAACACTTACAATCCACACACATGCAACCACACACACTCTCCAATATCTTCTTGTATGAAGTGCCTTATCAAGCTGTGGAAGAAGGTCACACAGCACAGCTGCAAGGTAAAGACAGACTTTTTAGAGGAGTGGCACACATTAACTTATTAAAGATACTAGATTTTTCCAGCCGATACTCTAAAGCAATTAGCAGGAATGCAGTACTTGTGAAACTGATTGGTAAAGAGTTCTCTCTTTGCCGGGAGAGTAATACCAGCTGACAGATATCCGCTTTGCCACACTAACTAGGCCAAGTATTCAGAGATCCTTCTTCCTTACCCTCCACTGTCGCCTCTGCCTATCAGAGCCAATAATTACTGCCACAGGAAGACTAAGACTCACTCATCCACGTACAGTACTGGAGGCGTTCGCTCCAACCATCAATAACCAATACATGCTGTAGAAACGAGATACATACACAAAAGAGAAACCGCATACAATCAATTTAACATCTAAGCAAATCAATCGATAATAACCTACTGCATACAATCAATGACGTGTATAACAAACGATTACTTTAGGTTCTTTGCATAAAGCAGCAAATTCATCTCGACATACTATAAGGTGTCAGTTAACAACAGCATGGCTAACGTGACTGCGGATATGGTGTTGTTAGAGGCCGTCAGGTCGCTAGCAAGCTAGAGACCAGGCAACTGCTCGTCTGCTCTTTAAGGCCTTGGCCAGGCATTCAACATGGCCAGTAGCCAGCCTATTTGACACTGAGCCAGCGAGGACAGGGCGAGGTGGCTGCTAGGAGCTAATGAACAAACTGTTATCCACACAAAAACACAACTGTCTCTTCTTTCTCTTCCTCTCTCTCTCTCTCTCTCTCTTCTCTCTCTCTCTCCCTCTCAAAAGCACACGCACACACACACAATCTTCCTCTCCACTAATGATCCGTGTTTGTTACTGAAGAGCCAGTTCCATTCAGGAGTAAGGACTACTCCAGGTCAATAGAAAGACCATTATCTCCAGGGACTGGCAATTAGCATGAGCTTGTGACACCAGCACAAGAAGTTCTATAGGGTTCCAGGTCTCTGCTAGGTTTACAATTGTGCTTTGGTATCATATGGTATAACTAGGCTTCTCCTGCAGTTCCTTTTGTTAACCATAACAATGGTAAGTACAGTCTTTATCAATACATAGAGCATATGGCTCTGTGTTATTTACAGTCTTTTGGATGAAAATATAAGCATCTAGTTTGCTGACAGTGCTACAAATAAACATACAGTATGCACTGAGGAAAGGATACAGGTTTTAAATTAAGAGAGGTTTTAATGCTCCTCTCAGAGCAGTTTTCTGTTCAGGATATGCTCAACACATCCGTCTAAACACCCTGTCTAACTGTGCCTAACTGTGTCTAACTGTGCCAATGAAACTTCATCTGGGACTCAGACACTCAGTTAGGGAAAAGTATAGGAGCTTCTTCTTACCCATAATGGTTCCCAAGAACAAATTAAGTTAACAATCAACTTGTAAAATAAAAGGTGGTTATTGATAAGTTTCTTTCAATAGCTGTTGTTTACAATCGCGAACACCTATATATATATATATTTTGTTAAACTAAAAAGGTTGATCAGATGCTAGACCTGGTAACTATGCCCAGTATAAGAAAACATGAAAAATCTAAATAAGATTTGAGATCCTTATTAGGGGTTACTTTGTTTTCGATTAACACTGTCATAGTGTTTCTGTTTGATTTGGCTAAACAATATCCAATATCTCCTAATAAAACCCTCATCTGCCCAAAAACGGTTCACTCCATATCTCATTATATCGACAAACTAGCATGTGATTACATCTAAAAAAAAGTTAACTGTGAGAAGAAAAACTACTCTTTGGTTGGTTTTATACATACAGTATATACTGTAGCCTATAGATACATGTTGTGCATGTGTTTACTGTTTAACAAACGGCAATTGCAATATTGAAATATACATATCATCTTATACATTGAGCTGTATTCAAAGAAGACATTTATCATGGCTTTTATTTAGATGTCCACTTTCCTATGTGCATACTGTTCACATCACAGTATGTTGATGCTCAACCAGACGAAGACCACAACCATCCATGTCTGATGTCGTTCCCCTCCGTCCCTGTCACCTGACCCCTGTCACCTGACCACAGTCACCTGACCCCTGACCACAGTCACCTGACCACAGTCACGTCAGTTCCCGGGCACAGCCAGGATGTAACCGGAACGGCTCTTGGTGAAGTCTGGCTGTGATTGGTTGATCTTGGACTCGACGATGACAGTGCACTTCCTGCCGTTCATGCTGCACTGGATGGGGCTGGTGACGTTCACCTGAAGCTTCCTCTTTTCACTGCAGAGAGAGAGAGAGAGGGAGAGAGAGAGAGAGAGAGAGAGAGAGAGAGAGAGGAGAGAGAGAGAGAGAGAGAGAGAGAGGAGAGAGAGGGAGAGAGAGAGAGAGAGAGAGAGAGAGAGAGAGAGAGAGGAGAGGGAGAGAGGAGGAGAGAGGAGAGAGGAGAGGAGAGGGAGAGGGAGAGAGAGAGAGAGGAGAGAGGAGAGAGAGAGAGAGAGAGGGAGGGAGAGGGAGAGAGAGAGAGAGAGAGGGAGGAGAGGGAGGAGAGGAGAGAGAGGAGGGAGAGAGAGAGAGGGAGAGAGAGGGAGAGAGAGAGGGAGAGAGAGAGAGAGAGAGAGAGAGAGAGAGAGAGAGAGGGGAGGGGGGATGTTAGACTTGTTGATACAGTGGTGGTTTACACACCAACAGGATTTTCAAGTTAGCGTTTATGTTTGTTCCAGGTTAAATACATCAGCATTGGGTGGGAGACATGGGGGCAGAAAGGTAGCATATTAAAGTGTTCACCTCAACGCTACTATGGAATTACCTTCATTGAACAACAACAACAACAACAACAAAAAGTGCATGCTAATCGTTTAAAAGACTAAACGGAATACTGATCTTCAATACATAACTGTCACATTTCAAATGCCTTTGGACATGCCTCTGAGCATAGATATTATAGAAGCAAATGATATTTCATTAGGATTGATAACAGAAGCTGGGAAGGGAAGATCCATATGCTGATGCTGTGTGTGAGCACAGCAGTAGGCTGGCTTTCAGCTCTTGTCACATTTAGTTAAATCTTCCGCTTAAACAGACATTTCTGCTTTTACAGAAGATCGATGAGGCAAATAAAATAGAGGTTGAGGGGAAAAAAGACATCTGTTAGGGTGAATCTCTTCATGAGCTCGAAGAGGAGGGGGAGAGAGAGAAAGACATAGAGAGAGAAATAGAGAGCCTATGAAACTATATCTTGGTTAAAAAAGGTGGAGTCGAGAGCCCAGATTAAATTGCCATCTTCCTTTTATAAGCACACCTCCTCACCTTCTCATCCAGACACAGTTTTGTGCTGGCTCACTGAGAAGTGCTACTCATTCCATTTGTCAACAACATAATGAAACCTAAAACTGCAAACTGATTAAATCAGAAAACTAACCACAACATCTCTTGAGACCAAGCTAAATTCAGACAGTGATTCATTTTGACCTTGACACTGGCTGTTACGCAACAATGCCTCATAGACAACAATACCCTCAACTACCCACACTGCACTCCTGCACCTCTATGTATCTCTAGCAGAGAAACCCAGGATTACGGCAGTATCGTTTTATACTGGTTTCTATGGAAACCTCTGTGAACTCCTCCATCTGTCATGGCTGCCTTTGCCAGCCAATGGGACGCCAGTACTGATATATGTCTCTTCCCTGCCTGTCTCTCCTCCTCTCTCCATCCCTCCCTCCCTCTCTCCTCCTCTCTCCATTTCTCCTCCTCTCTCCCATCTCTCCCCCCCTCTCTCCTCCTCTCCGAGCAGCCAGGGGGGATGCCTCCAGCCTCCTTGAAGGGCAGCCAGGGTTAGACTCCCAAACACAAACATTGGGCTTCACCTCGCCAAGGGTTCCATGGCATATTTACAAACAATATATGACATGGAAAAGGTCCGCTGCCAGGGTTTCGTAGCCTATATACATGGTGGATATCAACACAAAATAGGTGAATCATGCTTGTCATATTAGGTTATTATAAAAAGGCTCTGAGGATGTCAGCATGTAAAGATCAACTGGCTCATATATATACACATACACACACACACACACATATATATCTATAGAGAGATATATCTCTATATCTATAGAGAGACATATATAATACCTCATTCTGTGATGGATTACGGAGCAGCTTTGTGCTGAATGCTGAGTGGTTCTAAGGCTGCTGTGTTCATTCTGCCATGGAGACCCACAGACCTCAGGGGGAGACTTAGCTAAGACACAGCACCCCTCCCTCTGGAAAAGTTATTATTTCCTCCTCTCTCCTCCACTGTGTGTGTGAACGAGCATGTGTGTGTGTGTGTGTGGGTGCGTTCACATCAATCCTGTGTGCCCAATAAACTGCCACTGAATCCTGTATTATCATGATGATATTATAATTATTATCCCTAGTCTAGGGTCTGTGGAAAGGGAGGAAGAGGAGGAAGAGGAGAACCGTGCGGGCAGTTGGAGAGCAGGGGAGTCTATCAGCATATCTGGGCAACACCTGTGAGTCATCCCTCTAACAGGGTCTGGCTCAGCACCAAGCTTTGTTGTCTCCTGAAAAACGGATGAGCCTCCCTCTCCGAAGGTGCAGTTAAGCGCACGGACGCTCCGCACGGACACTCATGGCACATCCGTGACTTGCAAAAAATACTTTTGGAAAAAGATTATACCGAGGTCAGACCTGCCGAGGTGAGGGACAACAACCCGAGAGTCAGGGAGCCGTCCCCGTGTGACTGAGGGACGCAGCAGTATAATGATGTGACAGGATAAAACACATACATGATCAAACTACTGATGTGGGATTGTGAATACAGGCAGGATTGGAGCAGGCTGTGTGTACCGGGGATAGAGACAGACGGCAAAATTGTGGGACAGATGATCAACAAGAGCTCAGGTTCTGTGCCAAGAGCTTTGCGCACACCCACACACCACACACACACACCCACACAAAAATAGGACGGAACCCAACTGAATGATGAAAATAACCCACATCCTCAATCACAAAAACAGCCCCACACACACACCAGATTCTGTCTGAGGCCTAAGGAGGGTCTCCACAGGAAGCTGTTCAAGTGGGCAGAGAGGGAGATGAGCCCCGCTGCTTGTCAGACCCGTCTCTGGCCCTGCTCTCTCCAGACACAGCACGACCCTTCAGATGCTGCAGGAGGCTGGAGGTCTATTAAAAACAACAGTCTGCTTTGATCAATACCAAGATACTGTGGGTGTGTATGTGTGAGTGTTGTGTCTGTGTGTGTGTGAGTGTTGTGTGTGTATGTGTGTGTGTGTGAGTGTTGTGTGTGTGTGTGTGTGAGTGTTGTGTGGTGTGTGTGTGTGAGTGTTGTGTCTGTGTGTGTTGATACTGGCCAAGGGAGAGAGGGCAGGGAGGGCCGACAGACTCATGCTACCTTCATGTCTGATGGATGGCCCAGCCCCCCTCCCGGCCCCCCCTCCCAGCCCCCCCTCCCAGCCCCCCCTCCCAGCCCCCCCTCCCAGCCACCCTATCCATGTCCTGCAGCCCACCCCCCACCGCCAGCATGAACAAACACTGCCCTCACATCTCAAACGAGGGAGGGGGAGGGAGAAGGTGGGGCGAGAGAGGTAGGGTCTCCTTCCTTCATCTCAGTGTCACCATAACGCCCCACATTCACTCTCACAACCATCGGCGCTGAACTGGGAACAGAACAGAACATGCACTCTCCCTCACGTGGCTCACACATGTCACGTGCTCATGCTACACACACACACTCTCAAACACAACTAGCAGGCAACTGATGACTCGGGCCTGAGAGACAGTCCACAGAGCTGATTGTTTTCCCTTCACACAGCTAGGGTTCTGTCGAGGCAGGTGTGAGTGCTATCTGGATGGGTGTGAGGTTGTTTCATTAGCACCCATCAGAGGACCACAGTACCTGGGAGTCAGGTGGCTGAGTGGTTAGGGAATCGGGCTAGTAATCTGAAGGTTGCTGGTTCGATTCCCGGCCATGTCAAATGACGTTGTGTCCTTGGGCAAGGCACTTCACCCTACTTGCCTCGGGGAGAATGTCCCTGTACTTACTGTAAGTCGCTCTGGATAAGAGCGTCTGCTAAATGACTAAATATAAATATAAATAAATATACCTGTAGGGTTAGCCCTATGCTGGTGTTGAGCATTAGATATAGGAGTGAGCTTTGTATGGAAGCCACAATATTTGACAGTCCTCAAGCTATGGCTCCATAATGCACAGGCAGTGAAGATGAAATCTGAATTCATGTCAGCTGGCGATGAGATAGCCATAGGGAAATGCCTCAAATGCATTCCCCCCCCCCCATCTCACACACAGAATCGTTTTTGCATCCTTCACAGTATAGTAAACACACCTCTGAATATCAGTGACCTCGTTCCCAGTATTCTGTTGTTAACATCTTTATGGTTCCTGATTCCAGACTGCAGCTAAGAGCAACCTAAACTATGAATCCAGACAAATAGAACTGAAGGCAATAAGAAGAGATGTAACGTGTTTAGACTTCAGTCCTTCAAATCCTCCCAAAGCTCAAGCTATTATTCATCAAATCATTACAGCCTTCGCCTTCGATATTTCTTCACCTGTGAAAGAGGAGAATCCGGGTATACAGTAGATATTGCTTCTCCCCTCTTCCAACTCCCCTTCCTTCCGCATGTCTTCTGCATGTCTATAGAAAAGAGCTATCCTCTTCATTGAAACGGAGGGGATTACTAAGTAGGTCATTTAAAATGCTCGAAAAAGGCTTAGCAGCAGAAAGAAAAAACTATTGATCAAAGCCAAGTCGTTGCTAGTGGGACAGGAAAACAGAAGAGAGGAGAGGAGGAGAGAGGAGAGGAAAGGAGGGTGTCAGAGGGGGGGTCGAAAAAAAATCAATCTTCAGGAGCGTAGAAAAGAGTGAGGAAGCCCAACAGTGAAGCTGCCAAGGGAAGCCTTAGATCAAAGGCCCCCACTGTACTCGGAGCTAGAAGGAGACATGACACACCCGGTCCCATGCGGAGGTCAAGAGGTGAGGAGTGGAGAGTGGATGGCACCCTCAGCTCTCCTCTGTGTCCACCTGCCTGACGACCAACAGGCCTGCGGCTTCAAAGCACAGGAGCTGCTTATTATTCCTGCCTCCCTGTGGGGCCCCGCCTCAAACTGCAGAGTGGACACGACCCAAGGCTGGAGCTCCCAGTGCTGAGGCATGAGGACTATTTGGCCTCATCACGCGTACTGATGGGACAGATGACGGGGAGAGAGAGAGAGCGCGTGAGGGAGACCAGGGCAGACGGAGCACATGGTGCCATGCTCTCCCTGGAGAGATGGGGGACACGCTCTCTGTCCCTGCCAGGCCTCCAGGCTGCTCCTGGTGGTGTCCAGTCCCTGGGACAGATGCCCAGGGACAAAGAGCACAGCCGTCCTCAGATCCTCCTCCCCTGTGTCATCCTCTCAGTAAGGGATCAGTAGCGGTGCTGTTCCCTGTCCGGATCCAGCACAGCGAGCAGAGGCGCGTCTCCCGAGGGGCCGTCTCTGAGCCGGTGTACAGATGGTCTCAACGCTGCTCGGCAACAATGGCTCCTCAGCAGGACCCCCGTTTGAGCCTCCGTCTCAAACAATCACTCGGGCCTCTTCCATCCTCCTCTCCATTCTTCTCTTCTGCACCATGAAATGGGTGACAGTGGCTATTCTTTAGGAGTTGGCTTCGGACATCCCTGAGGTAGTTGCTGGTCCAGTGTGGCTGGAGCTAGCCGTCAGAGAGGGGAGGGGGACAGTCCTTAGCTCCACATTGCCAGTGGGTGACCGCTCACTTCGAACTGACTCCTCCCCCCCACCCAATTTCACATCAAATTGAACAATACCCTCAATCCAGAGCAAGTTTATTGCCGCTTATTGACACTTTTGGCAGAGTGCGTATGTGTTGGTTGTGGACAACTGTGCTGAGCAGGGGGGAGGGGAGGG
The DNA here is from genome assembly GCA_023658055.1 of Thaleichthys pacificus. Lineage (NCBI taxonomy): Eukaryota > Metazoa > Chordata > Actinopteri > Osmeriformes > Osmeridae > Thaleichthys > Thaleichthys pacificus. Next base: position 14,349,580 of record CM042856.1, on the reverse strand, counting down.
GGGGTTATCTAGAGTTGATCTGCTCAAGGCTGCGGATGACAGGAAAGGAGATAAATGGGAGGGAGAGAGGGATGGAGAGAGACCGTGGTGGAGATGAATGGAAGAGAGAGAGGGATGGAGAGAGACCGTGGGAGAGATGAATGGGAGAGAGAGAGGGATGGAGAGAGACCGTGGGGGAGATGAATGGGAGAGAGAGAGGGATGGAGAGAGACCGTGGGGGAGATGAATGGGGGAGAGAGAGGGGATGGAGAGAGACCGTGGGGGGAGATGAATGGGGGAGAGAGAGGGATGGATAGACGGCAGGACGAGGGAGGGGGAGGAGGGCAAGCCATGTGAGGACAGGAGGTGAAGGATAATCACAGAATAAGTGACAGCAGGTGACCAGTGGGAGATGACACAGGGCTGTTGCTGGGCGGATTACTACAGCACAGAGGGCAGGGGCTAAACCGTCAAGGTCAAAGGGCAATAAAGCCCATGTCCGAATCTAGAATGAAATGCAGTGGTACTGTGTCCAGGGCAGGCAGGGGGGCACCAGAGTGGAGGGTGGTACCAGGGGAAGGTCAGGTGACCTGTCCCTCTGTCCCTGTCAGTCAGCAGGCAGAGAGCACCGCAGCACCGCACAGAGCCACGCAGGG